>JAEIFJ010001019.1:495000-1095000 GCA_018903435.1 Leucophenga varia
AAAAAAAAAAAAGAAAAAAAAATTGAAAGAAAAAGTCTGGTACGATAACAGTTATGGGAATTGTTTCAACGAGCAAAAAAAAAAAAACTTTATACCAAAGTGCTTGCTTTTTTTTATCCAAAATATTTTATTTTTGTAAGCACGTCAAACATGGCGTATGATTTATATAGTTGCAGTCATGTCATTTTGAATACAACATTGCGTATACGTGACATTTAATAATTGCGTCATATAAAAAAAAAAAAAAAAATAGTATTGCATACTTTTGGGCAACTTTTTAAATTGTTTGTGCTGAACAATGCAAATTATTACGAACGAAGCCAAAACTATTTAAAGAAAGAAACTTGACAACTGAAAAACAATTCCATAGCTACGAGCATTTTTCATTTTTCCATTCATGCATAAATTATCTTAATATGAAGAAAAAGAAAAATATCTTACTTTCGATTTGGTAAGTTATCTAAGACAAAGTTTAAAATAAGTCAATGCCAATTTACGCAAACATGTTGCATATTTAATGATATTAACTAGTTTAGGCAGCTGTAATTTGAACTGCAACATTTTGAACTAATTGAAATCTTAAAGAATTAATAGTAGGCAGCAGTAGCAACAGAGGCAACAACAAAAACTGAAAAATTAATTGTCACAAACAAATTTGAAATGCAACTTTTGTATGTGTCTGTGTGTGTGTAACCGCAGCTGTCTTCTATTTGAAAATTAGTTACTAATAAAATATTAATGACTTTGAATGACAATTATCTTAAATTAAAGTTTCAATTGCATCGAATGCATTTCACATTTCAGCTGTGCCAATTAAACAAAACTCTTCGAATTTAATTTTCCTTGAAATTTTTTGGCAGGAAAAAAATTGTTGCAGTGAGTAAAGGTGAATGTGAACTCTTTTAATGTTTTTTATGCAGCTAAATTTGGCAAGATTTGCAGTCGATTTAATTTTTGTCAAGCTTAACCCAAAAAAAAAAAAACACAACTCAATTTACTCAACATTGGCACACGAATTATGCGGTTATAGTGTGCACACACGTGCAAAAGCAGAACACACAACTTTTTTTTTTTTTTTTTTTTATTTTGCCAAAGTGTTGTGCGTTCTAAATAAGCGGTATTTAATACCCTACAGACATGTTGACGTTTTAAGGGGTAATTATGGCTTGTCTAAAAATTTGTATCATATCAAAGTGAGTTATTTTCCGTACAAACCCATTCAAATAATACAGTTTTTGTATAAAAATTAAATTGAATTAATTGAAAATTAAAGCTTAAAAAAAACCAGACGTGATGTGCATTTTTGGGCCCCAGAATCGAGCTCAGCGCACATCGGAAATCGATATTGTTATTGTAGTGTTAGATTTGAACTTTAATTTTAGAGTAAGTTAAAGTCTCGAGAAGTTTTCGAGAAACCACGAATTTTGGTGTTTAACCCAATTTTCTCGAAAATCAAACGACACACTGAATTCGTGTTCAGCGCATAAAAATACATCGAAAACACAGTCAAATATCGAAAAAAAGGGGCGATTTTGTAGTAATGTGATGATTTTATTTTGTTTTATATATGTATTATCGATATTTCGATATTAATATTGGTCTCTCGATATATTTTTTTTTTAATGCAATAACAATTATCGAGTTTGCTGCATTCGAATTAGCCGGTCAAAATCCTCCAGATGATTGCCATGCATCATCTTGGGCACCACTCTGGTAGTAGACTAAAAGAATACTCAGATTGTCAAGGCCGCCTAAAAATCACTTGACTCGCGACAGGAATTCCTATGGCCATTCTGAAGCTGCGTGTGAAGCAGGAAATATTCAGGTTAGCAGAGATAAGATGGATCACAAATCCTAAATGCATTGTCTCAAAAATCATGTGGCCAGAATATAACACCAAGCGAACAACCCAACTCATGCGCCGCAATGGACAGACTCTATCCATGATGGTAAAAGCTCTTACGTGACACTGCCTGGTTGATAAACATGCCGCTCGACCAGGGGTAGTACCCTTTCTGTAAAATCGAGGAGGAGGAGGAACCTGTGGAGCATCTTCTAGTCGGTTCTAGGTGACGCGAATATTTGCACCTAACCTAGCCGTTCAAAACAATCATCAACGATTACTTTCGATTTTCGAAACTAACACCAACAAAATTCGTGACTTATTAAAAAATATGCTTATGAAGCATATTTAAACTTTGATATGATCAAGGTATAATTATTTATTTTTTTTTATGTCATTTTTTATTTTGCCTTTTCTTTTTATATATTTTCATCTCCCACACAACACACTTCTTCTTCTTCTTCTTCATTTGCTATTGTACTGTTTACACTTTACTGGCAACATTAGAGGGAAAAAAGTCGAAAACTACTTTTAAACAAAAAAGTGTATTAAAAGTGTTACATTAGCAGCCAATGAAGCGACTTCGTCCACGAAAATTCACAAGTTGGTTTATATTTTTATACCCTGTACCCAAAGGGTAAAAGGGTATATTAAGTTTGTGCGAATGTATGTAACAGACAGAAGGAGCCAAGATAGACCATATGAAGTATATATATTCTTGATCAGCATTGAAATGGGAGTCAAGCTAGCTATGTCTGTCTGTCCGTCCGTCCGTCTGTCTGCCGTATGAGAGAGATTATCTCGGAGACTATAAGAGATAGGGCCATCATATTTGAAACTTAGACTCTCCTAGGCCGTCAAGTGTTCACTTGCAAACGGTTTTTCTCTAGACCCATTTTAATGGGTACCCCCATACAAATTTACCCCAAAATTTTGGGTTTTTGCATAAAAACGTCATTGTTTTTTTCTTCTAGGAAGTTCAAATTTTGTATAAATTATGAGTAGGATAGTTCCAATGAAATATACTAAAATGGGTAGGTCCAACAAAGTTTAAGATATAGCTCCCATACAAATTTATATCCGACTTTTTAAGTCTTTGAATGAAAATTCTATCCAATGAGGTATGGTAGTAAAATAGAACCGATCTTAAGGTTCATAAAGATTGGGTACAGGGTATCTTGCAGTCGAACATACTCGACTTCAGCGTTCTTTTTTTTCTTTTTAAATTAATTACATATGTAATTAAATTTTTTAAAACTGTAGAAAGAAGAACATATTTAGAGTATTTACAAGATCTTGTAATAGTGCAAAAAAGTAACATTGCAATTCTGCACATTTAAAAAATCGTCACGTTTTATTTTTGTACTTTTTATGTATTTCAATCAGTCAAGACAAGTTTTCATATATTTATTTATTATACTATATACTATATTGTACAAAGTATTGTATATGCAATTCACATAGGAAAGTAAGTGCCAAGAAAAGCGTGAAGACATAAAAAGAAAAATAAAGTGCTACGCGAAAAAAGAGAACGAACGAACGAACGAACGAATGAGATTTTCCAATAAACAATAGATTTTACCATTTTCTTGTTTTTGTTTTTTGTTTTTTTTTGTTTTTTGCTAGCTGTAAAGTAGAGTAGTCGAGTAAGTTTCGTTTCGCTACACAGCACAGTTTTCGCTCAATTTTCCATTTTGTGCACTTTTAAAGTTTTATAGCAATGAGCAAGTCGGTAAGTTTGTCTGTCTGTGAATGTTGCAAAATCTTTGTTGCAATTGAATGCGCTACATTTCAGTTTGTTTGTTTGTTTAAACAGAGACAATACACATTAGATGAGAACAAACAAGCAAGACACTAAGTAAATCAACAACAGCAGGGATGCGCGGTATTTGAAACTGAACAGAACTGGTTCTCGTTTGTTTTTTTTTTCAAGACTTCAGGATTGAAAGTTCTGCTTCGTGCTCTGTCATTCCTTATTTGGATTAAACGGGATTGAACAAAATGGTTTGCAATTCAAGTGTGCAATTTCAAAATACTCTGAGAAAATTGCTCCAAAATGCAGCCCTGAACAGTTGAAGTAAAAATTAAAAAAAAAAAAAAAAAATAATACAAAAACAGATGCACCACTTTCAAACGCAAATGAAACTAAAAAGTGCTGCGCATTAGGCAACAACTTAAATAAATAAAAAAAAAATATATTAAAAATGTGAAATAGTAAGCAAACAGGAAGTTGCAAGCTATTTTAGCATTTACCAACACTTTAAAAGAAATGAGACATATTCTTTTTACAGTTAGGGCATTAAGTAGCTCTTGCAATAATGCAAAAATTAAACATTGCACAAACGTCATTGTGAGCAAAAAAATTCGTCAATTTTGCACAATCAACTTTTTAAGACTTCGTTAGACCGTCGTTTTTTACCATTCGAGTAGTTTTCATTTATGCAAATTAATTCTCATTGCTATTATTATTTGTGTGTGTTTGTTTTCCAACACTATAAGCGATGCAAAAAAAAAAAAAAATTGAATTCAATAAGCTTCTTCGAAAAATTTACATCTGAATTTATGGCGATTTATAAACAGTGCTACCAAAACTCGAGTTGCCACTTGCTAAACTTTCGTATTTATTTTCCAACACTAGAATTACACCGATGCTAGAAAATTTTTTAGTTTAGATTAAAGTAGATAAAAAAAATTTTTCTCTGTAAAATATTGTTGGTTGTGCAATTTTATTTTTTCTTTGGTATTTTACAAAATTTCAAGGGTTGCAAGACGATCTGAATACCTTAATTATTTTTTTGCAAAGTTGCACTGTTGCAAAACCTTCTGAATAGCTTAAGTGTAAAATACAAAGAAAAAAATTTAATTAAAAGAATAGATTTAATTTTATCTTACAATAAATTTCAACGTTTAAGCTTCAACACAAAGCCTTCACAAAATCATCTTCTCAGCTGATCAAGAATTTATACAATAAGAATGCAAAATGCGTTTAAAAATGAATATCATTTTCAATAAATTCCAAGAGGCAAAATATAAAGAAAAGCGTAAATATAGAAAAGAAAGTAATTTTCTTTTCAACTTTGAATTATTTTAAAGAAAACTTTAGTTAAGTCATGGCAAAAAAAAAAAAAAAAAAAACAACAACGAAACAAAATTTCCGTTGCTTCATTTACTCTTCTCAACGAAGAAATGCTTGAAACTTTCAAAATTTGTCTTAAGGCTAAGAAAATTGAAAGTACAACAAAAGTGCAAAAAGAAAATAAATAATGGACAGTAAAGTTGATGTACGCAGTTATGGCAGACAGGTGGGTAGGTAAGGCAAAAAAAAAAAAAAAAAAAAAAAACCCGATACTAAACAAAATACTCTGCCTGTGTGTCCGTCTGTCCGTTCGTTCGTTTAGGCTTTAATAAAAAATCCATTCTTTTTTCTTTGTTTTTTTTTTCTGTTCTGCATTGCATAAGCAGTCAATTACTCATACATTTGCACATTTCCTTTGCTCATTAATTTTTTTTTTAACTTGACACCCGGTGAGATTATAGAAATATTCAGTCACACAACCGTAATTGCAAAAAATGTTGGGTTTTACGATTTCGTAAATTCGTACGATTTCAAATTATTCCTGCTTCGGCGGTAATCGGCAAAGTTATGTTTCATTTCCAAAACGTTTCTATCTTTTTTTTTTTTCATTGTACATGACAAAAACTGCTATCGGTTACAAATTCAATGGTTATCGGTCTAACCAAATCGCAAAATATTGTTGCTATGGCAAAATTTTCTGCTCTTTGAATTGAGACATGAGTAAAAAATATTTAAAAAGTACAAAGATAAACTCTATGAACCTCACAGAATAAAATAAAAATATTTTTAAATAATCGACAGTAGCTTTTTATATACCCGCCACACATATTGTGAAGGGTATTATTAGTTTGTCGGAAAGTATGTAACGCATAAAAGCTGATATATAATGCATTTGCTTTTCATTTCATTGACTCGAGATCGGTCGATTTAAAAATGGAAATATTTTGCGATTGCAAAATTTGCGATTTGAAAAGTAAAACGCAAAATTTCTACGATTGCAGCTACGGGAACATGGCTGATAAACGCGTTTAAAGTTGTTATTTTTTTTTTAAAAAGTATTTTGTTATTTGCGAATGCGAATACAATTCGTGTTTTTTTTTTTGCATTTGCGAATATGTTGCGAATGCGAATACGAGAATACCTTTTTTTTTTTTTATTTTCGAATGCAAATTTCTGCGAATTCTTGCAAATATTTTTACTAAAATTGCATTTAACTTGTGCAATGTGGGACTACCCCAAAAAATTAAACTAAAACGTTTGCATATGACGAAGTTTCGTCCTGAATCAGTATAAAAAAAAAAAAAAAAAAACAAAAAGAAGTCATTCAAAGGAAACCTCATAAGAGTTATTATTTTTCTACTTCATTATGCTGGAAAAATGTTTTCGTTTATGGTCTCGTTTTACAGTAAAACAGAAAAAGTTTCTTACTCAAAGAAGTACAAAAGTATCTGCATGAATATATGTAAACTCAAACTCAAAAAAAAAAAAAAAACGAAAAGAAAAGGAAAAAAAGTTTCTTATTTCAATATTTCTTATACTTTCTCGTAAGCGTTTCGTTTATTCAAACTATTTGAATGTTTTTTTGTTTTTTGTGCTTTTTTTTCTTAGATTTTTCATTGATGTTTGCAAAAACTTACCCAATGCATGACACTGCAGTATTTTAGTACGTCCTTCGCTTACAATCGAACCAGAGGATGAGGGATGTGTGGTAAAGCGTGGCGCCTGAAGCTGCGGACCATCTGTAAAATACAAAATAAAAAAAAAAAAATTATAATAATAAAATAAACGATAGAGAAAATAATTTACAAAGTATTTTGTTTGATTTGTAAAATGGCGTTCAAAAAATTTTTATAGTAAATATGAAAGCAGTTCGTTATTGTTTAAAATTGTTTTAACCGATTTTCTTCTTTAATGTCAATTTATGCTTGAGGCGTTTCCAAATTTTATTTTTCTCTTTTAATTTGCGCTTTTTATTTATTTTTGTTTTAAAAATACTTTTGCAAAAATTTCGTATTTTTGGCTAAAATTCGAGTTTCATGATTAAAAAATATTGGAAGAAAAAAAAAAAAAAAAAATTTGCAAAAATTGATTGCATTCTCAATTCGACGCAAAAAATGAAAGCGAAATAGCAATAACAAAATTCACTAACAAAGAAAAGTCAATTAGAAAATTCTATGTGCATTTCTAAAAATGAAAACTACAATTTTGGTTATGGTATATTCGCGATTTTAATCCTTTTAAATACTTATTTTTAGCACAAAAGATATATATGAAAAAAAAAAATGTGGGATTATTATTTCAAAGAGAAAATATAATAAAGGCAACAGACCAAAAAAAAAAAAAAAAAAATAAAATATTAAAGTAGAAAATTAAAAAAAAAAAAAAAATATCAAAGTAGAAAATTTAAAAAAAAAAAATACTAAATAAAATAGAAAAGTATTATTTACGCCTAAATCAAATAGAAAATAACTGAAAACAGCATAAACAAGTTATCTCATTTCATATTTTCGACATTAAATTTCATTCTGAGTTTTTTTTTTCGAAATGCTTTTGTGGCATTCTGGTTTAAGTCAAAAAATTGAAACATTAACAAATTTTGAAATACTTTATTTTGTAAATACAATTAAACTTTATATTATTAAAAAATGTCAAATTAAAAGTTTTAATTACTTTACTTAAAAAATAATAATTATAATGAATATGTGCAGCGTAAAATATATTCGGATTTTGTTTTAGAATTTATTTCCTCATATTTATTTTGTTTTTAAAACCGCAATTATAAATGCAAAAGCGCAGCATGTATTTTTGTCGCACAGCAACGGAAAAAAAATAATAATAATCGACGCAAAAATACGAAAACAAAAAAAAAAATGGAAAGTTTTTTAAGCTTTCGCAAAATAAAAAATATGAAAAAAACAAATTAAATTTAAAAAAAAATTCAGATCAACAAAATTATTTTCTATTTTATAAACCAAAAAAAAAAAAAAGAGAGAACACTGAAGTCGAGTATGCTAGACTGCGAGATACTCTGTACCCGAAAGATTTGTATGTGGCTTAAAGTGAACACTTCACAGCTAAGTAGAGTCTATGTTTCAAATATGATGATACTATCTCTTATAGTCTCATACGACAGACAGCATAACAGACAGACGGACATAGCTAGATCGACTCTCATTTCAATGTTCTGATCAAGAATATATATATGTTACTTTATGGGGTCTATTATGCTTCCTTCTTTTCCTCGGGTAAAGGGCATAAAAACAAAACATTAAGCTCAGCACTTCGAGATGCTCTATATTGAGAGAAATAGAGAGGAAAACCCACATACCGCGCACAATTAGCTTAAGAAAGCCGTTTAGCTACCACAAAAAAATCTCGGTAAGGTGGCTGCCCTGGTACGTTATAGACTCTCATCAGAGCCAACCAGTATAGTTAAGAATGGACCGCGTTTTGATGGCAGCTTTGGCTGTTTGTCTGGCTGGCTCTATATTCAACAAAATAAAAAGAGTTTTTTTTTTATACCCGCCACACATAGTGGGGAGGGTATTATCATTTTGTCAGAAAGTTTGTAACGCATTAAAGGAGACGTCGTAGACCCTATAAAGTATATATATTCTTGATCAGCACGACGAGACGAGTCGATCTAGCCATGTCCGTCTGTCTGTCCGTCTGTCTGTATTTATGCGATTCATTCGCTCAGTTTTAAAGATATTGACCTGAAACTCAGAACTTAAGCTTTTCTCAGTCCCAAGCAGTTCAAGTGTTAAAATCAAAGTGCCACGCCCATTTTAAGGTATAGCCCCCATACAAACTTACCGTTTTTTTCTAATTTTTTGCATGAAAATAGCTATAATTTATTAATGTAGTCACTCGAAGTTGGAAAGAAATACTTCTAATGTCATCCAATATCAAATCCAAGCTGCCACGCCCATTTTTAGATATAGCCCCCATACAAACTTACCGCCCATTCTCGAATTTTTGTATAAAAATAGTTATTATTTATGAGAATATTCACTCAAATTTGGGTAAAAACACTTGTAATGACATTCAATATCAAAACCAAGGTGCCACGCCCATTTTTAGCTAAGGCACCCATACAAACTTATTGATTATTTTGGAACATTTGTATGAAAAAGTAATTATTTTCAAATATATATTTATAAATGTATATAAGCCACTTATGATCACACATAAACTATTTAAAGATTCGTGTGACGGGTATTTAAGCTTCGGTTCCACCGAAGTTAACGTTTTTCCTTGTTTTTCCTAAATTCAACATAAAGTTGAAAATTTTGGAACATGTTTTAATCTTAAGAACCAATGGTTCTTGATATAAAGAATTAACGTTCTTGTTATAAAGAACAATTGTTCTGGATACAAATTGAACTATTGATGAACGATTGTTCTTGTTACAAAGAAAAAATGTTTTTGATAAAAAGAACCATTGTTTTTGATACAAAAAATAAAAGTTCATGATATAAACGAGAATTTTTAATAATACAAAATTTAGAATGACTCAATTGAATCATCATTTAAAAAAATAATAATTACAAACGTCGACTTTAAATGATATAGTGGGCAGCTGGTTATACGCATGAGCGCTTGCTTAAATATTGCAAAATCAAAGGTGAAACTGCGACAGACTAAAATAATGCAAAAAGAAAGCGAAATAATGGAAGCGTTAAATTAAAAAAAAAAAAAAAAAAAAACAAAAACAAAACACAAGTTAGTCGAAACTTAACACCACCAACTCACTTCAACCAACAAAAAAACCAACACAGTAGTCAATCGTCAGACACGATAGTTTCAGATAGTTAGGTGCAGCAGTCAATAATATTGAAGAAGGCAACTGAGTAGTCATGGTTTTTTATCGTCATGACGACTAGAGCAGTGTGTGTGTGTGTGTGTGTGTGTGTATAAGCAAACACCCTTCTACTAAATATTAAAAGCTGCAAGTCCTAATCAAGCGTGCAACGCGTGTTTGCCTCAAAAATGTAGCAAAGAAATAGTTTAGTTTAGACTGAATACGTTGTTGAGGAGTTGAGCGCATGATGATGTATTTGTTTGTTGTTGGGTGGCATGATTGGCCAACCATGCAATCATTACAAATAGAATCAATCAAGTTGGAAAACATTCTGCAAGAATTTTTCAATAAAAATATATAAAAGAATGAAAAAGTTATTTTCGTTTTTAAAATTAGCGCGATTTTTAGTTTATTTTTAGCGAAGATTTGCCTTTAAAGCGTTGCTAAAATAAAACTTTTTTAGATTTCCACTACTTGAGTTACTAATAAAGTGAGTCAATGACCATAAATGCGTTGGTTTTACATTATATTTATTTATTTTATAAATATATGTTTTATCTTTTCACTGAAATCTTTTATATATATTTTTTTTTTTTGAATAAATATAGCTGTTCCCTCTCAACGATTTGCATTTGCGTAAAAACCACATAAAGATTTGACCACAACCGGCGTGGTTTTTGTCGATGACGACGCATGCGCAAAAACACTTTCAAAGGCTTCTTCGAAATATGATCTACGTTATGTTCTCTTTATATACATAATGTATATGCAAATTTACATAAATGTATATAAAAAAAAGGAATGCTTAATTTTAATAGATATTTTATGTGTACAATGCAAAATTCCATATTTCGAATTAGGCACGTTTTGGGATTTTGGAAAAAACATTTACTTCAGCAAAATGGCAGCTCAAATACACGTCAAGTGAAACTTCGAATAGCTTATAAGAGAACATCAGTATAGTAGATACTATTTGCGAAGGAAATGGGTGTAAGTGGCTCTATGTTCCGATGCAATTCAAATTAAGACACTATCAGCGATGTTCCCATAATCGTAAAAGTTTGGAATTTACCTTTTGAAACGCAAATCACAAAATATTTCCGATTTTAAATCGGCAGCGTTTGAGTCAGTGAAATGAAAATTAAATGCATAATAAAATAAAAAATAAAACAAGAAAAAACGTTAACTTCGGTAGAACCGAAGCTTAAATACCCGTCACACGAATCTTTAAAGAGTTTATGTGTAATCATCAGTGGTCACCTAAGTTTACACACAATATTAATTTAAAATTTTGAGCTAAAAATACAGATATGTATAACAACATATTTCTCGAATATATCTGGAAATGGGCGGTAAGTTTGTATGCAAGAAACACCTGAAAATGGGCGTGGCACAATGATATTGGAAGAGTTTTTACCCAATATGGAGTAAATACATGAATAAATAATAACCATTTTCATACAAAAAATTCGACAATGGTCGGAAAGTTTGTATGGGGGCTATACCAAAAAATGGGCAAGGCACATCTGATTTGACATTGGATGACATTAGAATGTTTTTAGCCAAATTGGAGTGAATATATGCATAAATTATTAGTATTTTTTTTTACAAAAAATCGGAAAAAACGGAAAGTTTATATGGAGGCTATGCCCAAAAAAGAGGGCGTGGCATTTTGGTTTGACACTGGATGACAAAAGAAATGTTTTTACCCAATTGGGAGTGAATACATTCATAAATAATTACAATTTTTATACAAAAAGTCGGAAAAAAACGGTAAGTTTGTATGGGGGCTATACCTAAAAATGGGCGTGGCACTCTCATTTTCGAACTCAACATAGTCGTTGCCGAGAAAAGCTTAAGTTTAAAATTTCAGCCCAATATCTTTATATCTTCATCGAATAAATCGCATAGCAACAAACAGACGGACATGGCTAAATCGATTCGTCTCATCGAGCTGATCAAGAATATATATACTTTGTTGGGTCTCCGATGCCTCCTTCAATGCGTTACAAACTTTTGGACAAACTGAATATACCCGTTTACACTATGTGTAACGGGTAAAAAAAAAATATGATTATTTAAAATTTTATTTAACTTTTTAATATCTTTAATCTTGAAATCAAGTTTTAAATAATTTTTTTCTTCTCATACCTAAATTAAAAGTGCTGAATATTTAGTCAAAGCAACAACAATTTGCGATTTGATCAGACCGATAACTTTTAAATTTGTAACCGATAGCAGTTTTTGTCATATATAATGCAAAGAAATGTTTTGACAATAAAACATAATTTTTGTGATTGCCGGAACACGAATTATTTGAAATCGCACAAATTGAACAAATCATAAATCGCAAAATTTTGAGATTTTGGAAACAAGGCGTTATATAAGAATAGTTTTCGGTCGCTCTTATTCCTTATTAAATCGGTAGTGTACACATGGATTGAAATTAGCAGTGTTTTGACGCAATTCGGAATAAATATTGTATTCTTAAATACACAATAAAATTTTTCATATAAAAACTCGAAAACGAGCGGTATATTTTTATGAAGGCTATACCTAAAAGTGGGCGTGGCACCTTGCTGTTTATGTACTAATTACCAAGCGACAAAACTTAAGTTAAGCGAATTTCAGCACAATATCTCCAAAACTAAATTCGTAAACCTTATCGTAGACAGCTAAACATGGTCTCATGTCACACCTACGCCTTTAGGCATAGCCCTCTTATGAAAAAAGGATTTATTTATCAAGCTATCTACTACATATATATATATTTAAAATATATATAATTCTTTCATACAGCCATATTTTCTGTATATTTTTGATAAATTTATAAATAAATAAAATCACATTAAGATCAGATTGTATCCACTTTATTGATGACTCATACAGAACATTATCAAGGTTACAGATCCTCAAAAACATTTGACACAAAAAAACAAATTTAAAAATTATGGAACCAGGGACTTGGAGCATTAATTTTGTATTTAAGCTTTAAATTTTCTGTTTAATTGCTAACTTGTTTCTATATCTAAGTAAATCCCAACTTAAGTGTGCAATAATTTTAAATGTTTATATGTATTCATTTCATTTTTCACCTTAATTTATGCTACGCCAGCATTTCAGCCTAACATTCTCTACAATAGAAATATTTACAAAAATACTAAAAAAAAAAAAAAAAAAAAACTTAGAAATGCCACAGCATACATTACGTCTCATTTGCGTTTACTTAAGCAATACACCTACACTTCAATTGCTTCTAAGTAGTAGCAGCAGTACTAGTAGTTGTAGTAGTTGTAGTATAAGTAGGGAGAGTACTAAACCAAACCAAACCAACATCAACACCATATCATATCATATCATACATTACAAAGTTTCAAGTAGATTCAACGAGTTGCTCTCAATTTACAGCACTTAGTTTTAGTCTTATACATAATATCTTATAGCAAACGCACCCAGAGTGTATATAAAAGTGTGTCAACGGAGACAAAAAAAGTGCAGGCAGGCAGGCAGGCACCCAGCGCATGATAAATAAATTTCTATACAATCTACTAACTGGGTAAAAACCAGGCAGCATCAGCAGCAGCTAGTCAACTTGCTTACATAGATGGTTTAGCTTGATGCTGGCTGGCTGGCTGACTGGCTTGCTTGGTGCATAAAACGTTTGTAATGTATGCTAACTTAGTGCAGCCAAAAACAAAACAAAACAAAAATGGCAACAGCAACACATCAGCAAACAACAAAAACCACCACGTTTCATTTCGTCTCGTCTCGTCAGTCAGTCAGTATTATAAAACCAACACCATCATCAACACCAAACACGGTGAAGAAGGATAAACAGATCAAAAGGAGTTGCAGCAGCAGCAGCAGCAGCAGCATAACACCGCAGTGTCTCTCAAGTGTTCATCGTTCATGCTGCTGCTGCTGCTCATATTCAACCCAAGCGTCAAGCAGCGTTATAGCCAGCCAAACAAACAAACACTCGGCGACCTACTCACTTGTAGATACTTTTATATGCTTTCGCATACTTGAATTTTGTCTTTGCATACTTTCAGGCGTTGTGCAATGTGCCGTTGTGCTTTTTGTCGTTGTCGTTGTCGTTGTTCTTGTTTAAATTTGTTTGTAAATTGTTTATCATTCATGCATATGAAAAGTATGCAAAAACATGCACACACACACACACACATACACACATACAGTTACAAAGATACAAATTTGCTGCCTAAGCATAGATTTTGTACAATTGAAATAACTTTAAACTTTAATTTGACATATATCAAAGTTTAGATAAGCTTCACACAAAATATACATCACAAAGCATTCAAATTTTATCTTTATCAGATACACAGGCTTGTCGCACAAAATCTCTTTTAGTTGGTTTCAAATCTATTCTAAAATTCATTGAATATAATTCACAATTAGTTTAAAAATTATTTTAAAAAAATAAATAAAATATTCAACGTTGTTTAAACTAATTGTGAATTATAAACATTATATCATTGAATTTTAAAAAGAGTTCCAATCCAAACGAGATTTTATGTGACACCTCTGCTAGAATGTATTACACAAATTCTATGATAAAATCATAAAACTATTCTATTATCTAAAAGAAAAATATATAATATATAGAATAATAAAATAAATGAAAAGGTACTGCATACAAGTTTGAGGTTTTTACTTGAATATGTACACACATTTTTGGTGAATAGTTTTGTTAACGATACCCAAATGAATTCAAACAAGCTTGCAATTTACAATTTATACAATTAGGTTTTCAAAAGTTATAAATTGGATTAAACAATGACATCATTTTCGAAAAAGAAAAAAACGAAAAAAAAAAAAAAAACTTAATAAATAAAACTAAAATCATTAAAGTTAATTAAATTATAATTTTTAAAGCTAAAATGTTACAAATTAAAAAGAGAATGTTTTTATTATTTTTTAAAAATTAATTGTTTGCAACATAATTAATGAAATTAAATTAGGAAAAAGCTAAATTAAATATTATTCAAATGTGTTTTTGTGCTTTTTTTTTTTTTTGGTTTAACATAAAATAAAGCATTATAGAGCTTTAGTATCAACGACCTCAAGTTACACCCAGCACCCTTTCATTTTCATTTTTAAGGAATTTGCAAGAAAATACAAATACTTTGGCAACGTTACAAAGATGAACAACAAACACATTATGCTCAAATCAAGCACATTGTGCTCAAATCAAGTACATCGTGCTCAAATCAAGCACATTGTGCTCAAATCAAGCACATTGTGCTCAAATCAAGCACATTGTGCTTAAAACAAGCAAATTGTGCTCAAATCAAGCACATCCGTTGTCAAAAGTAAGTTAAGCGGAGGTTTTTGCTAAAATCAAGCACAATATTCTCAATTCAAGCACATTTATTAAAGTTGAAAAACCATTTGATTCAAGCACATTTTGCTAAATTTTAGAAAAAATAAGTGATCAATAAATAGATAGTGCTTGTATCAAGAACGTATTGTACTTATATCAAGCACGAATTATACTTGTATCAAAAACGTTTGGTCTTGATACAATATTGGATTAGTCGTACTATTTTTTGCATAATCTTGTTCTGTACTACATCTTTAAAAATGGTAAACTAATGGTAAGCGTTTCGTTCACATATCAAGATATACCGTTCCTATATCAAGAACCATTTGTTCTTAAAATAAAAAACAAAAGAAGTGTTGCTACAAGAGTAAAATTGTGAGAGCATAGATCATGTTATTCACTACTTTGCACTGTCATTTTTACATTCTGTAGCCGATGGCCAGACAGCAGGAGTCCAGCTAGAGCCTATAGGACACATTTCTTGATCAGCATGGAAAGGGAAATCGAACTAGCTATGACCGACTGTCAGTTCGTCCTTTCATCTGTCATGCTGTCTGCTGATTGAAAACGATTATCTCGAGGTAGTATATTTGAAACTTATACTCTTCTAAGTAATTTAGTTAGAGCCCCCCCTTAATTTTTTAAGGTTTTGTATGAAAATACAAAACAATAAGGTATGGGCTTAACTTAATAAGGCACATAAAGATTGCGTACAGGATATCAGCGTTCTTTTTTGTTCAATTTAAACATTTGAAACTCGAATTAAGTACGATTGTTTTAAATACAAGCACATTCATACTAGATTTTTTTTTATTTTTTAAAATAAATTTTTTTATACCCGCCACACATAGTGTGAAGGGTATTATCAGTTTGTCGGAAAGTTTGTAACGCATTAAAGGAGGCATCGGAGACCCCATAAAGTATATATATTATTGAGCAGCTCGACGAGACGAATCGATTTAGCCATGTCCGTCTGTCTGTCTGTCCGTCCGTCTGTTGCAATGCGTTCTTTTCTAGGAAAGTTTTAAAGATATTGACCTGAAACTTTAAACTTAAGCTTTTTGTGTTCCTAGGCAGTTTGTATAGCAGAGCCAAGGTGCCACGCCCCCTTTTAGATATAGCCCCCATACAAACTTACCATTGTTTTCGATTTTTTGTGTGAAAATAATTATTATTTATGAATGTTTTGACTACAAATCGGGTAAAAACACTTTTAATCCAATATCCATCCATCCAATATCAGAAGAAAGGTACCACGCCCATTTTTAGATATAGCCCCCATGCAAACTTACCATTTTTCTCGATTTATTGTATGAAAATTGATATTATTTGTAAATGTATTTACTACAAATATGGGTAAAAGCACTTCTAATGACATCCAATTTCAAAAGAAAGGTGCCACGCCCATATTTTGATATGGCCCCCATACAAACCAAGCGCCCATTTTTCAGATTTTGTATGAAAATAGTTCTTATTTATGGATATATTCACTCCAATCTGTGTAAAATCACTTCTACTGTTATCCTATAAATATACTACCGATATGACAAGGATCGAGCCACTATAACATATGGACCCCATACAAACTCACCTTCTATTTTTTTTTTTTCAAGAAAATGAATAAAGTTTCGTGTGGTGGGTATTTGAGCTTCGGTGCTTCCGAAGTTAACGTTCTTGCTTGTTAATATTAAGAATTGCTTATATATAAAAAAAAAAAAAGGAAAAAAATGTGACATACTCGTAAATACATTTATTCTTAGAAAATAAATGCGACAAATTAATTTCCAGTGAAGGCATTAAAAGACCAATAATAAGAAGCAGAAAATAAAACAGCCTATTGGTAAGCCGCAATATATACTCTAAAAACGATTAGTATAATTTCTTAACGTAATGTCGTCATCGTCATCGCCGCCGCCGCCGGCACAGCTATCAATAAACGGTAATTAAGCAGCTGAAAGTTAATCCGTTTGGCTAGTTCGATGCTAATACACAAAGCTGCGGCACGCGCACATACCGCGTTAATTGGAGAAACGTGCGTCTTGCTATAATTGGGTGGATTTTTGATGCAACGACGAGCATCGAGAGAAAGATCATATGAATTTAAAAAAAAAAGTGAAGGATATGAACGTAAAGAGTGTGTGTTAGAAACACACACACACACATACACAAGCATACACAACAGAGAATTTCATTGATATGCGCATGCATAAAACAATCTGCTTAAATTAGAAACCACAGCATGATGCCAAAGAGAAACATAGGTATCAGGAGTCGAGTAATGCAATCTAGTAGCAGAGGGTATCTCAGTTTTTCTTTTTTTTTTGGGTTTTTTTCGCTTGCGTGCACTATCAAGCGACTTCCGGTTTCCTTGCACACACACACACACACAAGCACTTAACTTAAAAAGTGCAATTTCACATGCTGAGCTAAAAAAAAAAAAAAAAAAAGAAACAAAATAATAAAAAGGAGCGCATAGGAGTATTATAAGAAGAAAGAAAAAACAAGAAAGTACGGCAACTTCGGTGGAACCAAAGCTTAAATACCAGTCACGCGTATTCTTAAATTGTCAAAGAGAACTTTGAGATGGAATGGGATGGGGTCATTAGTCTGATATAACTCACGTTAAGACGCAATATTGATATCATATTTTAAGCTAAAAAAAAAAAAAAAAATGGGCGTGGCACCTTGAATTTGATATTGGATGATATTAGATGTGTTTTTAGACAATTTGGAGTGTATATATTCCTAAATAATAACTATTTTCATGTAAAAGTTTCAAAATAAGCGGTAAGTTTGTACTAGGGATTTACCTAAAAATGGGCGTGGCACATTTGTTTTGACATTGAATGACGTAAGAAGTATTTTTACCCAATTTGGAGTGAATACATGCATAGATACTAACTATTTTCAATCCAAAAAAAAAAATGGTAAGTTTGTATGGGGGCTACAACTAAAAATGGGCGTGGCATTTTCATATTTAAACTTGATTTGGTCGTTGCCGAGAAATGCTTAAGTTTCAAATTTTAGCTTTCGACGCGTCTCATCGAGCTGATCAAGAATATATATATACTTTATGGGGTCTACGACGTCTCCTTCAATGCGTTACAAACTTTCAGACAAACTGAATACAACCTTCACACTATGTGTGGCGGGTATAAAAGCATGTAGAAAAACCAAAGCATTAATGCGCTTCAAATTTTTGGTGTATTTTTATCGAAATTTTTTTAAAGCTTCTCTGCAGCGAATATAATTTTTAAGCATTTAAAACTCAATAATCTTTCACTGAAAAGCCTCATCATATATTTACATATCGCATATTTTTATGCATGCATATGGATATGTCGTGTAGTATAGTGTATGGCATGAACACGTATGCATGCATATTAAACCAATAAGAAAATATGCATATATGCATATAGATGCATCAGAACAGGACAGGACAACGACCAATAGTAGCATACATACACATACACACATACATACATACATACATATATGTATATTATTATTGCTTGACAGACAGATGGCGTGTCAAAGTGGCCTCCTTTCCTGTTTGCTTGTTTGTTTGTTTGTAAACGTGTGTTCGCCTCTCGTATTGCATTAATTCATGTAATTTACTTAAAAACTTAAAATGGGAATAAAAATTATGCGACATATGGCAAGGTTTACTAATTTACAGCATTTCAAAAAAAAAAAAAAAAAAAAAGGTAACACAAAAAACAATCTAAACATTGCCTGCTCTCTCTTGCTGGCTGCTGCTCCTTCTAATTAATTCATACATTTTAAAATTTATTTTCGTGTATTTTTATCAAATTTCGAATTTTTGTACTTTCTCCTGGCATTTTTTTTTTTTTTATTATGACACAATTCTATTCGATTCGATTGAATTTTCTTTTGTCGTCGTTGTTAGACTTTCTTTTTTTTCGTTTTCTTTTCGTTTTCGTGGGTGGAATATTTAATGATTTTTCTGCTCCTGTTGCTGTTGTTCTGTTGCGGCATTGCGTCGTTTAATGAACAACTAATTAGCATTCTATTTTTTGGGTTTAGTAGCAGCAACAGCAGCAATTGAAGTGGAAACTTTGTTTTTTTTTTTTTAGAAAATATGTAATACATTAGAGACACAGGCTGAATTTGTAAATTAACAATATCATAAAATGTTGTAATTATTCTTAATAAAAACACAAAGATTAAAACAAAACAAAACAAAAAAAAAAAAAAAACCTAGAGGAAAAGTTGAGGTGCGTAGTGCACCTTGGAATACAGAATTATAATTGCTATAGAGTGAGAAAGAGAAAGAGAAAAACACCTACGTTTTCAAGTGCTTGATTAAAGAATATAGAAACTAATAATATCCTTCACACCATGTTGCAATTATACCAGCTGCTGTATTCGTATCCTGTCTTTTTCTATTTTTCTCTCTCTCTCTCTTGTTAGTTATTTCATCACACTATGTCTTTAAAACAACTACTTATGCATTACATTAAAACATGTTTATAATTTGAAAAATTTACAAGTCATGATTTGTAATTCATGAGTTAGCTTTCCGTATCGGTTGGCTATAAATAAATACTACAAATTATAGCAGTGAAGCGGACTATCATGGCAAACAGCGCTGTCCACGCTGTCTTTTCCATATTTCTGCATTAATTCATGGACCTTGAGCCTGCTCAAAAACTTAATAAAAAACAAAAAATTAAATTGAAAAACGAGAACGAAAAGAGTTGAGCAACGTAATACACGATCTTATCAAATTGTTCTCATCGAATCATGCTTAAGGTTTTTGATACAAAAAAAAGTTTTCATGAACAAGTTTAAGATATGTTCAACACATAATGAACAAAAATATTAATCTATTAACCATTAAGACTATATATAACATAAAGAAACGTTCTTAATACAAGAACAATTGATATTTGTATCAAGAACAATCGAACTTCGTATCATAAACAAATGCTTTTTGTTTTAAGAACAATAGTTCCTTTCAATCATGATCAATTGCTCATTAATATGAAGAAAATTGTTTTGCTGAATAAGGGCAATAGTTCATTTGTATCAAGAACTATGGTTCTTTTGTACCAAGAAAAATATGTCACTGTATCAAGAACAATCTATCTTTGTATTGGAAACAAATGATTTTAATTTTAAGAACAATAGTTCATTTGTATCAAGAATAATATTTAATTTGTATCAAGAACAATCTTTCACTGTAACATGAACAATCTACCTTTGTATTAGAAAAAAAATGATTTTTGTTTTAAGAACAATAGTTCCTTTCAATCATGATCAATTGCTCATTAATATGAAGAAAAATCTTTTACTGAATAAGGGCAGTAGTTCATTTGTATCAAGAACTATGGTTCTTTTGTGCCAAGAACAATCTATCTTTGTATTAGGAACAAATGATTTTAATTTTAAGAAAAATAGTTCATTTGTATCAAGAAAAAAAGTTCATTTTATCAAGAACAATAGTTCATTTATATCAAGAAAAATCTTTCACTGTATCAAGAACAATCTACCTTTATATCAGAAACAAATGCTTTTTGTTTTAAGAACCATAGTTCATTTGCATCAAGAATAATTTTTCAGTACATATGATGTATATCAAGAACAATCATTCTTGTACATAAAATAATTGTTTATGGTCTCAATAAAAAGCGTACATTGTATTAAGACCAATCGTTCTTGCTCGATTGTAGCATAACGTAACAAAAAAAATGCAATTCATTTTTCAACTTAGTAAAACGGATGTGATTACAATGTTCGTGTATGGTATTTTAAATAATAAAAAAATATTCGAAAAATATTCTGTACCTGTCCACCAATCTTAAGGTCGGTCACCACACCCAGTAGATACTTATTCTTATTCATTCATTCATTCATTCATTCAGTTCTTTCTTTATTTCAAAGTGACCAATTGCTATTTAAACATTGAAGCACGTACTCAAATCAGCAGCAGCAGCAGTAAAAATAATTCTGGTAGTTCGTTTGTTAACTCTTCAACTTGTACGAGTATAATTTTTTTCATTTATTTTTTTTTTTTATATATTTTACTGTCTGACATGACACGCCAGCATAATGATGTTTAAATCTCAACTATAAAAAAAAAAAACTAAATACAAACTACAAAAAGAACAGATGGACAAAGTGACAGTTTAACAACATTTTTGGTATGCAAAATGTATCTCAACTGCATTTTATCTGTTTCTTTCGTGTTTAGTACTCTTTTTTTTTTTTTTGTGCAGTTGAATTCTATAAATTTTGTTTCGTTTTATTCAAAAAAAAAAAGTATCTTTATTCGACCTGAACTAAACTTGAAAAATAGTATAAAATGCTAGCAGAAGTGAAAGCAAAATACCAAAAATAAAATGTTACATAAAATTGTAAATATGAATTTACAGGAAAATATATACATGCATACTCATATGTTGCGTTCGATATAAAATTTGAAAAATAAAATATTTCTAAAAATATGTAACCAAAAAAAAAAAAATTGGTAGATAAATAAAACAAGATTTTGTACTTTTATATTCGAATTGTTTCAAGAATTCTTTTGACACAAAACAAGCATTTTTTTGAATAAATATCGAAAATAATATCACCAAAAATTACAAGAAAAGCTTACAAAAAATAAAAAAAGAGAGAAAGAGAATATTCAGAGTTTATTAACTCTAGTCTCGGCGACAGACGGACAAATTGTGCAGCTATACAGTTACGACTCAATGGGCCAACATGGTAGACACTGCACACACAAAATCGACTATATTCAAAAAAAAAAAAAAAAAAAAAAAAAAAATTAAAGCCCGCAGTTAAGTAGATAAATTATAAAATTTCGTCAAAAAAAAAAAAAAGAAAAAAGTATAAAATTTTGATTGATGTGCTTACGTACTGCGTGTGTAGACAGAAAGGCACAAAATTAGCTGCGAGTCACAGCATGCAGATTGAATGTGTGTTGTGATTAAAATGATTTAGAGAAACATTAAAAAAAAAAACTAAGTAAAGAAATGCACTAGCAATATGCAGGCAGGCAGACAGATAGGCAAGAGAAAATAAAATAGAGAGAAATAGGAAGCCAGACACTGAAGGAATGCAAAAGTAAAGTTTTATTTACTCTTTTCGAACTGCAAACGAATTTTTGTCCATGTCAGCTTAGGCCAAATCATTAGATGCTTTTAACTGAAAAGCAAACAGAGAGAAATGAACCGTATATGGAATTTATTTAAAGCAACTTCCCTCCCCATTTAATGGTTAAGATACATTTGATATGAATGATTAAACTTGACATAAAAAACGACTGTTTAAAAACGATACAAAGAACGTTTGTTTTTGGTATAATGAACGATTGTTCTTGATACAATGAGCAATTGTTCTTAATATAAAGAATTAATGTTCTTGTATAAAGACAAAGAACGAATGTTCTTGATACAATGAGCGATTGTTCTTAATACAAAGAACGAATGTTCTTGAAATAGTGAACGATTCCTCTTGATATAATGAACAATTTTTTTCGATACATAGAATGTTTGCTCTTGCTCAAAGGAACGATTGTTTTGATCAAGATGTTCTTGATACAAAGAAGAAATGTTCTTGATACAAAGAAGGAATGTTCTTGATACAAAGAAGAAATGTTCTTGATACAATGAACGATTTCTCTTGATAAAAAAAAATGATGGCTCTTGACATACGGAACGATTGTTCTTGATACAAAGAACGATTTTTTGATAGAATAAAATATTGTTTTTAAAAACAAGGAACGAATGTTCAAACAAAGAACAATTAATTTTGATACAAAAATTATTGTTCTAGATACAAGAACCATTTGATCTCTCAGTGTATGCGTCATTCAGTTCAAAATAGAAGAGTTTAACATATTGCAAGCAAAAATGCCAATGTATTAGCTTAATTAAATAAGCTAAAGGTTTGAATTTTAAGTAAATAATCTTTGAATAGTTTTTAAAAGCTTCAAGTTGTAAAATGTGTGCATTTGTATTTTATTTACACTCAATCTTTTCTAAAAATGAGCATTTTCTTACTTATTTTTAACTAAAACAAATATCCAATTGACAAGCAAAGAAACAGAATAGCACTAAAGATACTTTTAGATGTATATACTCAGTAAGATGATCAACTTGTCATGTGAAGCTTAGCAACAATAAATATATTACAAAAATATAGAAGATACAGATATGCTCGTACACAAGTAAATACATTACTGGCCGTCTTCGATTCGTTTACTACTTTACAATCATTCCGAAAGATAAAAAATATTATATAAAAAGTTACTTGCGATAAGTGAAAGGAAAAAAATCAAACTGAAGTAGCAGCATGCAACCAACCAACCAACCAACCAGCTAGCCAGTCAGCTTACCAACAAGATGACTTTTCAATGTCCCTCAAGAATTGTGGCTACAATTGCAAATCCAATATGAACTAAGTCCCAATACCAATTTTCAAATTTTATATCTATTTTTTTTTTTTTCCTATACATTCAATTCGATTCGATTTCTTTATTTATTCCTGCGGCGGCACAAATGTAAGCGCCAAGAGCACTGGTGCTGCTGAAACGAAGGATTCAATTGAAGTCTCTCGCGTGTGTGTGTGTGTGTGTGAAAAATGCGACTCCAAATGCAAATATCGAAATATCGAAGCGAATAAAACAGAATTAAGGTAGAAGCGAACAGAACAGAACAGAACAGAGCAAAGCAGATAAAGATATGAAAAAAAAAAAAATAATAAACAGCAGCGGCAGCGTTGGCAATGTCGGCAGACAGACTTATTTGTAACCTTAAACAAGTTGGCAAGGTTTAACGTTAGTGGCCAGATTGTAGAAGCGACGACTTTTAGAGAAGAGAATGGACAGAACGAACAGGATAGACAAACGACTAAAAACGGCATAAAGAGACAACAGAAAACGGCGACACTAAATGCAATAAAAGAGAAAGAAAAAAAAAAAAAAAAAAAAATTGATTGTGTTAAAACCGAAACTGTTATACACTTTGCTTTTAACAGCTGTTAACACTTAACAGAAGTACGTGCAGGTTGAGACAGTCAAATTTTTTTGCGAGATATTTTAGAATGTCTTTTACAAATGGCAACAATTGCTGCAGGTTGAGATACTAGCAATTTTTTAATGCGTTACAATATTTAAGACAAATCTAAAATACCCTACAATGCCATACAATATGTTAGGTGTATTTAAAAGCAACAAATAGATACAATGACAACAGCAACAACATTTAGTGATGACGTTGCATTGTAAAGGCAAAAAAAAAAAAAAAAAAAAAAAGAAAAACTATTAAAATGCCATTTTAAATTCTTGGCAAAGAGCAAATAGGCTAGATAGATAGTAAACATAGACCTCGAATAGGCAAGCGAACAGACGGTTGAACAGACGGACGAGTTCGCATAAACGTTGCAAATAGCAAAATGTTTGAACTAGAAGAGTGTTATATGAAGAAGGCGGAAGGCGGAAAACTGTGACTTGACGCCAATTGGCCAAAATGGCAGACAGTCAAATGTGCTTAAACGCAAAACGATGGCAGTGAATAAAGACTAAAAAGTGAAAAAAGACAGAAAAAGGAGACAAAGATAGAGAGAGAGAAAGAGATAGAAAGATAAATAGAGCAACAGAAAATTGTTGACAACTTAGGAAGTTGGTTGAAGTTGCAACAACGTAGTACGTAGTCGTCCGTAAGTTCAAGAAACTTAATTTCAACATTTTATTGATTTTCAAATAACATTTGATCAAATACACTCGTACACTCGTAGTATAGAAGAAAATTACATACATACAAACACTTCGTTCATTGCTTCACAGTTGTGAAAATTTAATTTTCCATTTGAATCGGAACTGATTGAATTGCTTCTATTTGTATGTATGTATGTGTATGTTATTATATTTGTGTGTATGTGTTGGTGTGTATGTGTGTGTGTGTAAAAGCGTTTAAATTTGTTAGCAGTTAATTAAAGTAGCCACAATATACATAAATACAAGCAGCAACCCTGGCGGCCAACTGTTGCACACTTGCTACGTTTCCTGCTGCTGCTGCTGCTACACTGTGACTCCGGGTCAAATTTTTGTGACAGCAGTGAAACGTGTCAATTAGAGCGACAGAGAGAGAGAGAGAGACATAGAGCGAACCAATTGGTATAGGCAGGCATTATTATTATTTTCTTAAAAAGTAATTTACTTGAAATACAACAAAAATATTTTTGTAATATTTAATTTGCTCCACCGCGAATATACTTATGAATTATTAATTAACTATAAACGATGTACAGAATTCTAGATGAAGTTGTCACGAGGGTCACTTTTTACGTTGTCAGTTAATAATAGCATAGAATTTTTTTTCATTTTCATTTGTGACATCTGCAAAATGTGATATTTGAAATCAGAAGAAGTTATTGTACATCAAATTCTGACTTAACTAGATTTACTACGAAAAACAAAAAACAGGTGACCCAGCAGTTCCCTCAGAAAAGTCATATGGCTGATTTGTTTCAAAATGTTTTTTAATGTAAAATAATAATTTCAAAATGCTTAAGCTGTTCACAAAGTTTTGCAAAACTGCAACAATGCACAAAAATAAAACAAGAATGAACACTGAATTCGAGTATGCTCGACTGCAAAATACACTGTGCCCAAACTTTACCTTAAGTTTAGTCTTACTACAATGCAAACTTTATTTTATTGAATTTTCTTACAAAAACTAAAAAAAATAAAAAATGGGGTCTGTACTAATTTTATTTTTTGTTTCTACTTACGTTGAAATATTTCAGCGGGAATATCATTATAGGCATAATTTATACTAAATTTGAAGCTCCTAGAATAAAAAACATAGACGTTTTTTTTGCAAAAACCCAAAATTTTGGCTTAGATTTGTATGGGGGCTTAACATCTTAAAATTGGACTAGAGCGAAACCATTTGCAAGTGACCACTTGAAGGCTCAGGAGAGTCTAAATTTCTAATGTGGTGGTGGCCCTATCTTTAAAAGTCTCCGAGATAATCGGCAGAAAGCATAATAGGCGGGCGGACGGACGGACATACATTTGCACAAACTTAATCTATCCTTTTATTCCTCGGGTACACCAACATTTTGCTGCTTCCTTTTAGTTTTGCATTTTATTTTTTTTTTGTAAAATATTTATTATGTTAGTACAAGATTTTCTTTTACACTTTTGCAAAGTTGCACAATTGCACGTTTGCCTTGGTACTATAAATTTTTAATTGAAAACTTTTCAGCATAAATCTCAACGCTTTGAACTAACAACATAAATAGTAACCCTCGTAATATATTGTAAAAAAATTTTTCCTGTTCTCATTTTATGTTGGCAACATTAAAAGCAAGCATGACTAACAACGCCCAGCGCATCAGATCAGCTATGTTGTTAGTCATGGAATGAGAAAAACAAAGAACGAACTTGTCAAACAACTTCCTCACGGCTGGATTTAAGAGAAAAAAAAATATTTTGGATTAAAAAAAAAAAAAAAAATTAATGAGAATATTACAATATAAAAACTTTGCGATGCAATCGTCTTATTAAAATTCTTTCGGACTTTCGAAAAGTAGACACATCTGAGTATTTTTTTTTTTTTACAAATTTAAATGTTTGACTGCAAAAGAAGAAGTTTCTACATCGAAATTCAAGTTTACATTAAGTTGTAATAAAAAAAAAAAAACAAAAAGTTTATGTTTAAAAAGCGACAATTCCATTGGTCAAGCTGGGAGTTTTGTAGAATCACAGTTTTTTTTTGGAAGTATCTATTTTTTTCTTTGTTTATGTGAAGCAAGGTGTAAAAGTTTTATAGCTTTGGTTTTAGTCAAAATAAACGTTTGCTTCTTTTTGTTTAGTTTTGATGAAATTCCTATTCGCTTGCTTAATTTTGCATCTGTTTACAACTGCTAAGTTGGCAATTAGGCTAAATGTTTTTCTTTTATTTTTTTTTTTTTTGTATAATAAACATTTAATTTTTTTCGTTTTGTTAATTTTAGGCCGCAGCATGTGTCTAATTTTTTATAGTACGAGTATTTTCTTTGTCATCATTATTATTGTTATTATTATTTTGTCATTGTAAACATTTCATCAGCACTCAATTGTTTTTCTTTTATTAACAAATGCCTGCTGTATTCTAGAGTCCACAGGCTCTTTTAT
Source organism: Leucophenga varia (assembly GCA_018903435.1). Taxonomy (NCBI): domain Eukaryota; kingdom Metazoa; phylum Arthropoda; class Insecta; order Diptera; family Drosophilidae; genus Leucophenga; species Leucophenga varia. Next base: position 522,219 of record JAEIFJ010001019.1, read on the forward strand.
TATAATTACACTATAAAAACGTAGCGTAATGGAGTATTTGAGGTTTGTAAGAATGTTTGTAACAAACAGGCGGGACGTTGAAGAACTGTGTCCTACTGCTGCAATGGGACCTTCTCTACACAGTTTAACAATGTCGTCAGCCGCTTTGAATGCTTTTAGAATCCAAGCTCTAAATAGCGATGTACTTCATTACTTTAATCATTTAAACATCTTTAAACACATTCCTGGCATCGAGATCTGCAAGATAACAGATTATAGTATATGACTTTTTTCTAATCGGTCAAATTGGACGTGTGGGGTAAATTTTACCATCAAATGGTATACTGATGGGTCGCTCATCGAAACAGGCGCTGGTGCTGGCATATTTGATCCCAACATCAGAATCCCTTTGCAGGTGGCCCACGATCTTTTAATCTAAGACTCATGCCTTTGAAGTCTGTGCTCGTCAAGCTATCAAGGCATTAACTTCGTGGACCTTTTTATCTAAGTTAGTTCTTCAGTGTTATGATACACTAAAATATCTCTTTCAAGTTCTGGACACAGAGATATTTTTGGCAATGAAATCGCAGACGAACTTGCAAGATCTGGCTCCTCCTTGTCCCTTATTGGCCCGAGGCCGTTCTGCGAGCACAGCTGGGCTTCAGCCAAACAATTAATTGATAGATTCTCCTCAGAATCTCTTCAACAATATGGGACCAACAACAAGCTAAGCAGTTAGCGTGCCCTATCTATCCTAAAAAAATCGTACATCTCAACCCGTCATAACTTTAGAAGAGATATCATCTAAATAACAAAATAGGTTTGTCCCCAAAGTCAGAGTGTAGACTCTGCTTGAAGAATGAGGAAATGCTACATTCTTTAAGTTTGGTTTGTTTTTATTTATTTTTATTTTTTTAAATAGAGTGGCCCCGATTAAAGATACACACCTGCTTATTAAAGAAGCGGAGAGAATGCTCGGTCTACTTACCTAACCATTTGTTATTCCGGGCAGTCGCAGTGCCCTTTAATCTCTAGTTTCGTAGGGCCTAATATGTTTCTATCATACTCTGTGTTAGCACACGTGTGGTGACTTTCATGAGTCTACACTTTCGTTCTGATCACTTGTTTGCCTTACGGCCTTGACCCAGATGCAACATCAGGCTTTTATGGTTATGATTAGAGACTGACTAAAGCATAGAGAGAGCTGCCAATTAACTTTAAAATATGAAAGAAATTTGTTATGCATGGTCAGCTTTAGACATTTTTTATAACACAACATAAAGTTTTTTTTTTTTAGAAAATTTTATTGCTCTCGAAATATAGCAACTTTCAGTATTAAAACTTTGGTTTCTGATTGATCTTAACGTTTGCTTTTAAGTGTTTCTTCTTCTTCATTTTCTTTATTTCATTATAAAACTGAGGGCTATTTTTTTCTGGCAACGTTCTTATTTTTTTTCTGCCGAAATTTGCTCAATTTTATTAAAATCTACTTGAGACTTTTTTATTTAATCAAAATTCGTAAATTTTATTTTATTTATTTATTTATTTTTTTTTTTTTTTGTATTGTGTTAATTTTAATATAATTGTTGCAGGACATTTTATCTTGCCTACTTCCGCCCACCCCCTATCCCTAACGATCTTATACCTTTGATTGACAAACGCATGTCTGTTCATAATATTCAAATTATTTAGAAAACGGAGCAAACTAAATAAGATAGAGGAACATTTTGCTATTGTTTTTGTAAGCGATTCTGGGAATTTGTTTTGTGGTAAAAAAAAAAAAATAAAATATTTTTTTTATTTATTTTTATTTTCCACTTGATTCGCGGGAATCTTTTAAACATTTGTTTTCCACAGTTGCTCTTCTTTTTTTTTGTCTTTGTTTTTTTTAATTCGTTTTAAGTCTTTATAGCCATGAGAACGTAAAGTTTTGATATACATGCAGCGAGGGCAGTTTGATATATATACCGACCATTTTTTGAAGACATTCTACAAAGCAGACATGCTAACTCGGCTTTAGAAAATTTTACTAATAGGCTTTATGCATATTTATTAAATAGCCCTCGCATAGTATGTCATGTGAACTTGGTTTATTTAAATTAATTAAAATATTACATTATTTTATTTGCGGAAAACCAACAGCAACCAACTAAGTAAATGAAGAAAAATAAACTACTTAAATAAGAAGAAGAAAATGTTTATTCGCTACCAAGATTTCATTGTGTATGTGTGTGTGTGTGTGTGTGTGTGTGTGTGTGATAGTAACTTCAGCAGTTGCTGCTCTGTGTTTAGTTACGCTTAATTGTTTGTCTCAATGCTGCCTTCCGGTTGCAAACTCGACCACCCCCGTCATACCACACACACACACACACACATACACACACAGACAAACACTCTGATGCAAAAAGCTCAGCATGAACATTTGCTTATTCAGAGTTATTTCATTTCATTTCAGTTCATTTTCTCAAGCGTGTCTCCCTGACAACGACGGAAGTCGCTAAGAATTGTTGTATAATTAGTATGCGTTTATTCTGCTGCAGCATAGCACTCAGTCAGCAGGATGCATGTGGGTGACTATTTGTATACTCATATGTCTGTCTGCCAGTCTGTCTGACTGCCTGCCAGCAATTTCATCCACTTCGTTTGCGACAATCAACACAAGAGCACCAACAGCAGCAGCAGCAGCCATCTAGCTGCAACACAAAAGTGGCAATGTGCAACTTTATAGTTACTTCAGAGTCGTCTCTACCATTTCTAAAACAAAAACCAAAATAATAATAATAATGATGATGATGAGTATCTTAATGGAGTTTTGTTTGTTGCAGCAACCAGCATGCAAACGTGACATTGAAACAAATACCACAACAGGCAGGCAGGCAGGCAAATACGATGTGGCATGCCTTGTAAATTATCAAAGTAACACTTTACTTTACTTGAGCCTACTAAACAATGAGACAGGACAGAATGAATGGCAGCAGCAAAGGACAGCTCGGAATGGTTACAATGAAGAAGACAATCATGATGATGATGATGACGACAACTGCGCTATATTTTGTAATTAAGATTGTCACTCACTCAACCATGAAATCCTCTGAGTATGTAGAGTGTTGAAAAGACCACACACACACACATACACACACCTACACACATACACACACACATATAAGCTTTAGTTCAAATGCATTAAGAACTTTCTGAAGCATGTTAAAAAAAAACCAAAGCAAGTTAGTGTTGAGAAGTGATATAACAATTGTGGCATCATTCTCGCCTGCTCCAGACAATTTAAAGCTCGATTAACTGTTACAATTACCTTTGACTGACTGACTGACTTGACTGACTGGCTTTAGATTTGTACAATTTGTGTTTACAACAACAACAACTAGAAGCGTATTTCGTGCGTGACACAACATCATACAGAATATGTAATACAAAAAAAAAAAAAAAATACAACAATATTCAACATAATTATCATCAATTTTTATGACAAGTTAATTGTAATACGGAACATAAAATTTTGTAACAGGAAAAAACTCTTTAAAAAATTAAAGAAAAAGAAAATTACAATAAAATGATGTATTAGGCTTCTTCACGTCAAATTAAACAGACAAGTTCAATGCAAAAAAAAAAAAAATATTAATAATAAATAAGATTGCACAACTAAATCGTCTCAAAGAAGACGAATTTATTTCTAAGTTCAGATCGATAATTTTTATAACCGTTACACATAAAGTAGTTTAAACGGGTATATTCAGTTTCTCAGAAAGTTTGTAACACATTAAAGGAGATATCGTGGACCACATAAAGTATAGACCAGCCTACCTTGCCATGTCCGTCTGTCTATAGTTACACGTTTTTAAGATATTAAACTGAAAGTCGAAACTTAAGCTTTTCTCAGCGCTAATCAATGAAAGTGTTGAAACCAAGTTTTTACCACACCCATTTTTTAGGCATAGTCCCCACAATAAATTTTTCAGTTTTTTAATGAAAAAAATTTTTTAATGAAGAGTATTTATGTCAAATTAAGGTTATTTTAAACACTTCTTAAATGACAACCCATGTTCAGAAAATGACCAATGGTTGAGGTGAGACCACAATAGCTTATAGCCCCCATACAAGTCTTTCAACAATTTTTGAGTTTTTATATAAAAAATTTGTTATTTTTGTAGCGATTTGTTTAAAATCTGATAAAAACACGTTTAATAGTAACCCATATTTAGAAAAGGACCCATGGTTTAAGTGGGATCACCATAACATACAGCCCCCATACAAATTTAACCAACATATTTGGGTTTTTATATCAAAAAAATACGTTGTTTATGTAAACGATTTGTTCAAAATCTGGTAAAAAATGCACCTTGAGCAGCTCATGTTCTCAGTTATTAAGAAAAGTTAATTAAATCATCGTGTGACGGGTTTTTTTTATTGTTTTGTACTGTTTGTTTCGGGAACGATTTTTAAAAGCAAATCTAATGATTTTTATGATGTATTTGATTTACATTTCTAGGATTTCTTCTTTCAAAAATATTTTTTATCTTTATTTCACAAATAAGGACAAGAAGGCACCTTTAAATAGTGACGATCATTACTATAGGACTAGTATGGCCTGCAGATTCGTAAGCGGTGAATTAAGTTACTGATCACGTTCGATGCAAAGAAGTCGAATTCACTGCTAAGCAGTGACTGGATTATTTTATTGTATATGTCAGCGTTCGTAGGACATTCTTATAAATAATGTTATTGAATATTGTGACAAGGAACAGCGGTGACATACATATGTAGCTAAACTAGTCAATCCAAAGCAAATCACGTTCAGATTTACATTATTTTTTATGTGTTGCAGCCTAACAATTTACAGAAAATGTAAGTAATTCAGCCGTGTTCCCATTTTCAGTAACGTATTAATTGTTCGATTTATTTTTTAAAGCGTAAATGTTCTGAAAAATTTTTGCGGTTTCAAATTGCATATTATTTTCATTCAATTCTAATAAATCAAATTGGTCTGTTCGATAACAAAACAAAGTGATATAAAGATACAACCGATAGCAAAAATTGCGAGTATCGATGCACGAGCACACAATTGATTTTTTTCTCTGTAAACAATAAAAAAAATACAAAAAAAATCTTTTAAATATGTGAAACTATAATCAAGAGCTTTTGTAGTGTAAGTGCAAAAAAGAAGAAGAAGAAGAAAGAATTCAATTCTTCGAAGTATCTACTTATATGTAGAGTGACCATAATTTTTTAATGTATCTCAGATAAAATGCAGTTGCATTGTTGTTGTTGTTCTTGTTCTTGTTGTATACATAACTTAGCATGATGCCTATAATTACAGTAAACAACAACAACAACAACAAAAAGAACAACAAATAATAAAAGGCTTTAAGATAAATTGTATTGCAGCATAATAAACCTGACTCAGTTAAAAAAAAAAAAAAAAAAACGGTATAGGAAAAGTATTTGTAAGCTTAGCTTAAGAGCTCAAAGGAGTTGACAACAACAACAAAATACAAAAAAAAAGAGTTAGGCGCTTAAAAAAAAAAAAGAAAAATAAAGAATAGGGGGAATAAAAACAAGTAGAACAGGTTTTTGATACATAACCTTTGTACGCTGCCCTCAATGTTAACTTGCTCCCTATATCTACCTGTCTCTCTCTCTCACTTACACTCTTTCTGTTTCTATACATCTCTTTCACTCTTAATACATTCTTCACCTGCTGCTGCTGCTCTTGCTGCACGTATGTAGTTTTTTTTTTCACTTCTTCTTCATGTTCATTGTTGTTGTTGTTCTTCTTCTCGTTTCGTGTGATTTTTCTTTGCAGTATTGCAGTAAAAAAAAAACAAAAAAACATTTCATTAAGCACTTTTAGAAAAGGAAAATGTAAGAAAAACAATTCAAAAAAAAAACTAACAAGAGCAATGCGCATTTAATGCATTTTCAACTTAAAATCGTGCTCAGCTGCAAGTGCGCAGCAATAGCAAAAGCAGCAGCATCAGCATCACACATTCGAGTTTCTTTTCAATTCGAAAAACCTTGCTGCGCAACTTTTTATAAAAAGAAAAGAAAAATAAAATATATAAAAAAAAAAAATGAACTAAATCATCATCATCATCGTTTGAGGGAGCGTGTGTTCTGATTACTCATAACCAAGGCGAGTGATGCTGTTGCTGTTGCTGATGATCATAAACATTATCATTATCGTCAACATTAATAGAGGCAGCCGCCTTTAAGAAAAAGCAGCAATTGCAACAATGGATTCTGCAACAACAAACACAAAAACAACAACAACAAAAGAAACATCATAAATGCTTTGCGCACATTTTTTGAGGTCGATTCAAGTGGATTATTTCCGTTGTTTTTTCAAGTTGCTTTTGTTGATATTTTTTCGCAAATATTATTTATTTTTTTTTTTTTTTATATATTCATAGGCAACCAAAAAATTGACCAAATGAGGCCCAAACTGATATTGGGCAAATATCATAAGAGAGATCATATTTAAATTATTAATTTGGCAACACTGGTTGCGGACACACTTAGCTCGCGTTGGCTTGCACCACTTTGTAAAGCATCTTACTCAACTTCACCTTTAAAGTTTGTAAGTTGGCCTCTGTAAAATTTTTAACCGAAAATGAGTTTTAAAAAATAATTTTTTAATTGAAAAAATTCATACAAAAAAAAAAAAACATTTTTAGCCTTCCAGCCAGAGCTATCCCCTTAAATTTTATTGAATCAAAGTTTAAAAAAAATGATATTCTTAACGATTCTGAGCGATCGACGTGTGAAGATGCACAAAGGAGTTCTTTAATGTGACAAAGCTGAAAACAAACGAAAACGTGTGCTCATATCAAAGCGATTTTTGGAGATTTTCTTATTGCAAAAACTTCTTTAAACATTTTTCTTGGGAACTTCGACTTCATAGAGGATCAATTTATAAAAGACAACAAGCCGGCACACAAGATCGAGTATCGTACTGAGTTGTTTAATAAGTTGTTTCGAATGAGAGTTTTTTCTCTGTGCCGGGATTTTTTCTCACCAGCTGTTCCAAAAAAAAAAAAAAAAAAAAAAGATAGAAAAAAAATTATTATTTTTAATGTTTAATACGCTCCAAGATGATTCAAGAATAATTCTACATTTGTTTTGCAATCTTCTTAGTCCATTTCACTCCATAGCCTCTCTTTATTTTATTTTAATTAGAATAAAAGTGGAAGGTATATGTAGCGATAAAACCTATTCTATTCTCCAGACTATGACCACTAAAATGGCTTGCTGATATCTTTAGCTAAAAAAAAATTGGGAAATAAATTTGCTTGGGCCTTATTTAAATGCAGCCCTTGAAACAGTACGTATATGTGTATGTGTCATGTGTATTTTTGTACATATTGACATATAAATGCACATAGAATATATATATATATATATTTTTTTTATGTATATTCAAGTGTATTTTCCATGCAACACATGTATAGATCTAATGGAAAACGTTTGTTGTATTCATTGAAACAGAAAAAAAAAAAAAAAAAAAAAAAAAATTTCAACAAAAAGAACAAAGGAAAAAGAGTTAAAAAAAAATAAACAAATAAAAACTAGCACAAAAATAAACAATAGTAAAAGCAATGGCAAAAAAAAAAAATAAAATAAACTAAAAAAAAAATAAATAAATAAAATAAAATAAAAGCGTCAAAAAGCTAACAATTACAACAAAAACAAAAAGCCAACTTGAAAAGTGTCGATGGACTGTGAAAACTTTGCAACACAGCAACACTAAAAAAAAAACAAGCAAGAACGTTAACTTCGGAAGCACCAAAGCTCAAATACCCACCACACGAAACTTTATTCATTTTCTTGAAAAAATAAAAAAATAGAAGGTGAGTTTGTATGGGACTATATGTTATAGTGGCTCGATCCTTGTCATATCAATAGAATATTCACAGGATAACAGTAGAAGTGATTTTACACAGATTGGAGTGAATATATCCAAAAATAAGAACTATTTTCATACAAAATCTAAAAAATGGGCGCTTGGTTTGTATGGGGGCCATATCAAAAAATGGGCGTGGCATCTTTCTTTTGAAATTAGATGTCATTAGAAGTGCTTTTACCCATATTTGTAGTAAATACATTTACAAATAATAACAACTTTCATACAAAAAATCGAAAAAAAATGGTAAGTTTGCATGGGGGCTATATCTAAATATGAGCGTGGTACCTTTCTTCTAATATTGGTTGGATGGATATTGGATTAAAAGTGTTTTTACACGATTCGTAGTCAAAACATTCATAAATAATAACTATTTTCACACAAAAAAATCGAAAAAAATGGTAAGTTTGTATGGGGGCTATATCTAAAAGTGGGCGTGGCACCTTGGTTCTGCCACACAAACTGCCTAGGAACACAAAAAGCTTAAGTTTAAAGTTTCAGGTCAATATCTTTAAAACTTTTCGAGAAAAACGCATTGCAACAGACAGACAGGCGGACAGACGGACATGGCTAGATCGATTTGTCTCGTCGAGCTAATCAATAATATATATGGGGTCTCCGATGCCTCCTTTAATGCGTTACAAACTTTCCGACAAACTGATAATACCCCTTCACACTATGTGTGGCGGGTATAAAAAAAAAAAAAGTGGAAACAAAAAAGGAAATCCAATTGGCTTGCTCGCTCAAAAACACTTGCAACAAGCAAAGCTAGCAAATGTGTGTTCAATGCACAATTCTTTGTTTCCATTTTTTGCTATTGTAAAGCTGCTTGCCACTTTGTAGCATGTATTTCACAATTCTTGTCGTTGTTGTTGTTGTTGCTGCGTTTTTGGCTTTTATTGTTGCAAGAGTTTATAAGCGTTGCATTTGTTATGAACAGAAAAAAAGAAGAAAAAAATTGATTAATATTAAAAAGAAATCCAAATTCTCAAAAAAAAAAAAAAAAAAAAAAAAATGTATTCCATAAAAACATAAAAGGGAATATTTTTATAAGACAATTCTTTTTTTTTCAATACTGACTGAAGAGCACCGCAAAGCCAAAATCTCAAAGCGTTTAAACTCTTTGAACAAAAAATTGAACTATTTTGATCTAAGAAAATACCAATTCAACTCGGGTCATATGATTTCTGTTTAAGAATTCAAAGATGTTGAGAAAATTTTGAATCAATCAAAAAACAAAAAATAGTCGTTTACCAAGGAAATGGAATAAGAGCGCTGATAGAAAATGAAGCCGAACTTTTCACCAAACTAGAGTTTTCTACAAATTTTATGCATAACTCTCTTATAGCTCATTTTCACTAGTGTTTGCGTTAACCTGTTGCTATCGAAAGCAATGCCTAGTAAATTTGTTGACAATATAAACTTTCAAATGTATTACTTCCCAAGAGTTATTGTGTCTAAAAAGTTTGCATCTATAGTAGCCATTACTTTCGATAACAACATGTTAACGCAAACGCTAACACTAGTGGAAATGTGCTATTAAACTTATAATCCTAACTTTTGAACGTTACTGTACGGATACAACTACTTTTTAAACGTATTGGCACACCACATGAGACAATATTAAGTTAAATCCTTCAGAACAGTTGAAATATAAATATAATGGATGTATTATTCTACACAAAAATACTTTCCCATCAAAAAAGGTGTTTTTTCCATGATTAAATTAGAGTAAAAAAGAAAATTTAAAGTTAATAGAATAGAATAATTAGGTTGAAAAATCAATCAATTTGATGCGTTTCTATCAAATAAACCCACCTACCCAAACACAACCAGTCTAGCAATATAGCAATTGGCTGTTAAGCATTAAACGCGCAGGCAAAAGGCAATTGTAAGTAAGCAGCAGCAGCAAAAGATACAAGAACAACAACAACAACAGCAACGTTAGAAATAATAACAATAATGATGAACAGCAACAAGCATACTCGTTCATAGATCGTTCAAGTGCCTTAATTTATTTGAAGATGCGCACAAATCATTTCAATCAGCATCGTAGTTGTTGTTGTTGTTATTGTGAACGCGTCATCATCAACATCAACAAAGTCATCATTAGAAGCAGTAGAAGAGTGCAATAGACTGTCAGTTTGTCTGTCTGTCTGTCTGTCTGTCTATTCTATCAAACTAAACTATTGCTCTTTCCATTTGTGCCGCTGGCAAACATTAACAGCTCAACGAACGCGATTCCTACTTAGTAGAATTTATTAGCAGCTTCAATCAACTTGTTCTATTATGCAAATTGTTGAGAATAGTTGAAGAAATATGTTGCATATTCTTGACAGCTTGAACAGTAGAAGGTATTGTGCTGTGATAATTTTTTTTATACCCGCCACACATAGTGTGAAGGGTATATTCAGTTTGTCTGAAAGTTTGTAACGCATTGAAGGAGACCCCGTAGACCCATAAAGTATATATATTCTTGATCAGCTCGACGAGACGAATCGATCTAGCCATGTCAGTCTGTCCGTCTGTCTGTATGTTTCTAGGCATCTTTTTTAATGAAGATATAAAGATATTAAGCTGAAATTTGGAAAGCTCGGCAACGACTATATTAAGTTCGAGAATGAGAGTGCCACGCCCATTTTTAGGTATAGCCCCCATACAAACTTACCGTTTTTTTTTTCGATTTTTGTATAAAAAGTACTAATTATTTATGTATTTATTCGCTCCCAATTGGGTAAAAAACATTTCTTTTGTCATCCAGTGTTAAAACCAAGATGCCACGCCCTCTTTTAGGCATAGCCCCCTTATAAACTTTCCGTTCTTTCCGATTTTTTAATGTATAAAAATACTAATTATTTGTGCATATATTCACTCCAATTTGGCTAAAAACACTTCTAATGTCATCCAATGTCAAATCAGATATGCCACTCCCATTTTTAGGTATAGCCCCCATACAAACTTTCCGCCCATTTTCGAATTTTTGTATGAAAATGGTTATTATTCATTCATGTATTTACTCCATATTGGGTTAAAAATCTTCCAATATCATGGTGCCACGCCCATTTTTACGTGTTTCTTCCATACAAACTTACCGCCCATTTCCAGATATTTTCGAGATATATGTTGTTATACGTATCTGTATTTTTAGCTCAAAATTTTAAATTAATATTGTGTGTAAACTTGGGTGACCACTGATGATTACACATAAACTCTTTAAAGATTCGTGTGACGGGTATTTAAGCTTCGGTTCTACCGAAGTTAACGTTTTTCTTGTTTTTACATACATTTTCCTCGAATCACTTGATCCGAACCGAACCACGGTTCAAAGTGGTTTGCAGCCCCATAAAAACCTAACCAATCGAGAAAATCCTGAAATTTACATATTTTAGAGAATTTGAACATTTTTTTCACTCGCTAATGTCCGCTAGCTCATTTGTTAAATAATGGACTTGAAAATACTTTAATATAAGAGTTCCATATATTTTTCGTTAACTTCTTTCCGTATTATCACTTTTTTTGCTCAATGACCCATCTTTTTCTAATTTAATATAAAACTTTTATGGTTTCAAACGGTAAAATACTTAACAAATTGTATCCGTTTATGACAAATTCGATTTTATCTCTAAACTGAACTCAATGAAAACAATGTGCAGAAGAAAAAAAAAAGAACTGAAGTAAAAACTTTTCACTGACTTAAAAGTAGTTTTGCTACAAAGTTTTGCAAGTTGTTGTATCGCTTACGCTTACGCTTTGACGTTATTGGTATGGCACCCCTTGGAGTGTAACTAACTCAAGAAAAGGGGAAGAAAAAAAAAGAAAAAAGAAAGAAACTTACTTATACTATATATGAGACAGTCAACCTGTTATCGCCTTTACAGTGCGGCAAAACTTTTTAGAAACTGTAAATGAAATGAAGGGTATCAAAAAGGGTATAGGCTAAAGAGTTGTTGCTGTTGCCAGACATAAGAAAAAAAAAAAACAACTAAATTGCAGACAGACAGACCAACGAACACAGACAACATGAAACGCATTGACGCGGCGCGTCGCGTCTCGTCGAACAAAATTGAAGATGAACAACAACAACAACAACAACGTCAAGCGACAAACGCATGAGCGAGTATACGCAGCAATAAGAAAAAATAAAATCGTATTGTTCGGCATAACAGCGTCATGCTTTCAAATCAGATACGAGATACAAGATACAAGAAGTTCTGGAGGGGGAAAAGAAAATTATAGTGGCGGCGGCAACATTAGAAGTGGAGCAGCAGCAACAACAACAGCAGTCAGCAGGCAAAAAGGCAGCTGTAGTGTATGAAAATGTAATTATTTTTCAAAAATGTTGTTGCTGCTTCATTGAAATAGCAAAACACACACAGTAGCAGCAGCACACAACACAGTGGAATGAACATAAAACATGTGTTCTGATTAGATTTCTCTGCTTTGAAAAATTCTTCTTCTTCGTTTTTGAAAAAATCATACATGATGAAGGGTGTTTTTTTTTTCTTTTATCTAAAATTAAAGTCAAACATTAAAATAAAAATAAATTTAAAATATGCGACATGTAGATAAAATAATGACATCAACAACAACAGAACACACTACTCGGAAGTTATGAACCCAAATGTTCGGAAAAAATTATAAAATGGATAATTGAAATTTTATTATGCAGTTTTTTTAAAGCATTTAGATGTAATAAATTATTTTTTTCTTTTTACTTAAAATTATTATCTTAATTTTTGATTTTTTTTTAAATTTAAAATCATAAAGCTCTTTCAAAGAAAGCACCCTGTTTAGGCATATTACATTACTATTTGTTTCGAAAGCAAAAGCATGAAATCAGACAGACAGACACATATCATTCATTTGAAGTTTAAATCATGTAAACATGCGCACAAAAGAATTTTCTCGTTGCATAGATATATTATGTACGTGGCTATGTATTTACATAAATTCTTACATAAATAGATACGATACTACCCCTAATTAGATTTTTTTTTTCCAAAAAAGAGCAACAATGGCTTCTAAACTTGATATACTTTGTACATTTGATGTGGCATTAGCGAAGTGTTGAAAAGTTTGTAACGCTTTAAAATTAGATGCAAAGTGTTGATGCTTTAAATGTGGAGAGTTTGAGAGATCTTTTATAAGATATCTCTCGTTCTTTATATAAGAGCAATTACGTATTAGATATGACGGTTCTTGTAGCATACTTAATACTTAATACAAAAACCATTTTGTTTTTTGAGATAAAATGAGTTTCTAGATACAGTAATGAATTTGTTTCTCATGCATGAACCATTGTTCTTGATATAGGAACGATTGTTTTTAATAAGGGCTGCAAACCATAAAAAAAAATTAGCAATGTTTCGCGATGTCCTTGCACCGCTGTTTCGATTCACAAACCGGTTTTTATACAGTGTCGAGCCACAGTTCGATTCGGTTTAAATGGTTTAAGAAAACTTCACATCAATTAATAAAATTTTGGTTTTTGGTTCGGTTCATGGTTCGGAGCAAGCGTTCGTTAATGCTGTGTCTCGGTTCAAAATCCGGTTTGCAGCTCTGTTTTTAATACATTTTTAGTTTGTTCTTGATACAACAATAATTTTGAACTTGACTAAACTTGAACTCAGCAAGACGAATCGATTTAACCAAGTCTGTCTGTCTGTCTGTTTACTGCTATGTGATTCATTTTTAAGATATTGATTTAAAATTTCAAATTAAAGCTTTTTTTCTCGAAAACAACTACTTTGTAGGATCGTGCTACTATAACATATAGCCTTTATACAAACTCAACCACAAATGTTTTGTTTTTTTTTTTTTTTCATGAAAATTGTTGTCATATCTGTATTTTGAGCTTAAAAACTTGATCCCAATATTGTGTCTAAACTTGGATTGAATCGCTTCTCTCAAAATTTTACCTTATTCACCAAGGATCATGTATAAACTATTTAAAAATTCATGTGATGGGTCTTTGAGCTTTGGTTCCACAGAAGTTAACGTTTTTTTTGTTATTCTTGCTTTTGTTTTTTATTCAACCACGATTATTGTTTCTTTAAAAAAGAAAAAAAACGATTAACAATGTTTTCAAAACAACAACAACAACAACATATGCATTTCATTGAGACATGAATACAATTTGTAAAATTTATAATTCATAATTATAATTCATGAGTTAGCTTTCCGAGTTGGTTGAATATAAATAAATACTACAAATTAGAACAGTGAAGCGGGCTGCTGAGTTGTCGTGATGCATAATGAAATAGCGTTGTCTCCGCTGACATTTTCATTAATTTGTATTTACGTTTAGGTTACTTTTTTCATTGAAAATGGTTCATGTTATCATTTCTATGATGGAACTTGAATTTATAAAATTTAAAATATTCTTTTTTTTCACTTGTATAATATTTGCTAAAACCTAATAATTACACAAAGCATAAGAATATTTTATATGTCACAACACAAAATTTAATAATAATTGAATCAGTTCAATAGCACAAAATATGATGAAGCCATATTTGATATTTATTCATTTTACAATCAAAGCAACTTGCACTACGACACATTTATATTTTCAAAAAAAAAAAAAAAAAAAAAAAAAATATTCTCTACGATTACAAAAAATAAATTCCAAAACGAAAAATATTCATTTTTACCATAAATTTATTTATCTATCGAACTGTAATAAATATGCAAAAATTATATAGATTTAATATTTAGTAAAAAGCAATTTCGTGACGAACTAATTTTATTTATTTAGCACAATAAATTTGCTCAATTTGTATCAATTTGGTTAATAGTTTTCATTGGTAATCATAGCGTAAGGTAAGAACAAATACATAATAATAGTAATAATAATAGTAATAATAATAATTATAATAATCAATTTAATCAATATTTTACACGTCAAATTAAAGTAGAATTTCTTCGTCAGTGGAAATTATAATGAAGTGTACGAGGTGTGTTCAAAAAGTATCGCATATTTTGTGTTTTTTTTTTTAAATTATTTATTTATTCATGAATATCTTTTTTGTCCCTTTTAAAGTAATCCCCTCCCGATAAAATACACCTATGCCAACGTTTTTTACAATCCTCGAAACATGCCAAATAGTACCTTTCCGGTATAGCCATCAGCGCCTTCTTCGATTTAACTTTTATCTCCTCAATCGACTCGAAACGCGTTTCCCGGAGTGGTCTCTTGAGTTTTGGGAATAGCCAGAAGTCCCACGGAGCCAAATCAAGCGAATACGGTGTTTGCGGAACGATATTGGTTGGATTTTTGACAAAAAAGTCATGAAAAATCAGTACAGTTTTTAAAAAAAAAACATCATTTTTGGTACCAACCAAGACTTGACTTGAGGCCCAAAACATCATTCAAAATTGTATTAATTGATCCTTTCGATACGCCAGTTTCATCAGCAATGTTTCTCATAGTTAATCGACGGTGTGCAAGCACTAATTCTTTTACTTTTTGGATGTGAGCATCGTCCGTTGAGGTCGATGGTTGATCAGGGAGCTCTTCGTCTTCAACACGTTCGCAACCTTCTTTCAACAATTTATACCAATCAAATGTTGTTAATTTTGGTAGAGCTCGGTCCCCATAAGCCTTCTTCAAAATTTTTATTCCATTTATTCCAATCAGAAAAAAAAATTTGATACAGGTTCTTTGATCCATTTTTTTGAATAGGTAAAAAATCGAAGACGATCCAAAAAACGTGCAAGCAAAGCAGCTGTCAACAATTAAGTGAACATTCAAAATGGCCGAGCTTGTCGGCATAAGTGAGAGACATGAGTACCAACATAACGCCACAAAAAAAATCGAAATTCGAATATACGTAACCCGCGCAAATTCAAAATTCGCGATAATGTTTGAACACACCTCGTATTTAACCATTTATTTTTTTTTTTTTTTTTTTTGTGTTGCTTTTATTAATTATAAAATAATTGCAGTCGACACTAGTGTTGACAAATAAAAAAAAATCACTTTCGGTGGTGTTTTGTTAACAGTGATTTCAAAATCACTGAAAGTAGTGATTCGCAATTTTCTTGTTGCTCAGTGAACATGTTCAGTTATTGTAAATTTACTGTATCACTGTTCGCGAACTGCTATTTTATCACTGTTTGCAATCACTGCGCCACTAATCACACTGTGACTCAAAAATTACTCTTTTTGCCAACACTATTCAGCACATTTAGTTAAAATAGAATCAAATTACAATTCGTTAACATTAATAATGTGCAATTAACTTTACGAAATCATTCAAGTAGTCTTCTTTATGATTATTTCTATGATTATTTCTTTATAAAAATATTAAAAAAAAAAAGAAATAAAAAGTAAAAATTCTATTTATTTGCTAATAGCAACGCAGATTATATGATATGAAATGAAATGAAATATGCTACATAAGTATCTATGTATCTAGTGTATTATTATTATTATTACTACAATGATTGCAATTGTTTTTCTTATTCATATAAAATATCAAGCAAAAGTCATAAGAGCAACAGCAGCAACAGCTCAGGACTCAGGAATATTCCGTAATAATTTATAATGCATGCAAATGATGACTTGTTGCAGCAAAATCGAGCAGCAAAGCAAAGTCAAGCATTGCGCCTTGTAATTCATTAGTCAACCATGCATAATATCTCCCTTTTTTTATGTTTGTATATGTGTGTGTGTGTGTGTGCATATGATGAAGTTCTCAATATACTATATACATATAATATATTAATAAGTATCTACATGCACAATATGCAATTACTATTCGTTTTCTTTTAGTTTTTTTTTTTTTTTTTTTTATATTTTTTATTTATAATAAAAAAGAACTGATGCAGAAAAATGTAAAAAATAATTGATGCGCACAAATAATGCATTAAAAATTTATATAGAAAACAAGTACAGAAAACTAAAGAAATATTTTATATATAAATTTATAGCAAAAAAAAAAAAAAAACAACAACGAGAAAGAGTCTTATAAAAATATACTAGCAATTATTTTTTATGCTAGTCAAGAGAAGTTGAAAAGTTGAGTTCAACTCGACTCGTATCGATAGTAAAGCTTACTCAAGCATTGCACAAATTAACACGCAATCACTTTTACTTCTAAGAAAATAGACTGTACAGAATAGCGTATTACCTACTTTGTAAAAATATTTAAAGTTTATTTTGTTTTTTTTTTAATCTTTTTTGTATAGGTTTGTATAGGGTTTTATATGCTTCAATGCTGAACGGATGAGCAAAAATTTGCTCCTAATGCTTGCGCATAAACTTTTCTTGCTGGAGGCTTCGTATTCATTCGACACAGCCATTTGTATTGGATGTTCCTGACTTTATTGATGTTCTTATATAGTTCGTACATCTAATCGTTCTTAATTTTAGTTTAATAGCTTTAAAACCTACTAAATGAACTACGAAGAAACAAACAGACGGACGGACATGGCTTAATTGATTCGTCTCATCAAGCTGAACTAGAATTCATATACTTTATGGAACCTAAAATGTTCCCTTTTATGCGTTACATATTTTCCAACAAACTGATAATACCTGATATAAAAACAAGGAAAAACGTTAACTTCGGTGGAACCGAAGCTTAAATACCCGCCACACGAATCTTTGAATAGTTTATGTGAGATCATCAGTGGCCTATACACATTTATAAATGTACTTTTTCATACAAAAGTTCGGGAATAATCGGTAAGTTTGTATGGGGGCTATACATAAAAATGGGCGTGGCATCCTGGTTTTGGAACTGGATGATATAAGAGGTGTTTTTATCCAATTTTGAGTGAATACATTCATAAATAATATCTATTTTTATACAAAAATTCGAAATGGGCGGTAAATTTGTATGGGGGCTACATTTAAAAATGGGCGTGGCACGTTAGTTTTGACATTGGAAGACATTAGAAGTATTTTTACCCAATTTGGAGTGAATATATTCATGAATAAAAGCTTTTTTCATACAAATAACCGAAAAAAAGGTAAGTTTATATGGGGGCTATACGCGTGGCACTTTCATTTTCATACTTGTTTTAGTCGCTCGAGAGAAAAGCTTAAGTTCTGAATTTCAGTTTAATATCTTTTAAACTGACCGAATAAACTGCGAAGAAACAAACAGACGGACGGACAGACGGACATGGCTAGATCGATTTGTCTCATCGAGCTGATCAAGAATATATATACTTTATGGGGTATAAAAAGTGTTTATGCTTCAAGTTTTATTTTTATTTAAATTTTTCCATATAAAATTTCAAAAATGGTCGACTAGTTTGTACGGAATACATCAGCCACGCTTCCGTAATCTCAAAAATTTTGTGATTTACGATTTAAGCAAATTTGTATGATTTTAAATTATTTATAAAATTATTTATGCAAAAGTTATGTTTCATTCCCAAAACGTTTCTTTGTATTTTACATGTCAAAAACTGTTATCGGTTACAAACTGAATGGTTATCGGTCTAACCAAATCGCAAATTGTTTTTATTTAAATATTTTGCTCTTCAAATCTATGCATGAATAGAAAATATTTATTTAAGCAACACAGAAAAAAAAAAAAATATTTTTAAATAATCGAAAGGAAATTTTTACTGTAACTTTTTAACTTTTCATTTCACTGACTCGAATTCTGGCGATTTGAAATCGGAAATATTTTACGATTACCGGAACACAAAATTTACGATTTATTTGTCAAATTTTAACGATTACGATTACCGGAGCATGGCTGTATAACTACAAGTAAGAGTGGCTCCTTAGTTAACATAAATTTTGCGCATCTGAAGAATCTGTGTTTTAATTTTGATTTGAAACAATCTGTTTTATAGAACAATTCACAGCAAATAGAGATTTGGTATTCAATTACCTATTTTTATTTTCGAAAAAAAAGTAAAAAAGACAATCATCGATTTCATATACGTTTTAGGTGAAAGAGATTTCTATGACACATTTTAAATGACTTTCGATTGCACTCTTGTATGTTTTTGGTTTAAACTCGATTCGTAAATAATAAATAAGCTGTATAAAAAGTTATTTAAAAGAAAGAATCTAAAAGGAAATAATAACTCAATGAATGTGTTTAATAGTGCAACACAAAGTTGTACATAATCAAATACATTTTCAATTAAGTTTTTGTATTTTGGTATTTTCTATTTTTTTTGTTGTTTAATGTTTGTAGTTTCAAAAGATTATTCGTCCATTTAGAATTTTCTAATAAGAATTTTATTGCATGAAGCTAAAATACACAAAATCAATTTGCACTTTAGCACTTAAAGAAAATTATGCACGCACTCGTCCATCTCTTCGCATAGATTTTTACACATACTATGTACTCGTATATAGCATATCTGTAATCAAAAAAAAAAAAAAAAGAAATGCATATCTGTGTATGCAATTAAACATGCACAAGCAACATCTGTTCCAAAAGATACAAATTCAATACAAGCGAATGGAATGAACGAACATTTTTAATATTACAAACCAACGCTTTCAAATAGCCCAACACAACACAGCACAGCACGAGTTGAATTAAATCTTTTTATTTTCGAAAAAAAAAAAAACACTTTTCACTTTTCTTTTTGTTAAGAATCGAGTTATTGTTTACAGATAGTTAGCAAATCTTTCAGTGCGTTTAAAATCAAAAACAGGAATGTATTTTGTTTACTTAAAAATAGAGTGCAGTGAGAAGTCAAAAAAAAAAAAAATTAAATAAAAAAAAGAAGCATCCGTTTAATATTTTTATTATATCCGCTACACATAGTATAAACGGGTATTTTGAATTTGTCGAAATTTAAGCTTTTTTTTGGCCCCAGATAGGTGCCACGCCTATTTTAAGTTATAACTCCCATATTCGGATCGGTCTACTATAACATATAGTTTTTATACAATTGATGATCATGTCGTTCAGGAACGTCAGAGCAGAAGTCCCCCCAGGGAAGTGTTCTGGATTCGTTCAGATATATCCTACATATTGTTGACATGCCAACGATTCCTGATACTAGGCTGCTAATTGCCACATATGCCGACGACACGGTCTTCTTAACTGTTGATATCTTTTCTCAAACTGCCACAGATATTCTTCAGATGCAGCTAAATACGCTTAACTCCTGATTAAAAAGATGTAATATAATGCTTAACCCGGATATAAAATCAACGCAAATAACTTTTTCCCTAAGAAGATGAGATTCAACTGGACAGTTTACCTATCTTAACCAAGGATACTGTCAAGTAACGAAAAAGTATCTATGGCTTCTGGACAAAAATTCACATCATAAGGTCTTCTTATTTATAAGGTCACACTAAAGCCCTTTTGGACATATGAGATCTCAATCTGGAGCACTTCCAGCCATAGTAACTGCGAATTAATCTAAAAATTACAAAACCCGTTCCATACGAATAGAGATTTACACAATAAGCTCAAAGTCCCTTGGGTCTATCAGCAGATCCGCAGATTGACCAAAGCCTACCTGAAGAGACTGAATAGGCACACCAACAACCCCCTTGCTATAAACGTGATGGACAAAAGCGCTTTCACCCGCCGCTTACGTAGAGACCACACAGTGGATCAGCCTCATCGAATAAGTGGAACCAGTGAAGTTCTGTGTGGCGGATATTTGAGCTTCAGTTCAATCGAAGTTAATGTTTTTCATTGTTTTTTTTTTTTCCTTTAAGTTTATCGAACGCAAAAGGCTAAAGTTGTGAAAGGAAAAAAAAATATAATTGGAATGCAATAATTTAAAACTTTATGTTTCGCATGAAAACTTTATTATTATTTTTATTTATTTATTTATATATATATTTTTTTTTTTTAATTTTCTAATTAGAACTTAAGAAGAAACCAATAAAATAGTTCATTGAAAATTATCTAAGACGATTAATTGTGCTTGTGACAGAGTTTCATGTGTTGTGCATGCACACCTTTGACCTGAGGCAAAAAAAAAAAAAAAAAAAAAAAAAGAGTAAAAGTCGTTTTGTGCCTGGCCTACTTTCAAAAGTCAGGCAACAATTTCTTATAAACATGCAAACAACAAAAGTAAAGTGCGAGCGCATGTTTTGCCTCATTTAATGTGTATTTTTATATAAAAAAAAATATATATTTATAAAATATTCAATAAACAAGTGAATTACTCCAACTCACTCACTCACTCGCTCCTCACTCATTTAAACAGTCATAAAAATCTATAAGAAATATATACGCAGCATTTAGCATAAAGCGAACGAGCGAGCGAGTTCCCTTTGGTCCTCGTCGCGGCGGCGGCTCTAAGGATTTTGCTGTCGACCGAACCAAACTCCTTCCTTGTAACACATCGCCTTCTGACCTGTCTATAACCTTACGGTTTGTTTTATACAAAAAAAAAAAAAAAAAAAGCGGCCGCCCATTTCCACATGGGACACAGCTGCGTTACGTTGCGTTGCGTTACGTTGTGTTACGTTGTGTGGCATGGGTTTGGGTATGGGCACGCTTTGTGCGCTAATAATGAATACATAAAAGTTTATACTTCAAAATTTCTCAAAACGAAAATTAATTAAGTAGCTATTGATTTTTAAGTTAGTTAAATGCGTACGCGAACGGCGAACCATTCAGTCAGCCAGCCAGCCATATCAATTACGAAATTAAAATATAAATAAAAAAAAAAAAAAAAAATTAATGCAGTTTAAAAAGGGTAAAATATATTTACTTTGACGTCTAAATACTTTTTTTATTGAGAAGACAGCTGTGCCTGTAAGTTAATAAAGAGCAAAGAATATTTATGAAGAAAGAGTGAAAAAAAATGTAAGATTGCCCTGAAAGCCATATTCAAAGTTGACTCATTTTCTAAATTCACAATACGATCGATTTAAGAAAGATTGTACGTAATACATAGAAGAATAAAGCACAATTCTCCTTGATACAAAGAAGAAGAACTGTTCTTCATACAAAGAACGAAAGTTCTTAATACAGAGCACGAATGTTCTTGATACAAAGAAAAAAAAAAATGAACGATTGTTCCTGATCAAAAAATCACGATGGTTTTTGGTACAAGCAACGATTGTTCCTAATGCAAAGAACAATTGTTCTTAATACTAAAAACAAATGGGTTTTGATACAAAGAACAATGGTTCTTAGTACGAATATTTTTATATGTATAAAGAACGCTTGTTCTTGATTCAAGCGCAATTGTTCTTTAAAAAAAAAGAAGATTGTGCTTGATATAAGAATGATTGTTTTTAGTAAAAGAACCATTCTTCTTGTGTCGGAACATGGTTAGTCGGAAGATGTGAAGTTATATTCTTCTGTGGCCATTAATCTATTCCATCTACTTTTCCACTTTGGAAAGTTGACTTTTCATGTGCACTCATTTGCAATAAAATTTATAAAAGCAAAGCACAAAAGTTCTTTTGTGTTTCTCTCTTTAAATTTTGAAGTTATGTCAATTCATTACTTGCTTCTTTTTTCATTAGGTCCATACTCGGCAGAGGTAAACCAACGTCTTCCAATCTTGCACTACAAATAAATTTTTCACGATTCATCTTATTTTTTTTTTTTATGTATTTACTGTATGATTTTTTTAAGTATTAAAAGTCCAAAACCGTTGAACGAATCGTAGTCCCTTCGATAAAAGTTCGTGTATCATGAACTATTACATCCCAATTACAAAAAAACACCAACAATTCATATGATGACATCAAATTGGTGAGGTTTAGACTTTTCATTACTTTTCGCCCTGATTTGACAATTTGTATATATATATATTTAATTTTTCAACATGAACTATGAAAAGAAGTACAAATTATTTTCGAAATAAGCTAATCGACTCCCCAGAGCTTGATTTTGTTAGTTCAAATAAACATTTCGAAGTGTTTAGTACTCAAGTGCAGCAACATTTCTTGTTTAGCTCAAATTGTTCCACACTTCTTAATATAATAGAACTAACATTACATTTCTATTTAAAATTAAACAAAGCTTATAATTCACAAACAGTTTTAGCGCAATTTGATTGACGTTTTTTTTAAAATTATTGGTACAAACACAGTATTTTTTTTTTTTTTTTTTTTTTTGGTTTTTTCTTTTAATTTCTTTGGTTCTATATTTGGCAATAATAATAAGAATCAAAAAGTAGATCGACTGTTTGCGAGTTATTTTTATTGTATTACTATCTTAATAAATTTGTCTATTTTAAAAAAAAAATCCATGTACATATTTAACTGAATAATAATGTAGTTGGGACAAAAAATCTTGTTTAAATTAAAATGAAAACAGCTTTCAATACGCACACTGATGGCTATTAACGAAAAAAAGAGGAAAAAAAAAAAAAAAAACAACAACATTGTTGTTGTCATTCGAATTTTATTTTTAATTTTTTGAACTTTAACTGCAAATGACATAATTAACTCGGAAAACTGTCATAAAAATACGTACGTATACGCATGCACAAGAAATGCATACAATTTACAATTTTCTGAGTATGCCGTAACAACGCATAAAGCGATTCCAAATGACTATTTATGAGCAAATGTAAAAAAAAAAAAATAAATAAAATAATTAATTGGAAAAGTGTCTTCTTTAGATTTTTTTTTTTCATTTTGTGTCATTTCATTTTAGCAGACAGACAGACAAATTGAAAAATAATCTGACCAATTTGACTTGAAAATGTTTTGTTTTAAGTTGAAAAAAAAAAAAAATTCGAATCTAGAGATTTTTTTTTTTTTTTTGAGAAGATTCTTGTTGACATTAAGTGGCTGTCTCAAAAATGTGAGTGCGACTTTTACCAATTTTTAGCTATAAAACGTTGCCTCCTTTAATGTGTTACAAAATGGTCTATAATCATGGTTTTCGATGCTCATGAAGAAAAAAAAAAACTAGGAATTTTCGTGTTCATACTTAACACCATTCTAATATGCGTGTTTAGTGTCGGTCTTTAAGTGTGTGGCTATTCTAGAAAAGCTATTTCCAAAAATATAACTGATACTGATAAGAATATGAATGAATAATATGCAGACACATCAACGTCATATATCATAGTCCGTCTCATACTAAGGCGTGATAATGACACAAAAGACAGACAGACAGACAGACAGATAGATGGATAGATGGACAGATAGACATTGTGTGTTGATGAACTCGATGACAATTATGATGTTGTTCACGATGAGCTAGCCAGCCAGTCAGACAGACAGACGACGTTGTCTACTATAGTGGCTTGGCTTGTGTGTTATACGTATTATTGCCGCCTCTTGATAGTGTTGCACGCATTGTGTGGCCATCAATGTCAGCCGCAGACTGACAATGATTTTTTTTTTTTAATACATCTTTTTTCCTTTTTTTTTTTTTTTTTTTGCTGTACAAATTATACGTGGAGTAAAAAGGGTATAATTAGTTTAACTGAAAGTTGATAGCCTCTTTCTGATCAATTTGAAAATAAGTACCCGGAAACACATTTTTTTAATTTTTATCAGCAGAAGTCGCCTTTAAAATAGGCTCCATTGAAGCCGATACAACGATTTTAGCGTCCAACTCAATCTTTCATGGCCCGCTCAAAGGCCGCCGCAGGCGAATTTTATTTGATGGCATCGATCGATTCAAAAAGTTTGCCCCGAAGAGACAATTTTAGTTTTGGGAACAGAAAAAAAAATCGCAATAAATATTTTTTTTTTTTTTTTTTAAATTTAAGTTAGCAATAAATTTGTTTTCAGTAAGAGGTAAAAAAAGCTTGGGTGCCTAAAAAGTTATGTTTATTTTCATACCCTGCATCCGAAAGGTAAAAGGGTATATTAATTTTGTGCGAATGTATGTAACTCACAAAAGGAGGCTAAGATAGATATACCCTATAAAGTATATATATTCTTGATCAACATTGAAAGGGGAGTTGAACCAGCTATGTCCGTCTGTCCGTCCGTCAGTTCTGCTGTCCGCTGTATGTGAGAGATTAGCTCGGAGACTATATGAGATAAGGCTATCATATTTGAAACTTATACTTTTCAGAGCCGTCATTTTCTCTAACACCATTTTAAGGGGTACGCTCCATACAAATCTACCCCACAATTTTCGATTTTTGCAAAAAAACTTCTTTGTTTTTTACTCAAGAAAGTCTAAATTTTTGTATAAATTATTCCTATGATAATCCTTATGAAATATCCCAATATGGGTAGGTCGAAAACAAATTTTAGGTATAGCTCCAATACAAATTTATCCCATTTTTTTTGGAGTTTTTGTACTGAAAGTCCAATACAATAAAGTATGATACTGAGATAAGACTTAACTTGAGGTACATAAAGATTGGGTACAGTGTATCTTGTAGTCGAGCATACTCGACTTCAGTGTTCTTTCTTGTTTTTTTTTTTCATACTAAACTACGCAGAAAAAAAAAAGTGGGTTAAAACGCATTGAAAATAATGTACAAAATGGCAATTAATGACAGTGACCAATGCTCTTTGTTTTTGTTGTTGTTGTTGTGTAAATGATGAACGTTTAAAACCTTTGGCAAACGATTCGGCTTAAATGAGAATGTGAGTCGACACGCCAATGTTTGTTATTATTGTGCCGCCTCTTCTGCAAATTGATAAAGTTTCTTATAAACTAAAAAAAATAAGTTTGATGCTTATCAACGACAGCAACGATGACGCATTTATAGTTTATTTCCGTTTTTTTTTTCAATATTTTATTTCATTCAGAATAAAAAAAAAAAAAAAAAAAAAAAATAAAAAAAAAAAAAAATTGAAAAAATTAAAAATTACGGAGCATCAATTTCAAAACAATTTCAAAACTAGAACATTTTTCAAAATTTTTGATGGATCACTTTTGGATTCTAGACGAAATTTTATATTTCAAATGGATTTTTAAAAGCAAAAAACTGGAAAAGCTATAAATTATACACATGTAAATCAAAAGATATTTTATTTTTAATCTTGTCAAAATAATTCTGCACAGCAGTGTAAGTACTTACAAATTTATACATATGTATACGTTTAAAAAAAAGTTCAGAAACTCACCTGAAAAATAAGAAAAAAATAGTTTAATTAGTAAAAGAAATTTTAAAATTTTATTTAATTTAATTTGGAGTAAATATATTCATTAATTTAAAATTTTTTTCATATAAAAACTGGATAAATATTGTAAGGTTTGTATGAGAGCCGTGGCAAAAAGTGGGCATGGCACATTGGCTTCGAGTTAATAAAGCGAGAACCGGAAAACAGACACACGGACAGACGGACATAGATATTTTCCATCAAAGTTCATCAAAAGAAATTTAAAAAAAAAAGTCTTAATAGAAAATTTTAAATCAAAAATTCCGAAAATAGATCGATTTGAAAAGAATTAAAAAATGTTAACATTGCTTATATTCTAAATAAAGGTTCAATCCAAAATAATGCAATATAAACAAACAAGTAAAAAAAAAAAAAAAAAACAAAATAATCAAATAAGAAATAAGCTGCATTGCAATACATTTAAACACAATTTTTTTGTATCTTAATACTTTTATAGATACAAATGTATCTTTATACATATTGCAACATACTAAATTTGTTTACAAGTAGCTGCTGTTCGGTCTGCAAATAGGAAATATCTGTGAAACTTCTAAACAAATAAAATGTTGAGTTAATAAAAGTTTTAAATGAAATTAAAAAAAAAAAATGTTTTGAAATTAAATAAAGAGCAAAAGCGAATTTACAATTTGTAAATTGCATTTAAATGCATTAAAACACATCTTTATAGCAAATCTTGTTTGCAATTAATGCAAAATTATAATTTAATACAATTTCTAATATAGAAATAAATTTATAACTAAAGTAATCGGATAACTAATTGAAAAATTAGCTTTTGTACTGCAATAAAAATTAAATTTTGACATATTTAATTGTAAATTTTATTTATTATCAATGAAAAGCCTAAAACAAATCATAAATGGTACGCAGCAAATAAATAATTATTAATTAAAATAAAAGTAGCAACATCAAATTAAAGTTCGCTAATTACAAATTGCAAATATCTATAATAAAAAGATTTGAGTAATAGAAATATTTAAACAGTTCAAGAATTAGTCAATTAAATTAATTAAATTTCATTCTAAATTGTTAATTCCGAATATTGCTGTAGCTAACGTGTTAAAAAAAAAAAAAAAAAAAAAACAAATAGTTAAAGAAAAATAAGTGAACTTTGTTTAATGCGAAGTATTAAGATTCGTACTCATATTGGTTTGCAAGAAATTTTATTAAAACTAGAAGAATAAGAACAATCTTTCATTGTATCATAGAATAATTGTATCTTTGTATCAAGAACTATTTTTCATTGGATCAAGAACAATTGTTGTTGTTGCCAATAACAATTAATGCTTGTATCAAGAACAATTTTTCTGATTCAAATCAAGAACAATTAATCCTTCTATAATTTGTATCAAGAACATTTAACCGTTGTATAAAGAACAATTGTTCTTTGTATCAAGAACAATGGTTCCTTATATCAAGAACAATTGTTCCTTATATCAAGAACAATTGTTCCTTATATCAAGAGCAATTGTTTCTTATAAGACTTTCTTTAAAAAAAATGTTTTAATTGAATTCTAAAAGCTTTTAAAATCCTAAATTTTAAATGGTGCGCATAGTGCAATTTTATCGTAAGTCAACATTTATTAAAAACTACAACAATATCTGAATCACCATCCACCTATTATTAAGAGGCAGTCGTTTTAAATTAAATTTAAGCCTGAAAGTCTCAAGATTATCTTATCCATATTGGGTAGTCATAAAGTAATCATTTTATTTGATCGACTACGGATTTATCTTCATTTGCTTTTTATACCCGCCATTCATAGTGCGAATGGTATAAGCAGTTTGTCGGAAAGTTTGTAACGAATTAAAGGAGGCATCGGAGAACCAATTGAGTATATATATATTCTTGATCAGCTCGATGAGGCGAATCTGTTTCAATGTGTATTTCTCGGATAGTTTTAAAGATATTGACCTGAAATTTTAAACGTAAGCTTTTTTTTATCCTAGGTAGTTTGTATGTTAGAATCAAGGTGCCACGCCCACTTTTACGCATACTCCCCATAAAAATTTACCGCCAATTTTCGAATTTTTGTATGAACATATGTATTATTTATGACAATATTCACACCAAATTGAGTAAAAACACTTCTTATGTCATCCAATGTCAAATCCAAGGTGCCACGCCCACTCTTAGGCATAGCCCCCATACAAATTTACCGCCCATTTTTGAATTTTTGTATGAAAACATTTATTTTTTCTGAATAAATCCAATTAAAGTTTGGTAAAATCAATTCCAATCTCCGCCTAAGTGAGCACTATCGATATGGTAAGAATCAGGCTAATATAACATAAAGCAGCATAAAGCAAACAGACAGACAGACATGTGTTACTCATACCATACTATATGTTGAAGTATCTTTCAGATACATTTTTCAGTCTTTACCACATTTGGTTGGCTAAATTTTTAATATAATTAGATTTTGAACTTCTCATTGCTTTATTTGGTGTTACTTGATTTCAATTACTTGATTTGGCTCGACTTTTGACGAAAATGTTGAGTCGAAATAAAAGAAGGAACATGTATTTATGTATTTTGTTTATGTTTTTATCTTTCAGAATTTTTTTTTCTTCATTATTTGACTTTTTCTTTCTATTGCTGCTGTTGTTCAGTTTTTCCCTTTTAGATTTTTATTTTATGGATTGTTTTTCATTCATTCACTCATTCATGTATTCATTCATTCATAGGTATACATATGTACATATGTGTATATTTATTTTATTTTCTGTTATGTTACTGAAAATGTTGTGTAGTTTGCCTTTTTAACTTGATTTGCTGCAGCAACGCTTTTAATGCCGCTTTTTATATCTCCAAAGTCTGTCTGCTGTCCGTCTGTCCATAAGTCTGTGCCTGTGTTTATTCCTTTTGAACTACATCTCGCGCACATGTTATTTTCAAAATGTACTCTTCGCTTGTTTTTTGTGTTTTTTTTTTTCTTTAAAATTGTATATAGACCCACCAAAAAAAAAAAAATAAATAATATAAAACTTCAAGCAAAACTACTGTTACAAGGCAGAGAGTCATTCATACGATAGTTTTTATTTATTTTTCAATTCTTTTTTTTTTTTTCCTAGAGATGATTTATGAATTATGCAGTGTGAAACTGCAGTTTGGATTTTTTGTTTATAACTGATGATGTGTTTAATGTGTATGTTTGTTTGTGTGTGTGTGTGTGTGTGTGTGTTTGCTATGCACAGCATTGCGAGTTGCATCTTTCAATTTATTAAATTTAGTTTCTTTTAAATTGGTAATGCTTGAACTTTAGCTTGATCTTGTTTTTGTTGCTGTCTTGCGTTTGGATGCAATTAAAAATGTACAAAAACAAAAAAAAAAAATGCTTGAATTTATTATAAAAACTTTTTATATTCTAATAATTTTTCTATGTAGTTTTCAACGAAACAAGATGCATCAAGTTCTGTCTTCAAGAATTAAAGAATTAAAGTCATCATAATTTTCTTTTTTTACCCACCATAGTGAAGGGTATTATCAGTTTGTCGGAAAGTTTGTAACGCATTAAAGGAGGCATCGGAGACCCCACAAAGTACATATATTCTTAAACAGCTCGACGAGACGAATCGATTTACCCATGTACGTCTGTCCGTCCGTCTGTCGGTCTGTTGCAATACTTTTTCTCGGAAAGTTTTAAAGATATTGACCTGAAACTTTAAACTTAAGCTTTTTGTGTTCCTAGGCAGTTTGTATGGCAGAGCCAGGTGCCACACCCATTTGTAGATATAGCCCCCATACAAACTTACAATTTTTTCGATTTTTTTTCTATAAAAATAGTTATTATTTATGAATGCATATACTACAAATTGGGTAAAAACACTTCTAATCCAATATCCATTCGTCACATATTATAAGATAGGTGGCACACCCATTTTTAAATATAGCCCCCATACAAACTTATCATTTTTTTCGATTTTTTATATGAACATTTTTATTATTTGTAAATGTATTTAATACAAATATGGGTCAAAGCACTTCTAATGACATCCAATTTCAAAAGAAAGTTGCCACGCCCATTTTTTTGATATGGCCCCCATAGAAACCAAGCGCCCATTTTTCAGATTTTGTATGAAAATAGTTCTTATTTATGGATATATTCACTCCAATCTGTATAAAATCACTTATACTGTTATCCTATGAATATTCTATCGATATGACAAGGATCGAGCCACTATAACATATAGACCCCATACAAACTCATCTTCAATTTTTTTTTTCTTTTTTCAAAAAAATGAATAAAGTTTTGTGTGGCGGGTATTTGAGCTTCGGTGCTACCGAAGTAGTTAACGTTTTTTCTTGTTTTTTTATATTTTTAAATTTTTTTTTGGTCAAAATATTGAATTTTTTTTCATTTTAATATTAAACAAAACTCTATAAAATAAACTATATTGGCTGTAATTTTTATAAAAATCCATCGAACAGTTACGAAAATATTGATTAAAAAAAAAATACTACTGTAATTTTCAAGATGGCTAAAGTAATTTTAAAAATTTTTCAAAATCTTTTTATGCTTGGAACCAGAGTTCCACTTGCAAATCACTTTTTTTTTTGACAGAGTCTTGCACAGTAGTAAATAAGTAAAGTAAGACCCTTCTTACTGGTACAACTTAGTATTTTGTTGCATATGTGGGACCACATTGTCGAACATTAACATAAACTAAACAGATCGAACAGTGAGGATAGGGGAAGAAAGATGAAACTGTATAAAGGCGGAAAAGAATGAGATTGGTGTACACCTGCCCAACCCTTTGTATAAAGGGGATTTGTACAATCTGGACATTCTGAAATCTCTACAATTGGTGTTAAAAAAAATGTGTAGGCCCTAAAATGTATGGCATTGGATGGCTGTTAGTCTCTACTTGAGATTCTCCAGAACACTTTTAGCCTAAATGTAGTACTACGCCTGTCGCAATCAGTCACATAACCTTAGCTAAACTTCTCTTAAAGAGCGTATCAAGATATTGTTTTACAAAGAAAAAAAGACTACTTTCATTTAAGTGACTCACAACACAACACATCAACATCATCATTCATCATTTTTTCTGTCTCATAATTTTTTATTTTTTTTATTGCACAAATATATTATTTAATGAATGAAGCGACATGTTTTAATTGATGCTCAATTAAACACAGCTCAAGAAGTCAATTTAAATGTGGCGAATTGTTGCAGTAAGTTGTTGTGGATTGTTATGCGTAGTGGGAAAAACTGCAGCAACACCAGAAGACAATTCTCCATTATTGTAATGCATTAAAAGTTCAACAAAAAACAAAAAACAAAAACAAAAACTAAAAAAAAAGAAAAGTAATAATCCAAAAGACAAAACAATGCCAGAAGCAATGCAAATATAAATATGCAAATAGACTTCTCGTAAAACTGAAGAAATAATAATTAAAAAATATTAAAGAAGTAAAAACAAAAAACGATGTAATTACAAGAAAAGCAGTAGAGCAGCAGCAGCAGCATAAAAAAAAAATCATAATTGAAAAGGTCATTTGGGTGCAAGAGTTGAAATCATTTATTGTTTGTTTCATATATTTTCTTTTTTATAATATAATATTTATTGGTACACACACACACAGACATGTATACCCTACTCGCAGCTAAAAGTTTTCATTTCAGAAAATTCCAATTGAAAATCCATAAACAAAGAAAGCTAAAAAAAAAAAAGATTTTCTGATTGCAGCGTTCCTCAAAATATTTTGGAGTCTGTGCAATGAAAAAAAGAAAAAAAACTGGTATTTTTTAGTATATTTATTGTTACACAATTAGAATACACCAAATATGATGTTCCAAATGGTAAGCGTTCATTCCAGTGCAGTATTGCAAATTCTAAAGATTATTATCAAAATTATTTTAAACGTTTTGTTCAAAATAAGTATTTTATTTCATTTAATAAATTCCTTTAAAATTATCTTGATTTAAGTTCCCATACTAACACAATCATCAAATAATTATAATAACAATGTCTACATATTTATGTATATCATACCATAACATACCACACCACACATAGTAGACACAACATATTTTTCTACTTAATATGTCCATCCGAGTATATGTAGAAATCTTTTGTTGCAATAAATGAAAACAAAATTTCAATGATAATAAACAAAATGAAAAGAAACGTTGTCAACGTTGACGTACCTAAACGACGAGTATCTTCAATGAGATGTGTATAAATTTATGTCAAATTAATTAGGATCAACTCGAATTGTATTTTACTTGTTACTGTTTCAATTATTGTTTTTATTGTCATTGTTGTTGTCGTTGTTAAAATAGTGTTATTATCAAACAATTGACTTTAGTAGTTACAACTTAAGGCAATTCTCTTTTGTAACGAGCTAACACACTTCCACCGCCCTATTTTTAGTCTGTACAAATAATTTTAACAGAGTTACCATAGCGCATATATTGTGTTAATATTTTTATGAGATTTTTAGGCAAAAAGTGTTACTAAGAACATCAGCTCAACATCTATTCATTAATCTATCTATAATATTTTTGAGCCACTAAAAAAAAATTGCCAGTGGTTCGGTTCAATGGTTCGCGATGCTTTTGAACTACTAGTTCCGCTCACGAAATGGGTTTTAGTCAGTGGTTCGGTTAAGGAGGTTCAAGTAAAATGTATTTTAAAACAAGGAAAAATGTTGACTTCGATGAAACCGAAGCTTAAATATCCGTCACACGAATCTTTATGTGTGATAGAACTTCGAGATGGGATGAGTGGAGATCAATTATCTGACACAACTCAATATTGGTATCAAATTTTAAGCTTAAAATGCACATACATATATCAATAATTTTCTAGAAAATATCGAAATGAGAGGTAAGTTCGTATAGAACGTTACAGTGTTCCGATTCTTGTCACACTTAGGATGATATTAGATGTGTTTTTAATCAATTTCAAATAAATACGTTTATAAATAATACCTATTTTAATACAAAATTTCTAAAATGGGCGGTAAGTTTGTATGGGAGTCATACTTAAAAATGGGCATGGCACCTTGGTTTCGAAATTTGGACGATATAAGAAGTGTTTTAACCTAATCTAGAGTGAATTCATGCATAAACAATACGAAAATAGGCGATAAATTTGTATGGGAGCTATACCTCAGAGTGGGCGTGGCATTCTGAATTTAACATACAAACTACCGAGAACTGAGAAAAGCTTAATATTCGAGTTTCAGCTTAATATCTTTAAAACTACAGACAGACAGGCGAACATGACTAGATCAAATCATCTCATTGAGCTGATCTAGAGTTCGGTTTTTTGGTTAAAGAAGAGCTCTCGGTTCGGAACAAACGCTTAAACATTTTGTAGTTCAGTTCAAAACCGATTTGCAGCCCTGATTTATTTATTTTTCCATTTATCTATCCAACTAACTAACTATCTATGAAGCAGTTCCGATGATGAGAATATCCAAAATATTTTGCACAGAAAAAGTTTTTTATTTGAACAGCAGTTTGGCTGCTCCAGAATTTTTTCCTCCTTTACATTACAAGCCTAAGATAAACTCTAAGACAAAAGCTACGCCCTTTCTATACAAAAAAAAAAATAAAAAGTAAACAATTGGTTTCAATGGGAGCTAATATATTAGAGTGATTCAATCTAAAGCAAATTTACACACAAAGTTTGTCTTTAATTTAACAGTTTTAGTTGTTTTTTTTTTTTTTTCTTTATTATTATTGGCATTTGCATTTAAACTTCAACAATATTATTATTATTGTTGTTGTTGTTGTTGAATATAATTGCTTTTATTGTTACGATATAATAAAACTACCGTAAACAAAAATATGTTAATACAGCAAAAAAAAAAAAAGGAAAAAACAAAATCTAGAGTGAGACAGCACATACAAAAATATTGTACAAAAGAGTTTTAAAAACAACATAATAATTGCTACATAATAATTATGTAAGTGTAATAATAACAACAACAACAACAATAATAAAAAAAAATACTAGAAAAGGTAAGCGACATTTTAATACGTTACACTTTAATATAAAACATGTAGAGAGAGAGAGAGAGAGAGAAATACATACATTTGTAAACTGTTATCTTTGAAAAGTGAAGTTTCGAGATAAGCTTTTTTCTTTAGAGACAAACATATAAAAACTTTAAAACTGTCACGAAAATCGCTTTCAATTGAATTGGAAATTAAAGTAAACATTTAAGCTAAAATTTAAAAAACTCAAAAAGTTTTTGTAACATTTTCGTAATAATTAAAAATCAAACAAATGCAAAATCTCTCGTGCGGTTTTCGTGACACAACCGATAGAGTTTTTGTGTGATTTTCCGAGTGTTACAAAAGTAAAAAAAAAAGAAAATAATAAAAATAATAACAATTAAAATACTAAAAAAAGAAAAACCGTATAAAAAGAAAGTAAGCACAACAACATAGAAGCGTATACAAAGAAAACGCAAAATGAGTTTATAATCAAGCAAACGTTTCATTTTGTTTCGGTCTCTTTCTCTTGTTCTCCGATTCTCTGTTTGAGTTTTTCTTATTGTTTCACTGATTCATTGTAAGATTGCGTGTGCTTTTGCGTATCTGTTGACATATGCCGCATAAACACGCTCCAAACTACAAATGCAGCAGCAGCAGCAGCAAATGCATGCAAAATGCCCAAATTAATATCGTCTTCGTCTTCGCATTCGCCTTTTCACATCATCATCATCATCATCATCAACTTCATCATTATCGTCTTCGTCGCCGCACAAAAGCAATTGGAGCACGCAAAATGACAATAAGTCACAAATAGTTTAACAATAGAAAAAAATCATAAAAAAAAACAACAAAAAAATCACCATACACACATTTTGCTTGCTCTATTTTCGTTACGCCACTTCTTCTTCTTCTTCTTTTCCTTCTTCTTCTACTTCGTCGTCGTAGTCTAGTCATCCCGTCTAGTCTTATTATATCATTTAAATTTTTTTCGCTCTTAAATTTGATTTATATAATTTAAGTATTTTTTTTTTTTTTATCCAAGCCAATTGTGTATTTTAAAATAAAATTTACGAGTAACAAAAAAGTTGACTTCAAGCAATGCTTGGCAGCTATTAAGCTTTTCATACATGTTCTGCAAGAACAATGAACATGTTCCACTGAATTAAATGTCTTTTTTTTTTTTTTGCTTTGCATAATTATTCCAAGACTTAATCTAGATAAAATTAGCCTAGATAACTGGAAAGCCTTATAGTAGATGTTTGTAGCTCTGGTCTAGTAAAACCAAACTGCATACTTGGAATTTGCGGAATACCTCCAAAATCTGGATGATCAATAAACTGATTTTCTCTCGTTTTTCGCTTATAACTCAGTCAATTACGAACCGAATTTGATTTGGAAAGAAAACAAAACCTAGACTTTTCGAACAACAAACATAATGTTTTGACATTTCAGATTATATCTGTTTTTATACCCGCAACACATGGTATGAAGGGTATTATCAGTTTGTCGGAAAGTTTGTAACGCAATAAAGGAGGTATCGGAGAAACCATAAAGTATATATATTATTGATCAGCTCGACGAGACGAATCGATTTAGCCATGTCCGTCTGTCTGTCGGTCTGTTGCAATGCGTTTTTCTCGAAAAGTTTTAAAGATATTGACCTGAAACTTTAAACTAAAGCTTTTTGTGTTCCTAGGCAGTTTGTATGGCAGAGCCAAGGTGCCACACCCATTTGTAGATATAGCCCCCCATACAATTTTTCCATTTTTTTCGATTTTTTTTGTATGAAAATAGTTATTATTTTTGAATGTTTTGACTACAAATCGGGTAAAAACACTTTTGATCCAATATCAATCCATCCAATATCAGCAGAAAGGTGCCATGCCCACTTTTAGATATAGCCCCCATACAAACTTACCATTTTTTTCGATTTTTTTGTGTGAAAATTGTTATTATTTATGAATGTTTTGACTACAAATCGGGTAAAAACCCTTCTAATCCAATATCCATCCATCCAATATCAGAAGAAAGATGCCACGCCCATTTTTAGATATAGCCCCCATACAAACTTACCATTTTTTTCTATTTTTTGTATTAATATTGTTATTATTTGTAAATTTATTTACTACAAATTGCGTAAAAGCACTTCTAAGGACATCCAATTTCAAAAGAAAGGTGCCACGCCCATTTTTTTGATATGGCCCTCATAAAAACCAAGCGCCCATTTTTCATATTTTGTATGAAAATAGTTCTTATTTATGGATATATTCACTCCAATCTGTGTAAAATCACTTCTACTGTTATCCTATGAATATGCTACCGATATGACAAGGATCGAGCCACTATAACATATAGACCCCATATAAACTCACCTTCCATTTTTTTTTTTTTTTTTTGAGAAAATGATTAAAGTTTCGTGTGGCGGGTATTTGAGCTTCGGTGCTTCCGAAGTTAACGTTTTTTCTTGTTTTATTTTTCTTTTACAACAAATTAAGCTTTTGTATTTGATTTTGAAATAAAGCATTTGCATCTGCAAAATCTTAACCAACAAAATTCAAACAATCATTCGGTTTTTTTTTTTTTTTTTCTCCATTTAACCTTAATCATTATGAATCATCAATACACACATTCAAAGTTTGATTCAACGCATTGGAATGTGACGCTTACAAAATGTGTTTTGAAAGCGAAAAAAAAAAAAAAATAATAAATAAACCAGAAAAAAATACCCAATAAGATGCTTGCACAATCTGATTGAAACAACGTTGACAAAAGACAATAAAAAAAAAAAGTAAAACAAATAAAATAATATTATTATCTGGAGAAAAAAAAAAAAAAACAGCTGCTGCTGCAGATGATTAGTTTTGTTTAATTAATATTTTCATTAAGAATGTGCATTGAAAAGACAGCTTAAATATGTTAAATATTTTTTTATTGCATAATCACAAGTTTGTTTGCATAATTAAAAAAGGATGCTATTTTCTTGTTGTGTCTAGTTTGCATTTTTTTTTACTGAAATTCCAGCCTATTAAAAAAGAACACCCTTTTTCTAAATAGTAATTTGATATCAACATTGAAATACAAAAGAAAAAAATATATAAATATAATTAATACGATAAGAAATAATTATTAGCCAACATGTGCACACCAAAAACAAAATCAATGAATGAATAAAATGCGTTACACTCATTGGCACAGCTTAAATATTTTTTCTGCTTATCAAGTTTTTTTTATCAGCAAATGTACACTCACAGATACAAATGTATCTACAATACGTACTTTTCTATAAAAGTATCTAAAACTATTTACACATGAGTTAGCTGTATTTAATGTTAGTGTTACCAACAAATTAAATATTAGAACCAACTAGTGGTGTTTGTGTATCTAAGTTTAATCATTTCTATCTAAATTACGAATGTGTGTCATTTTTTTAATTAAAAAAAAAAAAATAGCTTCACCTAAATTTAAACAATTCTTAAGATTGCATTTTTTTATACAAATACTTTTACAAAAAACAAAAAAAGTTTAAATAATTTTTTAGTAATTGTTATGACGTTTCAATGTTTATTTCTAACCCAATAAAGAGAAAATCATAGCTCTGCAGCAATTGATTGATGATTGCGTTGATCGATGTTTCAATGCTGTTGTCTGATTTTTTTTTTTGTTTTTACTATAAAAGCACATTTTGCTTATCATCCAATTACGATTTGCACCTGATTTGCGCATTTGTAAAAAACTGATGACTACCGAAATTTAACTAAAATTTTGTTGTCTACTCTTATCTATTTTATTATCTATTAATTTTACTTAATTATGTACTTTTTTTTTTTAAATATTATTCAAAATATAAACACACAATATAAGGAGTGCATCTATTAAGATAAGCTTTAATTGCAACATCCAACAACAACAACAACAATTGCGATAATAATTAAAGGTGTCCCTTTTTGTAAATATATATAAAAAATAAAACAATATCGCAAGTGTAAATTGTGTCATAGCGATAAAGCCGGTAACTTTTTTAATAAAAAAAAAATTAAAAAATTAAGTACATTCGACTGCATAATTTCCTATGCTTAGCGTATTACAGAATAAATTTCTGCCCTTATGTGGGAACCGATTAAACGATTTATCGATTAAGAAAA
Source organism: Leucophenga varia (assembly GCA_018903435.1). Classification (NCBI taxonomy): domain Eukaryota; kingdom Metazoa; phylum Arthropoda; class Insecta; order Diptera; family Drosophilidae; genus Leucophenga; species Leucophenga varia. The sequence continues at coordinate 560,226 of JAEIFJ010001019.1, forward strand.
TATACGATTATTATTGATTTTATGAATGATTGTTTAAGCAAATATTCGATTATTACTCATTTTACGGGATAGCCGATTATTAGTGATTTTACAATTAATAGATTAAGGAAATTGCCGATTATTACTGATTTTACAATTAATCGTAACATCCCTAGGAATCGCTGAAAAAAATAATTAGTCGATTAAGAAAAATACACGATTATTACTTATTTTCCGATTAATCGTATCATGCCTAGGGATGGTAGAATGAAAATTTAGTAACCGATTAATCAATAATCGATTAAAAACAATTTTACAACAAATCGTGCCATTCCTAGATATGAACAACTCATTGAAATCAGGAATACTTTATGTAATTATCTGTTTTTTGGATTAATTGCCAAGATCCATAGAATTCGAACTTACGTTTATAGAGTATAAAAAAATATAACAGCAGATCTGTCCGGCATTCACATTAAAACAACAACAACAAAAGCATCAACGTTGTTGTTGTTTGTTGAATCATTTATACAAAAAAAAATATATACTATATACTAACCGTATATGTATCTGTATAAACATAAGTATTGTATTATATGGTATACCATATAATATGTACATAACTGCATGTTTACTTTCATTTAACTGATATCAATGGCTTTCAATCTTGGCTGCTTTTGTTGTTATTGTTGTTGCCTACGCTTATGGCGCCTGCCTCACAATACAAAAAAAAAAAAAAAAAACCCAAAGCTTAAAAAAATATTATAATATTATGTAAAAAAAAAAAAAATATTTGTTTCTATATCACAAGACTCGACCGATGGTTTGAAGTGATTTGTTGATAGAAAAGAAAATGAAAAAATAATATGAAAAAAAATGTTTCTATTCGCAATACTTAAATACTAATTTGTCTAATGAATCAATCAAGGTAGCAACAGTTGGTGATGTAGCTAGTGAATGGTAGCTAATGAATTCCATAGCTACCAGTAACCAAAGTAAGATAATTATTTTATATGCTAATCGGGCATTCATGAGTGAAATGCACTTCAATACTGGTGAGCTTAAGTAGAGAAGTTTATAGGTAGGCTTAATAGCTTGATTCAAGCAAACTTGGTGAATATTGTTCTTGACACATTGATCAATTGTTCTTAATGCAAGCAACTATTTTTTTAATATAAAACCACGTTAGTTCTTGAGACAATAAAAACTTGTTCTTAATACAAAGAACGATAGTTCATGATACAAAGAACGATAGTTCATGAAACAAAGAACGATAGTTCTTTATATAATGAACGAAAGTTCTTGATACAAAGAACGATAGTTCTTTATATAATGAACGAAAGTTCTTAATAGAAAGAACGAACGTTTTTGATCCGATGAGATAAGTCGCCTTGTCAAAGATGTCATTGAGACCATACTCGAGGGTAATTCATATAATCCTAATTTGGTACAGTTATGGACTACCAGCGTTGTCGATAGCTGTCTTGTAGAGCTGATCAAGGAACAAAAACCCTACAAGTATATATGCACGACTATGATTATGCAGAAAGTTGGTGCTGTACTGCATTCTGCATCTGCAGGCTACTGGATCATCGATACCGATGGCAGCTGCATCGTTCGCTGGGAGAACAAGACAATGCACTGCATTGTTTCAGTCTTCGGCATGTCAGTCTAATCGAATGTATAAATTTCATATAAAGAACATTCGTGCTTATAACAAGAATGATTAGTTTATAATAAACGGACAAAACGGTAAACGGGGGAAAAAAAAGATACGATGCAATGAAAACAAATCTAGTCTAGTCCCGGTACGTGTTGTCTTTAATTGTCCATGCACATTGAAAGGGTTTGCTTGAGTCACGTAAAGCTTATTAGCATTATTGGTTTAAAGGTTCTTAAATTAATCGTTCTTTGTATCAAGAACTATCGTTCTTTGTATCAAGAACTATCGTGTTTTGTATCAAGAACTATCGTGTTTTGTATCTAGAACTATCGTTCTTTGTATCAAGAACTATCGTTCTTTGTATCAAGAACTATCGTTCTTTGTATCAAGAAATATCGTTCTTTGTATCAAGAACTATCGTTCTTTGTATCAAGAACTATCGTTCTTTGTATCAAGAACTATCGTTCTTTGTTTCATGAACTATCGTTCTTTGTATCATGAACTATCGTTCTTTGTATCATGAACTATCGTTCTTTGTATCAAGAACAAGAGTTAATGTATCAAGATGCAAAGTATCGATATGAATATTCGTGTTTCTTAAATTAGCACGGTAAAACTTAGTTTTCGAACGGTATTCATCTCTCTGCGTAAGTACCAAAAATATACTTGACAATGATGTTAAGACACAATTTTATAAAGAATTAAATTCAAATTCAAAAATTAATTTCAATTTCTTGTTTTCTAATCAAAAAAACAAAAAAAAATAATAATAATAAAAAGGAATGCATATTTTATTAACTTCAATTCATTTGTATCGTATTTGACAATGTCGCTAAATAAATAAATAAATAAAGTCATTGCTTTTCTGGAAGAGACGTGCACAAGTGCAGTAAATGCTGCAAAGAATTCCTGACAAAGACAAAAATATTAAAATTAAAAAATAAAAAATAGAAATAGAACAATAAAGACAAATGCACATAAAATGAACAAATAATAAATAGAATGCGCAAATAAAAGAAAAGCCAAACAGACAAGTTGAATTTAAGAGCACAACACGCAGCAGCATGTCGTGTCATAGAGTTGAGTTGACTCTAAAAAAAAAAAAAAATGGAATGAGTTTAGATGCGTTAACTTGGCTAGCACTGATAAAGCGTGTAAAAACGTTGGCGGCGGCAAGTAAGCAAACAAATTCGTTCCCTTTACTTGTGTTCGCGCTGTAATGGGTGCTTTAATTAGAATTTATATATTTTTTTTTTTTTTTTTTGTTTTTACTTTTACAAACTCTTATTATAACAAATAAAGAAATTAATAATATTAATTTTGATGCAATTTGTTAACGAAAGAAATTAGAAATTAAAATAATAAATAAGTTCATAAGCTAATTTACACTAATTTGAAACACCCTGCAAAACTTCAAGGAAGCGTCTAAAAACCAAATGTACATATGGCATATTTGTATGTTTGTATGTCGTTGCCTACATATATGGCGTAGTAAACACTTCACTCGCGGCTTAAGAGGGGTTGCCCGACCAAACAGAACGCTCCAATGTACGCACGCCCGCTCGACGCCCCCTTTTTGACTGCTTGCTTACCTGTGCGCAATCTTAACATAGACCGGAAATGCCTTATAAAAAGCGTACAACAGATAAGAATGAACGAAAGGTTTGAACAACAAAAACAACAAAAAAAAAAGAACGATCAAACTTTACAGGGAAACAAAGAAGAACAGGAGAAAATGTTATTATTCAAGGTTGTTTTGCACCTGGTCTCCGAAGCGCTTAAGTCAAAATAGAAACTGTGAAGAGCATTGTTTAGACAAATTAACAAGACTTTAGGAACAAAAATATAAAAACATAAAAACTAATGAAAAATTTGACTGTAAGATTTCCTTTAATTTGAATTTAAACCAGTGCTGGGCACTATTTCAATTGTATTGACATAGTTTGTATGACAAAAAAAAAAAAAAAAAGAGAGAGATGCGAAATCTAATTTAGCATGGAAAAAAAAACAAGCACATTCGTGGCCAAAGGATGAGTTTTTTTAAAATCAAGCACATTCGTTCTCATATCAAGAACTATTTGTTCTAAATAAATAGACAGACACAATTAAAAATGCACAAAAGAAGTGTTGCTACAAGAGCAAGAAAGTGAGAATAAAATCATTTACTACTTTATTGCATCATTTTATAATTTAAGCTTTTTTAAACTTGTTCTCAAAGTGTATGCAATATTTGTGCTTGAGTGCGTATGTGCTTAAATCAAGTACAATCGTTCTTACTTTCCTCACAATGTTTTTCTTCTGTCTCATTTTCTTTGATTCTCATATATGTACCAACAAAAGAATTTAAATTTTCTGTATGGAACAATTGTTTTATAAAGTACATAAATATTTTTAAAAATTCAAGCATATATTTGTGTAATTTCAATAACAAATTTTTAGAATTTGTGTTTGAAAATTTGGTTGCATACATTACAATATTTAAATTACCTACGAAAAAAAAAACCGAATCAAATAAAAATAGTTGGTAAATGTTTGCTATTTTATTTATTAAATATTTTTGTATTATTATTTTTTTTTTTTTCATTTAAAAAATAATTTATAAAATAAATACACAATAATTCAGGCTTTTTATTCCTGCATAACTGCTACGCGTTGCTCTGGCCAAAGTTAAAATTTGTATTCGGTTGTATGTGTTGCTTGTTTTTGTTATTTGAGCTGTTGCAGCAGCAGCAGCAGCATTCCGGGGCAACACTAATCGCATTTTCAATTTTTTTTTTTTTTTGTTATTTTATCGGATTTTTGGAAAAGCCATTTCCCCCAAAAATGTTGTTAAATATTTTATATGTGAAAAAAAAAAAAAAAAAAAAACGCGACCATAACAATGTTGCATAATTATGTATGTAGCCACATTTTGCATAACAAGAATATTTTTTATTTTTACCAAAATATTTTCTGTCTGTCTTTCTCTCTCTCTCCCTCTGTCTCTGTCTCTTTCTCGCATATGCGTGCATTATATTATTTTATACAAAATTTTTGCTCTAAGTGCACAACATGCAACAATGATGACGAACCACAAATCAAATTTGATATTTAGAAACTGCAATCTATGCTGTGCTTGGCATGCATATTGACCAAACCGAACGACACACAACAATCCTGAACTGATGTGTTTGACCAAAAGCTGATTTTACTTTTGTATTTACTGATTTATATAAATATTTTTTTCTTTTTTTTTTTTTGTAAATAAAATTAAAAATTCGGCAAATGAAAAATTTTATGATTCCAAAAGTTTATTAAAATAATAAATTAATTTCTGGTATTGTTGAAAAAAATTATTGAAAAAAAATAAACTATTAATTAAATTTTCAGTGAGTTGATCGAGTATTATAAAGTATTACTCGATCAACTCGATTAAGCGATTCGTTTTATGCAGATATTTTTATTGTAAATCTGGCTAGTGTACAGTGCGGGCCAGGAGACTCTCAAAAGTGTCGAAATAATGTATTTTTCGGGTTGCTGATGACCATTATGAGAACAATTTTCCAAATTTCAAAATGGCGGATCCAATATGGCAGTCGACTTATTCAAAACATTAATAGATTTTTGTGAAACATCGTATATATGGTTTCTTGTGGTCGCTGATCACGATTATGAAGTTAATTTTTCAAAATTTAAAATGACGGTACAATATGGCTTTCGAATTTTCCAAAAAAAATTTGTCGATTTTTATCGAACTTCGTTCAAGAGGATTTTTGGGCTTGCTGAGCAAGAGTATGAAGTCAATTTTTCTAAATTTAAAATGTGGATCTAATATAGCGTTTGATCTTTTTCAAAAAACTAATAGGATTTTTATAAAACTTCGTATACGGGGGTTTTTTTTTTTTTTGGGATCTCCGATTAAATTACTCATTTTTTATAAATATACATTCAAAGAGTTAAAGTGAGATTGTACAATCTGTTAAAATGTATTAGGCCTACTGTATAGTGGTGCATTCATTCATTTCAATTCCGAACCGCTTACAAACACGCAATTCCATCAAAAACTAACTATTCCCATATTCGCTTTCGAGTGTGTAGTTTTAGTCAATTTCCAAACGTTTACACAAAAATTCCGGCATTTCGGCATTCCGCTTAAACGGACCAATTGCCGCTTTCGCTTGAGTTACATCCGAGGGTGTTTTTATATTCCTTCGAACCTTTTGATGAACATGCGTAACTTCATTTTCAGTTGAGTTGCATCATATGCAACGAGTTTTTTTTTTTTTTTTAGTAACTTTTCTATCGACCTAAGCTGCACATACATACATGTTTGCATTGAGTTGCAACATATGCTGCGGATGGTCGCTCTTATTTTGGTGCATTATAAAATTTCTGAGTTTTGAAAGTTTCAATAAAAATTCCGGAAGGCGTTTTTGAGTTTATAACTAGACCCATGGAACATATTTTTAAGTTTTATTTTTTTGTTTCATAATTAGAAAAATTTTATGCTTTTAGATGTTTGCCGCTACCGCTGCCTTTACTGATAGCGTAGCGTAAACAAAACAGCTGGCCACAAAACAAAAATAAATAATAAATAAAAAAAAAAAAACTAAAATAATAATAAATAAATTGAATATTAGATTTAACGAAAAATGCAGACTATATCAGATTACAAAATTCAAACGCAAATGACTGCGGAACAATCATTTTAATGGCATTTTTAATGCAACAACAAGAGTCGAGTCGAGTATTCGAGTGCAATAGTGTGACTGACAGTGAGCGAGAGAGCGAGCGAGACGAAAAAAACAAAAAGACGCATTCATGCTGTCGCCTTGTGGTGCACATGTGTACAACAATTTAAACGACAACAACAACAAAATTTAACAAAATACATACATACATACATAGTTTTGTAGTAGTAGTAGTAGTAGTATGTAATAGTAAAAGGCAATATAAATGACGAAGACCATAATGTGTCAAAGAAGTCAAGAGTAGAAAAAGCCGTTTAAATGCATAAAATATTGCAATGCGCAAGTGTAACTGAGATAGCAAATGTTGCAATGTTTATTAACGCAAAGCAAGCTACAAGCAAGAAAGTAAGATAGAGATAGATAATTTTTTTTTTTTTTTACACATGCCAAACCGAAATTATGTGCATGTAAATGTGTTTGTGTGTGTTTGTGTGTGGTCAGGTTGTAATTTGGAAAATATGTTAGTCTGCTTCTAATTGCAACTTTGAGTAGAATGCATCTAAAATTTTGCTTCAAATTTTTAGTGCATTAATCTTTGAGTTTTAGAGATCCATAGTTCTGATGCAGTAAATAATTTCTAATATGAGCATCTGAATTTTAGAATCTAAATATCAACTTAAATTTAAAAGATGTAACAAAAATATGTTAACTTCGACTAAAACGTTAAAAAAGACAACTTTTTCTTAAATGAATATGTGGGGTCTATATGCTAAAATGATCCTACTTCAATCAAGTATCCTACTGTGAACATATGTTGCTACAGCAAGTATTTTGAACATATTTGACACAAATCGCAGTGATGGTCCCACCTCAACCATGGGTTACTTTCTGAACATGGTTTGTGTTTTTACCACATTTGAAGAAACAAATCGTTTAATAAATAACCCAAACTTAAAAATTGGCGATAGATTTGTATTGGGCTTATATGCTATAGTGGTCCCATCTGAACCATGGGTCATTTTTTGAACATAATTTGTTTTTAGAAGTATTTTTAGCTTATTTGACAAATTAAGTAGCAAATTTTGCGTATTTAAGAAAGTGCACCAGTTTAGCTTGGGTTGTCAGTGGTATATCTTTCTTGGCATAAATTTTAATAAAAAGAAATATTTCAAATAAAGTATCCGGGTCTAATTTTATATTTATTTAATTTACAAACAGATAAATAAATAAAAAAACATGAAAGGCGCCAATAATAAGTCTTTCTACTTAAAATAAACATGTATGTTTGTAGGTAGGTATACACATACATAAATATCAAGTGTTTGTTCCTTTTTTTTTTTTTTTTTGTTGGCATTATCTTTTCTTGAAATTTGAGTTGAGTCTAGAAGTCTGATTTTGCTTTATTTTCAATTTTTTACTTTTGCTTTATTGCATTTTTTTTTTTTTTTTTTTTTTTTTTGTGAAATATTTTAAGACAGCTGCGCAAACAATTTACATACAAACATAAATATGCCAAAATACATACATACATAGGCAATACGTGTGTGTGTGTGTGTCTTTAAAGAATTATGCAAAGGAAACAGGTTCACACGGTGCGCATTTACATATAAAGACAGACAGACAGACTAACTGACCGTCTGTCCGTCTGTCTGTCTGAAATAACGACAAACTTGAGTCTACAATTCGGTAGAATAACCATGCTACTCACATGTGTAGATTGCTCATTATGCGTTTTTTTTTTTAGTAAAACTGACCCTTACGAGTGGACTGACGATAGAAATGTCGCTTTAAATTTTTGTTGTCTGTTTTTAGAATGCCGCCCTTGGTGTATTTTGCATCGAGGGTGGCAGTAGTGCACATGCAGCAGGGTTTTTAATTTTTTTTATTTTAGTTTCGCTTAAGAAATTCGAGAACTTTGCATTTAGATAACGTTTTGTGTTTATAAATACCAGCAATTTACATATTTCTTTCTGTAGTTATAAGTTAATTTTCATGTTACACATATAGTATATGAAAAGATTATTTAAATAAATTTAATTTCTTTTTTACCAATAGATAAGGTTAAACAAATTTATGTACATTATTCCTTTTTAGTTTTTATAAGTCACTTTTTAGCTAACATGGGGTGTTCCCGAAATATTTCACACCTGTCTTAAACGTAAAAAAAAAAGTTATTCCCCGATGCTGAAAAATAACTGTTACGTATTTTAATTTCTTTTGGCTCAAATGAACGAAATTTTATGGAAACAATATCGTGTACAATTTTTCTGAATGCTTTTATTCACTACATACATCATTATAATGTTTAAAATGGAAAAAAATTGATATTTAAAACGTTGTTACTAAAAATTTGGACGCTAGAAAGTTACGGACTTCAAAAGACATTCGCGACCATAAATAACAAAACTATGGTCTGATAATAGAACTACTTCTCGAAACATTTAGGGTTATAGCAACATAATCAATTATAGTCTCGTACTAGTTGTTTACTACATTGGACACTCTTGGGAAACATCATAATAGTCGAAATTATACCAATTATTTTAGAGTGCACAGTAGAATTGTTTCTTTTGGAAATTGAGTATCCTAAGAAGTGTTTGGGTTTATTTTGAAAATAAACCATTTGAATGGTATTTTTAAAATGTAACGAAAATTTTCTAATTCTCCGAATTGCATACAGCACAGTTTGAGTAATTTTCCATTTTCTAGAGTGTAAAGTCATCATTATACACTTGAGACATATCGAATGGTTTGTCTGTGCCCATTTGTCCAAAAAATCAAAAAAGCACTCACGTGCTTTTGGTAGATCCATAACAGAATCGTTGAAATTATTATTTAACAATTTACAAACAAGGATGCATTTATTTATTTTCGCGTAAATTGCAAAAACCGAACAGCACAAAAAAAATCATATTACTGTATACACTACACAGACTATGTATATTAATTAAGTTTCTAAATTTGTAACACTCAAAAGCAGATGTCGCAAAAATGCACAACACTGATTTATACAAAATTCTTTTTTCTAATATTTAAAAATAAAGTTTCACTAAAGGTATAAATAATACTGTTCTTCTAAACTTTACGGCGCTTTATAGCTTCGATATAATCCAGATTAACCTATATTCTGTCCGTTATACTTTAACTTAATTTAATTTTTTTTTTACTCGATCGCCATCACAAATATTTTTTTTTTTTATGAATGAATGTGACACCAAATATACCAAATTCAAGGTTGGTCTCAGCAGCAAGAATTAACTGAACTAAAAAATATATTCAGAAAGGTTTTTTTTGCAACATTGACGAAATATGAATATTAATATGTACTGAAAAAAAAAAAAATAATAAAAAATTGTAACAGAAAATATGTACATTTTTTTTATATTTTAAATGTGAAAGAATTTGCATTATAAGATTAATATTATTTTTAAATATTAAAAAATCTAAATCACATATAAAATAATGGTTTATAGACCTCCCAAAAGTACATATCTAGATTCTTAAGCTTTGTTAAAATAGTACACTAATCTGTCTGTATGTTGATCTAGAAGAGCCTTTAAGACATCAGGGTTGTCAGGGAAATATCTACCAATCAAAAAAGGAATGCCAACTTGCGCGAAATGGTCTTTTACATTTTTCGAAGACTAATTTTTATCAAAAGGTAATTGCATTTGATATCTGAGTACTGTGAATACCTCTAGTATACTGTCTACGAACATTAAAGTCTTTGAAAAGCAACCGACGGCAGTTTTACTAGAGATTTCCCTAGACACTCCTGTATGCAGAATGATTCTTAAAATTAAATTGAAATAAAATTATTGCCATATCAATCAAACAGATCATAAATTCACCATACAATATGTAATATAATGTGTAAAGAGTACAAAAAAAAAACACACACCAAGACCCAATTCGTTCGGTTTTTTCGCTAAATGTTTACCCAAGAGAGTTATTACTGTACACACATATACCATACATACACACACACACACATATATGTACATATGCATTTGTTTTCTTTATTTTTATCTATGCCGCAACATTTCAGTTCAAGCCTTCAGCGTCGCGTTCGTTTACAAAACTATTGTAAATATGTATATCCTGCGGTCAATCTGTCAGTAAGTCTATTTGACCAATCGACATTTTCGATGTTACTGGGTCAAAAGTGTGAAATAAATTTATTTATTGACTTAAAAGCGTTGCATGCATGTTTTTATTATTATTATTTTATTTATTTATTTTTGTTTATTTGTTATTTTTTTTTGTTACTTTTGAAAGTGTTGATGCTGATCAAAAAATAAATAAGGAAATAAAAATAAAGTTTTGCATTTTAAGTAAATAAAATCAAAATGAAATTATTTTATGCATTGATGTAAATATATTTATTGTTATTGAACAAGGAGCGATTATAAATTGTTTTAATGTTTCTGATTCTAACAAACAAGCAGACGCTCTAGCCAGGAAGTGGGCCGCAGATCCTCTGATAGGCCCAGAACCATATTGCCCCATTGGACGCTACACACTTAGTGAAGCAATACGTAACGATAGGAAACGAGCCAGCGATGAGCATTGGTTCTTAAGACAGGGCATGCGACAAGCCAAACTACTAATAGAGGGATTCAACTCTAAGGTTACCAAAGCATTGGTTAAGCTAAACAGAATCCAGCTAAAGATTGTGATAAGGCTCCTAACGGGCCACTGTAGACTCAGGAAACACATATGTACATGTCATGCTCTCCTGAGTGCAGATTCTGCGGAAGTATGGTGGAAACACTCATTCATATTCTATCATAATGTTAAGCTACAGCCAGAAATAGAATGTCATTGTTACGAGGATACACACTATTCACAGAGCAGGTTAGGAAAAACCGAACCAATGAAAACGATTGGATACATACAAAGACTAGGGTTAGAAGCAGTAATTTAGCCAGTAAGGACTTAACATACAATATACCTCTCTAGGTAGCAGTATAATTGTCCACTATAGCAATAATTTGATTGGGCGGCAACAATTTGATTCGTTTATGTGAGGGTACATTTTTTAAATACATATAACTTGAACCACTTGAACCGAACCGAACCATGGTTCAATACCAACAAAAAAATCGGTTTTTGAACGTGGTTCAAAGACATTGCCAGCCGCTGAACCGAACCAATGGCAAACTTTTTAGTGGTTTGCAGCACTGGAAACGTCTATTTTAAAATTGAGTTCTATTTGGAATTAAATACTATTTAAATTATTTATTTGCGGAATTTAAAAATCTATTCTTGTTAAAATATGTATTTAAGTTTCGTTCTTTTTTTTTTTTTTTTTTTTTTGTTTATTTGTACAAGTTGCGCGCAAAAACAAAACCAAAAGAAAAATAGAACACACACATACGCACACAAACATTTGTTTTTACATATATGTATGTGTATGCATGTGTGTGTGTGTGTGTGTGTGTATGTGTTTGTGTATGTTTAACTTACATTTCAATTGTGTCGTTTTGATTCATTTTGATTTGTTTGTTTGTTTATTTGTTTGTTTAATTTGCCGATTAATAAATTCTTAACGGCAATAATGGGACATTTTTGAAAATTCATAGCACACACAGCATGTGCAAATATTTTACATAAATGTGAGATTTTATTTATTTATTTATTTTTTTTATTTTTTCGCTTACCTGATGCATTACAGCTGTGCGAACAAAGTGTCAAAATGATTACAAAAATCGAACAGAAGAAGAAGAAGAAGCGTGAGTTTTTGTTCCAAACATGATTTCGGGTTGCGGTCATCGGCAACGACGACGACAGCGACGGCGACGGTATTTGTGACGAATGCAAACGCCGCTCCCTTGCCCACATTATGCTTTTTGTCAGCGGCGTGGGTGTAAGGGGAGGGCGTTTCTTAAATGCAGTTAATCACTGCAAAGTTGCGCAGTGAAATGTAAACGCAATTGATGGATTATTATTTACTGTTTTTTTTTTTTTATATTTATTTTCTTTTCCTTTTCCTTGTTATTTTCTGTTTATTATTAAATTATTACAATTATTGTTTATTGTTTTTACTGTAAGACAGAGAGAGAGAGAGTAGAAGAGTGAGTGAGCACTCTTGCACGCTGTTAATTATTTGTGTTCGTGCTGCTGCCGCTGCTGCCTCTGTTGTTGTTGCTTATGTTTTTATCATAAATTTTTTAATAAACATTTTTAAAAAATGTATTATTATTTTTTTTTTATAGCTTTTTAAATATTCATAATTTTTGTTAAAATGTAAAAAACTTTTTTTTTGCAAAAAGTTTTCTCCTTACGTTGTATCGTGTTTTTTTTTTTACTTTATTTTTAATGATGATGAACTATTCAACTGCAAAAACAACAACAACAAGCCAAACTTTTTATTACTCTTTCTTAACTTTAAATGTGAGTAACAATACAAATACATACGTATTTGTATGTGTGTGTGAGCGAGAGCGTTAATAAAAAGTAATTGGAATGAAAAAAAAGATAAACGTGAGAGCATGTTCAATAAAAAAAAGAAGAAAAACAAAAAAAAAACAAATACAAATAGTTGACGAAGAAGAAGAAGGTAGTAACCAAATAAACAAAAACAACAAGAAGACAAAACGCTATTTTGGTTTCTTCTTTAGCTGCTTGTTTTGTCTTTGCCTATTTCTATTTCTTCTTCAGCTTCTTGCACAGCATTCATTGTACTTGGTCAACTATTTCTTGCTTGTTACCGCTTCTACATTCGTTTATTCGTTTATACATGCAAAGCCAGACACCCGCGCGCACACCTGTCTCTAAAATGAGCAGCAAATGGTAGAGAGCAACAACGACGATGTCAGGCTTGAAATTGTTGTTGTTGTTGTGGCTCGCCTCTTTTTTTTTTTTTTTTTCTTTGAATTAACGCAAAATATAAATTTTCAATTTTTAAAATTTTGAATTTCTTTAAATAATTTGCGTTGTCTTTAAATCGTTTGCGCTATATAAAGCGCAGCATGCAAAACAGATACATTCTCCCGTGTGAATTGTGCTTCAATTAAAAAAAAAAAAAAAAATACAAAACGAGCTAAAGTAGTTAAGTTAACCAAGATCTCATGGTGCGCAACCAGAGAGAGAGAGAGCTAGTTGTCTAGGGAGCGCAAAAATGAGTGTATGCGCAATTGACTTGAGACTTAAATTAGTGATGAGCTTGTGAGTTTTTTTTCTTTCATTTAAAATATTATTAAAGAATTTAGTTAGTTGCTTGCTTGAGTAAACTATTTTATATGCTAGAAAATAATATATATAAAAAGATAATAAATAATTTAAATTAAACAAATGTCTGCTTCAAAGAACCATAATCGTCGTTTATGCACATTTATGTATATCGGTATAATATAATACTTAGAAACATAAAAATATTATATACAATGTGTCGAAAACAGAAATGGTTTTTAATGGAAAATTATTGACAGAGAAAAATAATAAACAATAAACATTTGTAGATGAAACAATTATTTCTAAGGAATTATTCAAGTAAAAAGAAATTAATACAAAGTTTTCAATTGCATTCAAATTGTTTAACTTAGGTTTCGAATTTTGTCTAAAAAAAAAAGTAATTGCTTTAAATGGAATTGTTTTAATTGAAAAATTTTCAGCTGTGTGTGCTTTTTAATGTTATATTTTTATGCCCTTTTGTCAGAGACAGGGGTGACACACCGAAAACTCTACCACTGTGAGTTGGAAGTTTTAAATTTTTTGTATATAAATTAAAAATATAAAAAAAAATCAGTCAATGTAACATAATGCTGTAAATATTTAAGTATTTACACCAAAACTCTGAGATTTCGGTGTCACTTCTGATAGATTGGTATATTGTAGAATTTAAACTTTTGCACCAATTAAAAAATTTAAGTTTTATAAATAAAAATTTACTTAAATTATTTTCTTAGGGAAACATTCAATAGGAACTGTCTTGAAATATTATCTTTTAAAGATATATTAACAAATGATCAGTTCTGGCAACTGAAAAACCAGGCACTGACACGGTGCTACAATTACCATTAATTTGGAAAATTTAAAGTAGTTAGCCATCGAATAATATCGACTCTTCTAAAAACAGACAGATTTACAAGCTGCACTCGCCGAATTTAAATTCATTATTTTGCATTTGGTTTTGGAGCACTACTATAAAATTTCGATCTCGTTTGTGCAACTTTTTTCATCATTTTTCATTCATCTAGAATTAAATTTAATAAAACAATTTTAAAAAATGTCATCACTAGGTTCAATGCGCTCATTTGTATTTGCTCTCAACAAATATTTTTATTTCTCTCATACACATGTTTTTTTTTTTTTCTATGTAACTCTCCAAACATGGCTGTAAAAATTTGGTCTTAACCAAAAGTGGTAGACGACAAAATACACAAGAATAAATAATAAAAGAAGAACACAAAACGAACGAAAAGAGCGGGCAATGCACATTTAATTATTAGAATTCATCGTTGTTGTTGTTGTAATTTAAAGGCGGCTGAAGCACAGAAAAACCTTCTTTTTTTTTTTGTTGCCCTACAACGATCGCTGCTCGCTCTTTGCTTGCTCACACATAAAACAAACTAAGCATCGCGCCTTTTAAACATTCTCTTTCTTTCTATCTCATTTACGCTCACGATCATGGCTTTAGTATTTTTTTGTTGTTGTTGTGGCTTTTGTATGTAGTTTATCCGCATGTTTGCTTTATGCAAGAACTCGTTTTGTATGCAATTCTTTATGTGTTTTAATTCGTTTATCTTTTTTTTTTGTAATTTTATTTCTATATCTTCTTTCCTTTTTTATAAAACTTCTTTTTTTTTGGTTTTGTTTTATTTATTTGTTGCACTTTTTATTTGTTTTAAATTCAAATCACGAGCTTGTTTTTTTTTTTTCTTTTTCAATACAAAAATGCATTCGCTGCTGTTGTTGTTTTTATTTTAAAATCATACAAGTTGTTTTTTTAAATAATTTTTGTGCACACTTAAATATTATTTTGTATATTTTTTATCTTCACTTTTTGCCAATCACAAAAAAAAAAAAAACCACAAAAAAAATTATTATTACCAATTTTTGGTTGTCGACCAAACACAAATCGCGAAAAAAAATTATAAATTTTTTAAAAACAACGCTTTTCATCGTACATTTTTTTATGTTGAGAAGCGTCTTCGCGCGACTAAATCAAATAAACAATTTAAAAATTCGCCGAGCCCGACGAACACAACAAACCAAGCGCCACGCACAAATGCTGAATGCAGACCGAATGCTAGAGCCAGAAACCACTTTAACCGTTTCTACCGTTTCGATAAACGGGCCAAACCGTTTGCATTGCGCGCCAATGTAACAAAAAAACAAAAAAAAAAACTCAAATGCCATGCGACTGCTTGAAATGAATTGAGTAAAAATACTTCTTCATACTTCGCTTCGCTTTTGAGTCACAATTCTTGCTCAAATGCTTTGAATGTGGTTTTAATTTGAATTTTTAAATATTTTCAAAAACTTTAAAATCTTTTTTAATTTATTTATTTACAAATTTGTCATTGAAATATGCGCAAGGCACAAACCACATTCATATCTTTGCATAAGAACTAGGAAAGCGCACTGCAGAAAAAGCATGAGAAAACTGCTCAGATTTGAAATTATTATTTTTATTATTAAAAATATTTGATATTGAATATTTAAACAAAAATAAATCACAAAAAATTTTCGAGTTCTAAATTGAATTGAACCGTTTGAAAATTCTACCAAAGATACGTGCCAAAGACAGGGTTTTTCTGAATATTTTTATATTCTTTAAAATATAAAAATACATTTTAACAAATATTTGAGACTTTAGAAACATTAATTTTGAATAATATTTGATGATGGTCTCAAAATTTCGAGTTAATCAAACAATTTTTAAATATGGCCCAAAACAAATTTACACCAGTATTATGTAGGTCTTTTTTTATGAAACTTTTTGTACTACTTCTTATAAGAGGACCAGATCTTATATCACATTTAAACCCCATACAAATATATCACTAAAATCGAATGTAGAATTTTTAAACTAGCGGATATATCCGACGTGTGCTACTACGTTGTACGAGAGTTTTGGCTGCTCTTTCCGCTCATTTTCGTTTCAAATCTGCTGTTTTTTTAATTGCCAGCATTTTTGGTCGCTTTTTGTACTTTTTTTTTGTTGTTTGCGGCGAGATTCAATGTTGGTCAGGTAAAAACATGCCAAAAAAGTACTAAAATATACCATTGCCTTTGTCACTTCAATGTATATTTGCGAGAAATAAAAAAAAAAAAATGTTGTATGACAAAAATCAAAAATCAAATTCATGAATGGACCGGCACATTTGGTAATGTATTGTTTTAGTCGTCTTGGATCATTCTTGTTGGTTTCAAAGTCCATAGCGGACATGGATATGTATATTTTGAACTATTATACAATTATATTTAAAAATATAGCCAAATGGGTATGTCTGAGCGGATGTCTACTAAAGATATGGCACGAATATTCAATTCGAAAGTTCCGATTCGTTTTGGGTTTCGAAATTTAAATATTTTTCTCGAATTTTCAATTTATTTTCAAGAAAGTTTTTATTATATCTGTAATTTTAGGTTTAGAATTTAAACTAAATGCATTTTATGAGCCCCAACAATGTGTCTAAACTTGAAAACTTTGTAAATACATCAAACGGACAGACAAGAGACAAACAGGATTTCACTTTATGAAATGCAATAATACACCTTGCTGAGGTCCAAATGTTTAGGTTCATGTCGGTTATCGTAATGGATGCACATAAGGGTGGTCCAAAAATAGATGGGAAAAAATTTTTTAACAAAATGTTTATGCTCCCATTACCTATGATGGTTCTAAATCGAAAATAAGAACCCGTATTTTTTTTTTTTTTAATCGGATAATATTTAATGGTGATGCCATGCCCCTGAATTTTCACATGTATCATACATGGGATAATTTTTGAAATATCGTTTGGAAAAATAATACGTGTCTTCGTATTTTCGATATACAAGAAACATAGGGGGTGGTGGGAGCATTAACATTTTTTTTGGACCGCATTCACGATTCAGAGTCTCCAATTTCCATTTATTTTGGCTTCAAAATATTAAAAATTCAGTCGCAAAAAAAAAAAAAAAAAAAAAATTTGTGTCGCAGTTAGAAATCTAAAAAGTTAATGATGAGAATTTGTCGATAGCTATGGCACCTAAGCTTACCATGTGATCTAGCATTTTTTTTGAAAAGTGCTTCATTAAAAGAAAATCCGCATTTCGATTTTATTCATTTATTTTTCGTTGCATACAATTTGTAACTCAACTCGTTTTGAGTACAATAAACGACGACGACGACGACGGGAAAAAAAAATACCGACGATGTAAACCGACTCAAAAACACCCACGAAACATATAAAAAAAAAACAGAAAAAAAGATATAAGCGAACCGAACATTGTAACTGCGCACGGATTTTCAACGTAAGCCGATTGAAACTTTCGCCGGGTTGCAACAAGTGGCAAGAATGTTTGAGTTTTTTTTTTTTTTTTTTTATCTATTTTTTTTTTTTTTTTTAATTGAAAGAATTTACTTGTAACGCAAACTGATAAGAGTAACATGACTCTTTCGAAATGACCGTTGCGGGCTTTTCAACAGCAACAATCAAATTTGCACTCAGCATCGATGAGGTCGATCTGTCGAGCGTTGTCGAGGTGTGCTGCAACAGCGGAACAGCAGCATCAGCAATATGACCCTTAAGTAGCAACAAGTGATGCCATTTTCCCATTGAAATATTGATGGATTTTACATGAAAACGGAAATGGACACAACACGTAATAACGTTGTAAGCCATTAATTCGCGTCTGAAATGTGTGTTATGTGTGTGTGTATGTGTGTGTGTGTATGCATACTTACTGTAGACAGCCTGTAGCCATTTTTGTTTAGGTTACAATTTCCAATTAGAAATATGTATGTGTCGTCGTTGTTAATTTGTAACGCTATAAACCCTAACGCGGCAGACAGACAGACCGACAAATAGATTAGTACATGAAACCGTCAAATGTCATTCAAAATTTAGTTTTTCATTTCACACTTTTTGTGTGAAATGTCAAAATGAATGTTTATTCGAAATTCTAACATAATAATTATAATAATTATACGAGACGCACTACAACAAAGTAAATTGGACTTTCGGAATGCGATATTTTCTTCATTAAACTAAAATTGGATTAAATATAATCACTGTGTAGGCAAACAATGTCAGACAGAAAGAGTTATTTTTTGCACGGACCGGGAAATCAAGACGAAACCTTCTGACTGCATCTGGCAACATACAGGGTCCGCCATCTAACATTTTTTTTTTTGAACTAGTGGTTATTTCGAGTGTGGCAACACTGATGTCACATCTGATTGTACAGAAAGTTAGTTTTATCCTTCCGCTGAACGAAAATGGTTGTGTATACGATTGAGGAACGCACTTGGCCGAAGACCCGGAATTTTACCAAAAAATCATCTTTTCCGACGAAGCTCATTTCCATCTTGGCGGCTACGTCAATAAGCAAAATTGTCGTATTTGGGGGACGGAAAACCCGCACGTGATCGAAGAGAAGCCAATGTATCCTCAGAGAGTTACTGTTTGGTGCGGATTTTGGGCCTGCGGCATCATTGGCCCATTTTTCTTCGAAAATGCGGCAGGAGCCGCCGTTACGGTCAATGGCGAACGCTACCGCACCATGTTAACGGATTGGTTCTTCCCGGAAATCGAAGACGAGGACTTGGACAACATTTGGTTCCAGCAAGACGGCGCACCGTGTCGTACAGCCAACGTTACGATCGATCTTGTGTTTTGTTTTTATTGCATTTAAAAAAAAAAAGTTACGTGGCGGACCCTGTACTAATGTCTCGGGTAAGCCATTCCCAAGTATCATTAGGTACCAAAAACGCAGAGACGTTACCTTTAAATACAGCCAGTTAAGGAACTTGTCACTTAATGGCTTGGTTAGTCACTTTTCTTTTTAGTAACACCACTGGAATTTATCAAGAGAGCACCAAGGTGCAATAGATAACTACTGCAGCAGATAGAAAAGCTAAAAACGGTAGTGTAGGCAAAAGAAAATCACTTTCGGTGATTTTTTCACAGTGATTTTTTTTTTTTTTTTAAATCGCAATGTTGCACTGCGACTAATGGTAGTGATTTGCGATTTTCTTGTTCCAAGGTGAACATGTTCAGTTATCGGTAATTTTGCGTGTCGCTCTTCGCGAACAGTGAATCTGTTTAGTAATCGCTGATTGTTCTTTGTTACTTTTGCAGTCACTGCGGCTTTTAAGTTGCAATCGATAATCACACTGCGACTTAAAAATCACGCTTTTTGCCAAAAGAGGCTAATAAGTGACAGCCTCTCCTGTAGGAAAAAACACTGTAAAGATTACGTTTAACTGTACACTGGGAAGACTCAATGAGATGTAAAGATTCAAGATTTTAGCAGAAATTAAAGCAATAAGAAGAGAGCCTTCTTAGACGATCTGGTTCGTTGGGTAATTCGCGTTCACCTTTAAAGCCTAACCTAGAGCATACTTCCTCTTTTCACAAACAGTCCAGAATATGTTCCAGCGTAAGTTGTGCTCTTATCTTATCGTATTTTTTCGATTACTTCAATTTGGTGCGGTAATTTTTTTTTTATTTTTTTAATTTTGACTGAATATGCTCGTCTGCCATATTTAAAAAATGTCAGAATTTACGTTCACATAAAAAACATTTTAAACTCATCAGAAACATAAAGTTCACTGCTCCTGCTGCACTGATTCGATTTCTGTAATAAATTAATATTCAAAAATTTTTATTTTTTCTTTATTTCGCGTCTGATGTGCTACATAAATGCTTTACATCAATTTGCTCTGCGCGCTGTTTCCAATTTTTAAAATTGCAAATGCTCCTTCAGAGACTCAATTCCTGCCTGTCCAGACATTGTTTTAAACATTTTCATTCATATGTGTGGCAGGCATGCAATGCGCTTTACTTTGCTGACTACGCTGCAATGCAGGCAGACAGATAGTCGGACGCTTGGTTTGGTCAGTCAGTCAGTCAGTCAGTCAGTTTGCTTGTCTATAAGCAATAAGATTGGTGAACCATCAACTTTATATCATTGACTTTTACAATACATACAAACTCGTATAATGGCTGCTGCTGTTGCTACTTTCAGTTTTTGTTTTGCGCACCACTCAAAAGCTAATCATACGAGTATCTATTTTTATTGTTGTTGTATCCTTTCGTTTCGTTTCGTTGTCATAGAAACACGTCGCATATTGTCGCAGCAAGCAAGCAAGCAACTGGTGTCCGCAGTGTTTTCAGATGCTACTAACTTATACACTACAAAAATAAAATAGAAGGTATATTTACTTTTTCGCAATGTTTGCAACACTTTAAAAGTGACTGGGAGTATCGTTCTTTATGCTCGAACCATGACAAGTTGTGCCAAGAGGAAGCTAACACTACGTGGACCTCTTAATCCCTGAATACGTTGTGATACCAAAGGATCTCAGAGGGAAGGTAAGACCAGCCACCCAAAAGAAAGTATAAGAGCTATCCCCTTACTTAAGAAGTATTTGCCCAAATGTAAGAATCTTACTTTACAAAGGGCTGTACAGTGGCAGAGTACTGGTTCAACATACTCTTTCTCTTCAGGATTTTCACAGCTTGTGCCATTCTTCTCGCGTAGACAGTGTCCAGTAAGCATTGGCGAAAGTATTGATATATCTGATTGGTTCAGTTTGAGGACGTTCGTGGACTTGTTTCGATTTTACATTGGCCATGTCGCCCTGGAGTTATTATTGGCGATAAGGAAAGCTTTCTCCTTAATGAGTAGTCTGCAGATAGCTAGTAGTATTCTAACCGAATCGTTTCCAGTAAGAATATTGGTCGTTGTAGCTAATCTAGCCAGAACGTCTGTAATGCAATTACCCTCGATATTGCTGTGTCCAGATACTCATGCTAGCTGAATATCGTAATGTTAAGCCATCTCATTTATGGACTTTAGATATTCAGTCAATCTTTGAAGTTTAAAACATAAAAGTCCACATTTCTGAAAACAGAAAACTATGATCCTCGTTTGGGTTATAGGAACTAAGGAGCAGCCAAGACTTCCGCTTGGTAAACACTACTGTGCCAGGAATTCTAAAAGACTTATTAATCCCAAGGCCAGCTGCGTAAAAGCCTCCTCCTACTTAGTTAGTTGTTCTCCCTTTCCATAGCTCACTTTGTCACTCCTGCCTAGACGGGATGAGATCATGGTAACTCTAGTCTAAGTTGATACTTGGCACAAAATAGTCGGTATAAGATGAAACTTCAAATAGGAACTCAGAGATCTTAGAGTGTCCTACCGTTGAGGATCCTCATAAATAGCTGTTTCGCAAATATTGAGGCTATCTTCTTACCTATTAGATCTAATGGCGGTTGGAGTAGTATGGTATTGAGTGCTTCTTTTGGCGTTGTGTGAAGTGCTCTGCTTAGCTCTGCTGCACACCTTTAAACCTTATTAAGGTTGTTTTTAATCGTGTTCTTTAGTAAAGCAGGACAACATATTTTAGCAATTTTTAATGGTTAAGTGGTTTACTGTACGTTTTGCGTATTCTTCAGATGTAAACATCCCACGGCGACTATTTGCTATTTGGGCTGAACTAAAATCTTCATCACAGTAAGAAACGCCTATCTTAAGGAACAAATGGAAAGAACACCTAAAAGGCGACTACACATTTTTACCAAAATCACTGACCTATTAACTAAAGTGAGTTCAAATAAGAAGACTCGTTTCATAAGCACCTCAGAAGCTACAAAGGGAACTCAACCAATTTTAAAATAATTCAGTTTAATTATGTGCAAAAGTTACGACAAATTTCTAATTGCCAATTCGAAAAACAAACGTAAAGGGTATCAACAAGGGTTTTGTATTATTTTATGATTTGCATGCAGCTGCTGCTGCTGCTGCTGCTATTCTTACTGCGACTGACACTCTGATTAGCTGCGGTAGTATGGTCTTAGTTTGACGCTTAAGCAAAAACAAGCAACAAAAGCAAAAAGCATAGCAAAGCAAAGGATAAAGGATAACAGAAAGGACAACAACAATAACAACAACAACAACGATTTACTATCAATGCTGCTGCGCCAATAGTTAAATCAGTCCAGTCTTGGCAGCAATTGTCTGAAAAAGCAGCAATGGCCAAAGCAATTGCAACAGTAACAGCAAAAGAACGCACACACACACACACACACACAGACACAGAAGAGCAAAATGAAACTAAGCCCAGAATTATGCATGCAAAAGTGGAAGTAGACAAAATGATGGCGTTTGGCAATGCTTTATGGTATAAAAGGAGAATGAATGACGTTGCCATTATTGCTGAATAATGATGACAATGACAACGACGACGTTTGATAGTAGCAGCAGCAGCAGCGTTAAAAGCAGCAGCAAAACGTTGCATTTCCGGTTGCCATTGCATCAAATGCAATAACAATAACAGCAACAACAACAACAATGTCAACCAATTGGCTAACAAGTGCAATAATAGATTTAACAAAGCATATATAGCATACTACCGACTTATACATATAACGGTTTATATATATACGACTTAGATATATAAGCTTGCGGCCGCTATCGTCAGTCGCGCGTGGCGTTGATTTGACGACAACCTCAACGCTCTCATCGTCACGTTGCCATCACCATCGTCATCGTCATCGACCGGAAGTTGGCGCTGACATTCATTACCATAATTCACAACAGCTTGAAACAAAGCGATAAACTAACTCCCTGCAGACATTTGCGCAACATTGCAGCGTCCTGCATTCTTCTTCTGCTCACTGCTCTTGCTGTCGTTGTTGTCGTTGTTGTTGTTCTTTCTTGTTTGTTTTTCTATATACATACTGTATAGTATAACCATATTTTTGTTAGCTTTTCACTGTGTTGAGCGCGTTCTGTTCGGTTCTGTTTTGTATTCGCGGCGTTGAGTGCTTTTTGCATGTCTAACAAGCGTTTGGAAAATTATGTTCAAGCAAATGCCCACAAAGTTGTATTCATCACTTAACCTCTTTGTCTCTCTCTCTCTGTCGTTCTTTTGCAAGGATAATCAGGAAACATCAAATTTGTTGCAATTATTTGAGCAGTTTGGGATTTATTTGAAATTTAAAAGTTTTCCTGCAGCTTTTGGGTTTGAAGTTTATAAATATTTTGAAACCATTTTTGGGCACAAGCTGAGCGAAAACTTTGATTAACTTTAAGTGAAGTGGTAAATCTTTACAGCTACATAAGACTATCTTAAGTTGCTTGATTATGAGTATTACGATATGTACTCAGGAATATAGGAAATAAAATGGCATTTTGATATATATTAATTTCTGAACATGATCCTCGAAACATCAGCCCCAAAGATTCACGCATAAAAAAGCTCACAGCTGTACAAATTTTACAATGTATCAGGGGTGTCACATAAATCTCTTTGGATTGGTTTCAAAACTCTCATGTTTTTGCTAGAGATTCGGTTTAAAAAAAAAAGTAGAAGAGCAAATCTACTTTTTTTTACCGAATTTTTAGCAAAAACTGGATAGATTTGAAACCAATCAAAAGAGATTTAGAGTGACAACTATTCAAAAAAAAAAAAAAAAAAAACAAGTACGAATTTTTAAATGGATATAATAAAAAAACTATAAATTGTAGAAGTACCTACATAAGAATACAAAAAAAAAAAAACGGAAGCTGGGGCCTTTCGAATCCAAGTCTTTGCTGTATTTAATTTATAAAGTTTTCTAGTTTGAATCTGTGTATCCGAGCGTCCGTCCGTATCTATTTCGATAAGTTTTACTCATGCAAAAACTATGTTTCATTCCCAAAATGTTCCAATCGTTTACAAATTTAAAGGTTATCGGTCTAACTAAATCGCAAAATGTTGTTCCTTTGACGAAAAAGCGATGCCACACGCGATCAAAAGCTTGATGCACATCTATAAAAAATGCTGTTGCAGCATTCTTAAGCTTCGAAGGCACTGAGTATCTGGTTTACCATAAAATGGAGCTGCTCAGAAGTTTCATAATCAGCGCAAAATTCAAACTTTTAGTCTGAAAAATATTTTTAAATAATCAACAATAGCTTTTTTTACATAATTTACTTTTCATTTCACTGACTTTAACTCTGCCGATTTGAAATCGTAAATATTTTAAGATTGCCAGAAAACACCAAAATATGCGATTTAAAAGATGAATCGCAAAATTTTAACGATTTGAGAAGCATGACTGATTGTAACTTAGCTAAGCACACCGTAATCGAGAATCATTTGCAAATTTGCTCGAATGCTCGAATGTATCTGTTCATCCGTTCGTCTGTGTATTTCTATAAAATGCAAATAAAATATATTTGTAAAAATTATTTTTTATTTTTTCACTTTAATTAAACTAAGCTTTTCGCAAAATAATGTTTAGAAACCTAAGAAAAAAAGAAAAACAATCTTGATTTGTTCAATCAAAATTAAAACACAACAGCAGCAGCAACATTTTTCAAAAAAATAAAAAAAAAAAGCAAAACATGTAAATATGCAACCGCATACACAGAATATACAAATACATACATACATCTCTCCCTCTCTCTCTCTCTCTCTCTAGTTATATATTCCTGATGCCTTTGCACATATTTATACACTTCGCTTTTTTTTTTATTAGGACGATCGCTGCTGCTTTGTGTTTGATATTCAAATTGAATATGCAAACTCAAAGAAGTTTACATTGTACATCTTAATGTAAATTTCTTTTTTCTATCTACTTTTACTTCTTCTTCTTCTTCTTCTTTGGCTGACAATATTACATTGTATGTAATATAGAGCACAAACACACTTACACACGTACACATACGTATATGCTTGTCTTTGAAAAACTATAGCATACTTTTGTGCTGTTGCTCTTTTGCATGCATTTCTTTTGATTTTATACTTCGATTTTAGTAGTTACAATACAACAAGCTATATTACGAGGGTAGTTTAATAAGTTGTTGCAGAAGTAAAGCAAAAAAAAAAATTTAAACAAAAATCAAGCTTGTTACATTTTAAACTACCCTCTTAGACATATATCGTATAATGACGTATCAATCACCTTTGTAAACCAAAAGAATTTTTACATTCATCGCTCCTTCATTTCACTATTTCGTTGCGCTTTTTAAGTTGTTTTCGGCTTTGTAGTTACGCCACAAAATCGCTCGCTTTTTAATCGCTCGTTTGCACTGCTTTGCCTTGGGATTTCATAGTGCAATCAGTTTCTTTTTGCTTTAGCTTTAGCTTCTATCATTTGCACTATTCGAATACTGCCTACTATAATTTTTCACTTTGACTTTGACGCTTACAGTAACTAAAAGTTCAATTGCCCAAAGCTAGTTTGCTTTGTTAGTTTTGATATTCACTTGTCTTACTGTTGATTATGTTTCTATGCTTTGACGTGTTTAAAATTTGTGTTAGGAATATTTTGTAAAAAAAAAAAAAATTGTATTTCAAAAAAAAAATTTTTTAAAAAATACGACAAACACCAAAATGCTTGTTTATCGTATTGCTGAAATTGAATTGTCAGCTAAAGCGTTAAAAAAATATTTTCAATGATGAAAAACAAAAAAATAAAGAAAATAAAAGAAAAATAAAAATATCGTATTTGTTGAAAAATTTTCCTATGCTCTATTTGCGTGAAGCATAAACTTTTTGCGAATTATAACTTTTTTTGTTAGATTTTACAAAAAACGTGACAACCATGTTTGTTTTTGTTAAAGAAAAAATTATAAAAACATTAACTTCGGTAGAACCGAAGCTTAAATACTGTCACACGAATCTTTAATTTCAAATTTTGAGCTAAAAATATAGATATATGTAACAACATATTTCTTTGAAAATATCTGGAAATGGGCGGTAAGTTTGTATGGAAGAAACACCTAAAAATGGGCGTGGCACCATGATATTGGAAGAGTTTTTACCCAATATGGATTAAATTCATGAATAAATAATAACCACTTTGATACAAAAATTCGAAAATTGACGGAAAGTTTGTATGGGGGCTATACCAAAAAAAGGGCGTGGCACATCTGATTTGACATTGGATGACATTAGAAGTGTTTTTAACCAAATTTGAGTGAATATATGCATAAATAATTAGTATTTTTTTACAAAAAAAATCGGAAAAAACGGAAAGTTTATATGGGGCTATGCCTAAAAGAGGGCGTGGCATTTTGGTTTTGACACTGGATGAAAAAAAGAAATGTTTTTTCCCAATTGGGAGCGAATACATTCATAAATAATTAGTATTTTTATACAAAAAATCGAAAAAAAACGGAAAGTTTGTATGGGGGTTATACCTAAAAATGGGCGTGGCAAGCTCGAATCTCGAACTTAACATAGTCGTTGCCGAGAAAAGCTTAAATTCCAAATTTCAGCTTAATATTTTTATATCTCCAACAAAAAAGATGCCTAGAAACATACTGACAGACAGACAGACGGACATGGCTAGATCGATTCGTCTCGTCGAGCTGATCAAGAATATATATACTTTATGGGGTGTACGACGCCTCCTTCAATGCGTTACAAACTTTCAGACAAACTGAATATACCCTTCACACTGTGTGGCGGGTATAAAAATCCAACTGTGCTGCTCACGAGTTTTTGCATGAGTGGAAAAAAAGCAAATTTCTACGAGCCAGCTTCTGAGCGACATTTTTGAGAATTTTTTTCACAAGTGCAAAACAGCTGTTTATGTGCTTGTCACATGTTACTGCAAGCAATTTTAAAATTGGTTCGAAAATGTGAACAATGTTTTGGCAATATACTCCATCAACAAGAAGTCAATCCTAATTTTCCTGATAATTTAAAAATTAAATAAACAACTAAAACGAAATAAATTGCAGGCTATAGAATGTGAATGCGATATTATATAATAATTACATATGATCTAACTTGTTGGAATATATTATGGAAATTCACAATTTTATATATTTAATTTTCGGTGATTTTTTCACAGTGACTTAAAAATCGCAAATTAGCACTGCGACTAAAAGTAACAACTTGCGATTTTCTTGTTCAATTAATAGCGATTTTGTGTGTCGCTCTTCGCGAACATTGAAACTGTTCAATTATCAGTGATTGATACTTTAATCACTCTTTGCGTATCGTTCATATTCGGTTGAACAATGAACCTGTAAAAATGCGTTGGTACATTTGCCATTCACTTGATACGTCAAAATATGCAATTCACTGAAAGCGCTTTCGAAACATTTCAATTAGCGTTGATTTTGTGTATCACTCTTTGCAAACAGTGAACCTGTTCAGTAACCGCTGATTGTTTTTTTTCGCTAACTGTGATTTTTTCACTGTGATTCTCAAGTTGCAGTCACTAATCACACTGTGACTCAAAAATCACTCTTTTTGCCAACAACAGTTGAGACTGTATGCTTTTTTTTTCTCTCTCTCTCTCTCTCTCTTTGTTTTTGTTAAAATGATTTTGTAATTTGCAGCAAAATTGTAATTCTTAAGAACTCTGATTTTATCAGTGATACATATCTGTGATTATAATCACTCTGTACTGCATTACACATATTTTACATACAAACATAATCAAAGAAACGGTAACAACTCATTAGCTAATGCAATTTTAGCATAAGCTGCGAGTAACAAAAAAAAAAAAGAAAATGTAGGAAATCCGAGTAGTTGTAGCTGTAAAGTAAACTTGACAGTTTTGAATTTGAAATTACAAGCAAATAAGAACAGATATATTTACTCAGTCACACAGTCACTCATTCACTTACAGAATCAGCCACAAACATTCACATTTATTCGGACATTTGTATTGGGTTTGTGTGTGTGTGTTTCTAAGTTATGCAAAATGTTGATGTAGTACTCTGATTTGGTAACTACCATATAAAAGGACATGAGATACTGTATAGTATTGTAGAGTAGAATCATCTGTAGAGATCTGTAGCAAGCAACATGACATCAGTGTGCCAAGCCAGTCAACACAACTTAAAACCGAAACTCAATTTGTAGTCGTACTTAACGTTGTCATCAACATTGTGCCTCACTGTGTCTTACTGTGTGCCTGCCTGCCTGTCCGTCTGTCTCTCAATCTGCCGGCCGGCCGGCCGGCCGGATGGACGGAATGCATGCCTTTCTGTCTGTCCGTCTGTCGGCTTGTTACTCTGTACGAGTTTCATATGTAAATGCAACGGAAGCTTTGTGAACAAATATGACAAACTATACAGATGCATACACAAATACAGAAACTGTGCTTTTTCCTTTTTTTTTTTTTTTTTTACGTGTATGTGTGTGTGTCTGAATATACAAGATGAATCTCACGCTTCCGGCCTGCTTCTCGTTGTTGTTAAATAAAAGCGACAATGACAGCGGTTTGCTTAAATCAAAAGGCAAACCAACCAACGAACCAACCAAACGCTTCGAGTGCTCAGAAACTTTTCTTTTGTTCACTATACTGTGTGTGTCAAAAGTATTTGTACATACATTGCGCATAATGAAATTATCATGAATGCATTATTCAGAATTCATGACAGCACAAAAATATAACATTTAACTTTTTTGCGTAATCATTAAAAACTAACTTTATGCGACAAAAAAAATAAATTAAATAAAATAAAAAAAAAAAAAAATAATTCTGTAAATTAATTTATGATTAAAGTTTTTTTTTCACAAATAAATAACAAAAATAAATTAAAATCAAATTTTTAACATATATAATTATTTTCGGACACAACAAACTGTCAGATAAATTTGTTTTTTTATTTAAACATGAGCATAATTAGTTTATTTAATTATTTTGTTTTCTTGGCAATGAAAAAGTTATTGATTATTTTTGCATAAAATTAAAGTTGTTTTTTTTATCAAAATCTTTTTGTTATGTATCGGAAAAGCTGTCAATGCCGGATTATAAGATGATTTCGATTCTGGGCAATTGCTACTTCGAGAGGGTCTATCTGTTGATTGAAAAGACAGTCGATTTAGCTATGCCCATCTGTCTGTGTGTCTGTCCTGCTGTTTGCCGTATGAAATGAATTATCTCGAAGATTATAAGACATAAAGCCACCATATATGAAACTTATACTCTTCTGAGCTGTAACGTGATCACTTACAAAAGGTATTCCTCTATACACAAAGCCTATTTCAAAATTTTGAAGTTTTGCATAAAAAATTTTTGACTTCTTCAACTAGAAAAGTTTAATTTTGCCTAAAAAATATCCAAATTTGGGGGGAAAGACTAAATAACTAGATATACCCCCATACAAATATACCCCATTTTTTTCTGTAACAAAAACTATTTTTTTTTTACTTGGAATAAAAAGCGCAAATTATGGCCTATTTTTTTTTTAAATAAACACAAAAATATTACTAAATTTGATTCACAGGGAACCACTGCTTATGACAAACATATAGCGCCAAAAGTTATACCAGGATTTCAAATTTTTTTTAAATAACTAGCCGCACTTTTTCGTCTTGTATCTGCTGTTTTTTTTTTTTTTTTGTGCAATTGCAGTTCTTTTTGATAGCATTTTTAACAATTTGTCTTTTTTTATTCAAGCGCAATCAGAAGCTGTTGGGGATAACATAAAAACATACTAAAAAATACCAGTTTTTTCATTGCAACGTATCGAAAACGAGTTGGGGCACGCTGAAATCAACTGTTTTCTTTGTTTTTTTGATTGCAGCGAGTCCACAATATGTTGGGGCTAGTTTTGATAAAAACATATAAAAAAGCAAAAAATTTGTACATAGGAAAATTAGAAAAACGACTTCTTGAATGAACCCAATGTGCCTAATGCATTGTTTTAGTGGTCTATACTTATACTTGCATTGTTGCCATTCAATGGAAACTGGTTTGGGACACATCGGTTGAATGGTTCCAACGTTCATAGCGGACATAGAAACATTTTTACTAATTTCTATATGTATAGATTCATCATGAATGCAAATTTTGTGTGAAAATGAAGCTAGAAATATTAACAATAACATTAAAGAATAGTACTAGGATAGCATATAATTTAAAGTACATACAAATTGGGTATAGTAAATGATTTCTTAAAGATACCTCATGGTGGACGAATGATTATAGCTATATTGTCTCTGCTTAAGAATGTAATGCTTAACAAATTTGTCGTTTACGCCTGTTACATACCTTTTTCAAAAACTAATAAACCCGTTTATACTTTGGATACATGATATAATAATTGAGTGCATGCGTATGAAGCGTTTTATGCGCTACTTTGCCGCTTACTTAACATTTTCTTTACTCTTTTAAATTTTTTGTTTTTTTTTTTTTGATCAAGATACACCATTGTTCACGTACTATGCATATGTATATGGCACAAACATATACAATAACAATACAAACCGACAAAAACACACGCATACACATACATACTTGCACTTCAATACGATCCATAAAGTATGCAATGCTTTTGTTCACTTTTTTTTTATGTTCCGTTACAGTTGGAGTTGTTGTTTTTGTTGTTGTTTGCAAAATGGTGGTGACAGTAAATGTTGAAAATTAAGCGAAACTCGTCGTCGCTGTGCTCGTCATCGTCGTAACTTTATTTTAGCGATACACACAACACACACACATACATAGGCATGCATTTTTTCATGCACACAGCTGCATGTATGGAAAAAAAAAAAAAACAAAACAAAATCAGACAGATAGCAACTCATGCAGCAGTATATGATGTCCGAATGGATACATTTGCTGCATCCTAACTAAACCAAGTGAAATTCAAGTACTTTTCTAGCTGGTTGCCGCTGCTGCTGCTGAAAGTGGTAAAAAGTATCAAAAACAAAGTTGAAATGTAGAATTAAAAAACATGAAACACACAAAAAAAATAATGAAAAAACAAGCAAGAACGTTAACTTCGGAAGCACCGAAGCTCAAATACCCACCACACGAAACTTTATTCATTTTCTTGAAAAAATAAAAAAATAGAAGGTGAGTTTGTATGGGACTATATGTTATAGTGGCCCGATCCTTGTCATATCGATAGAATATTCATAGGATAACAGTAGAAGTGATTTTACACAGATTGGAGTGAATATATCCATAAATAAGAACAATTTTCATACAAAATCTGAAAAATGGGCGCTTGGTTTGTATGGTGGCCATATCAAAAAATGGGCGTGGCACCTTTCTTTTGAAATTGGATGTCATTAGAAGTGCTTTTATCCATATTTGTAGTAAATACATTTACAAATAATAACAATTTTCATACAAAAAATCGAAAAAAATGGTAAGTTTGCATGGGGGCTATATCTAAAAATGGGCGTGGTACCTTTCTTCTGATATTGGATGGATGGATATTGGATTAAAAGTGTTTTTTACCCGATTCGTAGTCAAAACATTTATAAATAATAACTATTTTCACACAAAAAAATCGAAAAAAAATGGTAAGTTTGTATGGGGGCTATATCTAAAAGTGGGCGTGGCACCTTGGTTCTGCCATACAAACTGCCTAGAAGAATTTCACAAAAACTTTACTTTCCGAGAAAAACTCATTGCAACAGACAGACAGACGGACATGGCTAGATCGATTCGTCTCGTCGAGCTGATCAATAATATATATACTTTATGGGGTCTCCGATGCCTCCTTTAATGCGTTACAAACTTTCCGACAAACTGATAATACCCTTCACACTATGTGTGGCGAGTATAAAAAATGTTTGAGTTCATTAGAACGAAAACTTTGATACTCTTCAGGAGTTTGGATTATTTTGTTTGCTTGCAAAAATAATTTCCAAGAACATGAATGGATATTCTTTTAGGGCAGACGAATATGATATAAAATTAACCAAACGTACATATGCACTTATATGCTCAGCAGCTGTGTGTACTCAAAAAAAAAAAAGAATAAAAGAAAATAATACTTTGGTACAGTGCTGTGCAACAATACTGCAGCACTGCAGCGCTCAGATAAGTGTTGTGCAGCAGCACAAAGTTTACAATAGGTACTATGAAAATGTTGACTAATGCGGCTCAACTATGAATATTTTAGTGGCCAGCAGCTGAGTAACCGCATTGAATTCATCTTCTCATCTGCTGCAGCATTCGTTGTTACTGTAAATATGTACATATCTAGTTGGTTAACTACCTAACTGACCAGTTGTAGACAGACACTATCATATGTACATACATATTTGGTAAAGTTTTTAATGGAATGAAATGTTTTTAACAACGAAAAGAAGTTAACATGCAAAAACAACAACAACAACAACAACCAAAACAGTTACACCGTTTGGATTCCTACAGGGAAAAGTTAAACATCATCAATGCTGTCGTCGTCACTCATCCGAGTAAGAGATTTTTTGATATGCAAATTATTATAATTATCACACATAGTGAAAAATATTTAAAACAATGTATGCAATATGTAGAGTTCTTTACCACAATTTACACAAAAGGGTATATGAGATACTTTGTAAATTTTATCAGTATCAGTACAATGTGAATTTTTTAAAAGCTTTTGTAGTTATAACATAAAAAATGTTTATGTGAGATCGTCGCTATGAAACAGAACACAGAAAATGGCGGGAATTATGGAAGGACAAGTCGTAGATTTTGAATGACGACAACGCGCCATAACATTTTGCCGTAATTTTACAGAAGTACAATGCCAAAAACTTAATAAATACCAACGAGCAACCAACGTATTCGCCAGATTTGAATGCCTAGAATTATATCTTCGGGGAATGCGTTTTGAGTCGATCGGTGCCATCGAACAAAATTCAGCGCTGGTACAAAACTTATTTCTGCAGCCCTGGTTCAAAAACTTTTGTTGGAGTCCTGGTATACCAATTTTTACGCAGCACTGGTTCAAATATTGCAGCCCTGGCTCAAAAACGTTTGATGCATACAACACTGGTATAAAAATTATTTATGCAGCCCAGTTCTGTAATTAATCTTGCAGCCCTGGTAAATTAAATATCAAATATTCGCACAGTTTATGTCACGTTTCTATTGAAACTTGTCGTTATTATTGAATTATTTTGTTGTTTTCGCCCATTATTCAAACGGTTTGTTTAATCCGTACAATTTCAATGAGCGAAAACGAAAACGAAATTTCTGCACAATCGCCTAAGGTGGATTATGATGATAATGAAATTGAAGAAATTATACGTCATGGAACTCAATTGGTGGAAACAGTTTATCGCGAATTGGCTGAGGCAGCTGCTAGAAACCGTTCATTCGCAGCTTTCAATAGACGTACCTCTGCTAGACGACAAACTTTAGAATCAAGCAGCAGCACTGAGCTTTCATCTCAAACCAGAACAAGACGCACATCTTCTATCAACAGCACTGGGAACGCGTCCACAACTCGAAGTAGACGTAGCTCTGCAGCCAGCGCTAGATCATTATCACCAAATACTACAGCTGACATTGCGCAAACTACAAATTCTGCTAGGAATGGACGCTCCTCCACACGTAGTACAAGGCGTTCCGCTGCGGAAGTGTCTCCGGTGTATGACACAGAACTGCAACAGATTTTTGAAAGTGTGTCACCTCAAAATGTTGCTGTAAATCGTTTCTGTGACAGCGTTGATGAAAATCTAAGAGCAATTGCTCTACCGGAACACATTAACACATCGAGTGAACATAATAACAGCCTCACTGAGCAAAACAATATACCCAGACAAACAAGCTACAACCTGGGTAACAGTTCGAGCGCAGGCACCTCGTCTGCGTCTTCTCACAGCAGCGTCATTTCTTCTGCTCCAAGAAGCAATGTCAATGATGAAGTTGATCTAACAAATGAAAATGATATTGATATTATCTATGTGCGTACCAATCGAGCAAACTTCAGCGACTTTTGTTGTGCGCCTCCAGTGCGTTCGCGTCGCTCTTTGAATGCTGCGGCAAATGCAATTATTAATGAATGCAATTCGGCAATAATTGATTTAACCGATAATTCGTCGTTCAATGCAACACCAATGGGTGCCACCACCACCACCACCACTACTACCAGAAGAACTTCTGCAGCCGCTGTCTCTGCTACAACACGTGTACGTGCAAACGAAATTCAATCTATGCAAGCTGGACTTGCTCGATCTGCTGCTGCTAGTTCTATTGCCGCAATCGATGTAGAAATTTCTCCTAAAAAAGTGCGTCGCAACGAACCTAAAGCAGCGACACTTGATGATGAATCATATAAATGTCCAGTATGTTTGGAATCATATCGTCAACCAACATCAACGAAATGCGGACACGTTTTCTGTAATCATTGCATTGTTTCGGCCTTAGATAATAATAAGAAGTGTCCAATGTGTAATACCGAATTAACAACCAGAGAACTTACACGTCTTTACATGTAGTCTAAGTTGCGTTATCTGGTAATTCGAGGCATAGTTTTAAAGATTTGTGATAATGCATTAAGAAATTCAATTTTTATTTAGAAGTTACATTATAATCATATTCAAGTAATTATAATCATTAACCAATCGAATATTATACTTAAAATATTAAATTTTTAAAATTAATTTATTCGAGACCTCGTTTCAACATTTCGTTCGAATTTGAAAATATGTGAAAACTTTTTTTTTTTTTTTTTTTTTAAATATAAATTTTTTTTTTTTTTTTTTGTATAAAATTAACTTTAAAATTTCTTCACTGCCGAATTAAAATATAATAAAACATTTATCAATAATATAATATGTGATCGTTTAATATTTTTGTAGAACTTTATGTAAAAAAAGCATTAATTTTCAAATATATTTACGCACTGGTTCAAAAATCGCAGCCATGGTTATAAAAAAATTTATAGCAGAGCACATCGGAGCGGGAGCAGAGCAAATGAATTTTTTTCATTTATTACGGCTCTCGTGTGTTTTCGTTTTTTTCTACAATTCTATGATCGTTTTTTTTTCGTCGCTGGTTCGTAAAGCACAGGCTCGTTGCTTGCTACAATGCGTTTTAGTAAAAAAACGATCACAGAAGTAAAGCAACAACAAGAAACGAAAGCACACGAGAGCCGTAGTAAATGAAAAAGTTTCATTTGCTCTGCTCTGTCTGCTCCCACTCCGATGTGATGTGCTCTGCTACGGCTACGCAGAGCACATCATTTTATTTTTTTGCTATTGCTACAGTTAATCAGTGCTGCCGATTTAGCTTTTTTTTTTCTCTTTCGCACATACGCATAGTGTACTGTTTTAAAATTCTATACAGTTTACAATGCATGAGTGCGAAAGAGAAAAAAAAAGTTAAATCGGCAGCACTGATTGCTACAGTTAATGACGCGAATAAACTACAAGCAGACCAAAGTAAATCGTTTTTCATTTTTCGGCTATGGCTCCAGTGTTGCCATTTTAGCTTATTTTAAGCTAGATTTAGCTTATTTTAAAATCAAATTGTAGAACTATAAGCATTTAAAATAATTGAAATGCTTGAAATAGCTTGAAATCTGGCTTATTTCAAATTTCATGAAGCTTATTACGGCTTAAAAAAATTTTAAAACAAAACAAGTTTTGTTTTTTGATTGTAATTTTTGGTAATTTTTGTCGATAAATCGGACAAAAGTCATTTATAAGATTGTCAAATACATATCTCCATTCCGCTTTTTTGCTCTTTATTCAATGCTTTATAAAAAGTGTTACAGTGATTCGGGCTATATGGTGAATGCGATAAAACCTCCCATCCGAGCTCCCGTAGCTTCTGACGAGTCGCCAATTCTACAATTTGCCGTCTAGATAGAAACAGATTATCGAACAAAACGGCGCATATTTGAACTAAATCCGATTACTGCGCAGATTATCGACGATCATCTTGAATCAATAATTAAAAGCTTTTGCAGTTTATCGTCGAAAAAAGAAAAATATTTTATATTGTTTTAACACGTTTTTTTTTTTATTATATTTTTTATAAATAGCTCATTTGTCAGCAATTTGGAATTCGGTTTAATTATGTTAATAATATAAGTGGGAATATTTTTTATTGAAAAAAAACATAAAAAAAAAAAAAAAAAAAATTTCTTTGAATTGTCAAAGGGAAAGTAGTTCTGAAAAAACTATTGCAACCAATTTGTAACATTTCATGAGCAAACGTACTACACAGTTACATGCAAAAAACCTACTTGAATAACATGGACGGCCACAAAAGCACATAAAGCGTTGCAAATACACAAGGACACTTGTACATTCTCTCATGTTTTCCGGAAGTATGTCGAGCATTGAACTCACTGATGTTGTTGTTGTTGATGTTGTTGCTGACCATTGACAATATGAGTTGCCTTTGGCTTGACTGTAAATGACCTTTGGGAACAGAAACAGAACACACAAACACAAGCTCAGATGTATAGTAAACTTACACATACACACACACACACACACACAGAGACAAACATAACACAACGCAACACAACACATCATCATTGCACATGAATAAAGGGTCAGAGTATTACTTGGTCGCGCCTTTTCCTTACTTTACAATCTCTCCCTGCTGATTAATGTTAAACTTGTGCGTCGTTAGCAATTGGAAATTAGCAAATTCAGCTGCCAGCTGTCAGCTGCAACGTAACATAACGTAACGACAAAATAATGAAGCAAAAATTATAAAAAAAAAAAAAAAAAACTTACAATTTATAAATATTTAGGCAGAACTTAACAAATCGAGAGAGCCTATTTCATCCAAATCGACTTATTTCTGCTGTTGTAAAAATGTAGTATTCCATTGCTGTCTCTTTCTATTTTGCTTACATATTTTTTGCTAAGTAACAGTAGTGAGAAGAGTGCCGGAAATTGATTTGTCTTACCTCCTAGCCTATAGAATAAAGTATAGACGTAATACCATACCAGCTAAAATAAGTAGCTTGATAACTTATTCCATAAAGTCTATCATGCCAATGCTTGATGCAATATTGTTGTACACTGAAACTTAAATTTTATACTTCAGACAATCTTATACCATAAACAAATTAATAGTTTAAGTAGTGACCATACGACTAAGCACAAAGTTTTATAATGTCCAAACATACAGTTGACTGCAACAGTTCGATACCCTACACGAGTATGGTGCGGTTATTATTAGTTGCATTAAAGCTTGCATCATAGACGCTCTATTAAGTATGATATACATATATATTCTTGATCAGTTCAACGCTGCTTTATCAGGAATTTTACCAAAGTTTCCGTAAATGTTATTTTCTTTGAAAATGTTGGTATTTTTTAGCACAATTTAGAATATTATGACATATTTAAAAAATCTTCAAATTTTTACTCATGGAATCAGATTCCGAAACAAATTGTGATATGTTCCTAGTGTACATACACATAAGTAGATGAAAGACAGATAGGTACATATATACGCGTTGGATTTCAAATAATTGAAAGAAACTTAGAAATCACTTTGAGGTTTGACTTTTCGTTTGATGTGTATTAAAGCTTCGGTTTGACCAGATTTTCTTCTTTTTTTTTTTAACTTAGCCGCAAGCGTTTAAGTAGCTTTACTCGCTTACTATAATAGTATCTATCTGCTACCACTAAGTATCTATTTTATATAAACTGCTTAAAGTGTACTTGTAAAATAATACAGAAAAGGAAAATGAAAATAAAAGGATGAAACGATGTAAAAATCAAAGAATGGGAAAAAAACAGCAGCTATCCAAGCGCTATCCTGTTTCAATTCTGTTTTTAAATGTCCTCAATTGTCTGCAAAGCAAAAAAAAAAAAAAAAAAAAAAAAATCAGCGAAAAATTGCTTGAGATTTAAACGCTTTAAGCCTTTATTTATTTAATTATTTTGCAATAAGAAATTATTATTTCTATAAAAAAAAATTTAAAATATTTCTATATATATTTTTTTTGGATATTGGCTAACTCTACGAATTGACGATTACTCTTCAGATGTACAAGGTGCATCTTAAAGGCAATTAATCTTATTATTATTAGATACGGCATCAGCCTTCAAAAAAAAATAAGTAACAATACATCAGAGCTCCCTTTTTTACAGTTATCAAAAGTACACAAGACTATAACAGCGTTTTTTGCATTTCAGCGGACGTCACCACTACTGAGAAAAAACAGAAATTTTTGTTTTTTTTCAGAATAAAATCTAGCCCAGTGAATCAGATAAGTAAAACTAAAAACTTGAAATAAAAATAAAATTTAACAATTTAGAAGTGTGATTTTATTTATTTTTTTTTTTTTTTTGACCATTTTTCGGAATTTCTAGCCCACTGTGCATTGAAATTCTTCTGGAAAAACGAAACCAAACATTTCAGTCAACTGGTGCTGCTACGACAAAAGTTTTAAATTTAAACCGCTCAACAGGAGCCATAATTCAATTGTATTGTAAAACGCCCACATGGTGCCTAAAACTAAATCCATTTAGCTACTACTTGCGTAGTAGCTGCAACATTAATACTCTGCTAATGCCAATTTGAACGAATGTCCAATTAGTTGTGACTAGCTAAAGGCTATTTTTACTTCAATGCATATAGGAACTTCGTTGTAATAATGATGTATGGCTATGCACCAAAAGCTCATTTAAATACGATATATGTATATACGAGGTGTGTTTAATAAATAAGATCAATCCGTTTAAATTGTATCAATATAAAGACTATAAATTATTTCTTAATCTGTTATTCTACAGATATTAACGATCAGTTCTCAAGGCTTAAAGCATGAGATCCACAATGATTTTGTATGACAGATGAATGCGAGACAGTTTGGAAACATGTCGGGATGGATGGCAGCGAAAGAGTAAAAAAAAACATAGAGTCTTAAAACTTGCAGTAAAATAATTTATTTGAACCAGATTTGGTGTTTTTAGGTGAAGTAATCCAAAATCTCAAATATTTTAGGTAGGCTAGTATGAGTGCTAAGCCTTCAAATGGTAATGGAAGTAAATAAACTCCGAAGGGTTTTAATTGGCTGTATCTCTCTTAAGTAGTCTCCGAGATAATCGGTTTTGTAATTCTCGAATACAAATATTTTTACAAACCGCTGCATGAAAATCGGCGTATTTATTTTCCTTTTTATCAAAGCATTTTTTATATTTTTGTTTTGTTTTTTTTTTTTCATTTGCAAAATATTTTCATTCAATGAAGAATTTAACGTTTTATGCC
Organism: Leucophenga varia; assembly: GCA_018903435.1. Taxonomy (NCBI): domain Eukaryota; kingdom Metazoa; phylum Arthropoda; class Insecta; order Diptera; family Drosophilidae; genus Leucophenga; species Leucophenga varia. The sequence continues at coordinate 599,633 of JAEIFJ010001019.1, forward strand.
ATGGGAAGGAGAAATGTTTGTAAAACTATTTCATGTATGCAATTTTGTGGTATTTATTGTATGAAAAAAATTGAGTTTTTATACCCTATAACTGTGTATTAAAAAGTATTTCTAAATTTAAGCAAATCAATGTAAACAGGCTGAAGAAGGCATGGCAAAAAGAACGACGACTCCTAGAACCTAAAGCGATATTCAGAGAGACTGTATCGCGCATGCCGCTTCTAATTGATAAAAACTAAAATTCATAATAAAAAAATGGAAGCAGATGGAAGTACGTCTGATCCAACTGGTGTGGTCAAAGTTTTGAACCTAGAAATTCCGAAAACAATTCCGAGGAGCATTATCAAGATCAAGAAGCCTTAAAACTAAACGCAGACTGTTCAAATAAACGAGAATCAAGTTTTTGACCATTCAAAAATAATCAAACCTATAATATAGAAAGCTATGTATACCAGATTGTTATGGATTAACATAACTAATAACAAAATATTGCTCCTCAATGTGTATATAATACGGCGATATTAATTATTTTTGCATCTTTTTGCTCCTTTTACCAGTTTTACAATAGAAATTTATTTCTCTTATAAACTAAATACAGCGTATCTCAAAGTTTTTCTTGTTATTATGTTTTTTCTTATTAAAAAAAAAAAATGGTTTGATTTGAAAAAAAGAAGCTGTATAAAATAATTCAAGAAAATATTTCTCTATAAAAATAAGAAATTACACGAGTGAAAGAGTGAGAAAGCGTCAAATGGTCAAGTGGTGTGATGTGTGTTGAAACGTAAACCAAGGCAAGCAATTAAAACTAAAGTAGCAATAAACGCCAACATAATCATTATGTACTATCAAGACGCAATTGAAATTCAAAATGGCAGCATTGCACAAACACACACACACATACACACACTATATAGCATAAGAGCACAATTACGCGCGTATTCAATAAGTACAAAACAACATTTAATTAACGTTTTAAGTGCAACTTGAGTCTTAGCAACAATGTCAGGTGGCTAACAATGAGTTTAGTTGCTCAATGTTTTAGTGTATAGTACATGCCCAAAAGGGTTTAAAGTATATCTTGAATTATATAGATACAGATACTTATGAGAAAGTATGAGATACATACTTTATTTTAGAAGCTATTCTAAATGCACCGAAAAGACACCCTATGCGAATAGTTAGGTAACAGCGCAGCAAAATAGTCAACTTGATTCTCAGTAGCGGTGACGTGCGCTGCATTGCAAAGAACACATTTCTTTCGTTTTGTTCGCGCTTAGAGCGCTTGAAATGTGTATAAAAACTGTAAAACGTAAGCTCTGGTTTTATCAAATGCATCTTCAAAGTTCACTAAAAAAATCGCATTTGTCGCGATTTAATGAGAACTTTTTTTTTTTAAATTATATTTCTTTCAAACCGCAAATCAACAACGACAAGAACCACAAAAAAAAAAACATTTAATATTATATTTATATCAGATTTTTTTAATTTTTAAGTATTTGTCAACATAAATCAATAAATGTCAAAAACAGAAAGTTATTTTAGTTGAACAAATTTGTATTGTAAACTGGACTGAGTTCGATAGACAAAGGAATAAAAATATAAAAAAAAAAAAGAGTTTCCACCATTTTGGAATATTTGTCATTGATAAATTTATTTTTATATTTTATCTGGCATTGATGACGTTGATGCTGATGCTGATGACGATAACACTCAAAATTTAAATGAATTTAACCTGCACAGCGCAAAGATGTTTAAGTGTGCACAAAATTAAATTGAAAAAAAAAAAAAAAAATACTCAATCGACAAAAATGTGCAAATATGGAAAATTTATGCAAAACAATTTTCTTATTTTAATTGAAATTTTATTCTTTTGATTTTTAAATTATATATTTTTTAATATTTATTATTGTGTTTTCTAAACAGTTTGTTGGCTATCATCCAAAATGTAAAAGATAGCGGAAGCCAAGAAAGATCTCAGAAAATTTAAAAAAAATGTTCGTGCCGAAAAACTCGGAACTTTGACTTTGTATAGGGACTACCATATCTTCTATATATATAATATAGTAAAAAAAGTATTTCTATGTCCGCTATTAACTTCGAAATTATACATTCAATGAGTTCCAAACCGGTTTCATTTAAAAGACAATAATGCAAGTAAAATTATAGACTACTAAAAAGCGCATTATTAATATTCAGTTTAATCATGAAGTTCCTTTTCGACTTTTCCATACAAAAATGTTTTGCCGTTTCTTGTATGTTTTTATACTAGCCCCAAATTGTTTTTATTCACTTCGGTGCGAGTGAATTGATAAAAAAAACTATTTTCAAAGAAAATCTCTTAAATGAACGGTAGTTTTGTATGGAGCTACAACTACAAATGGGCGTGGCACTTTGGTTCTAACCTACAAACTACTTAAAAGAAAAAAAAAAAAAAAAATAATAAGTATTTTCATAGAAAAACTCGGAAATAAGCCTTAAGTGAACGTGGTATTCTAATTTTAATATACGAACTACCAAGGACCAAGAAAACCCAATTTTGAGCAAATGAATTACCTCCCAAAAAAAAAAGACAGACGGACAGATAGACGAACATGGCTAGATTGACTCAAGAATATATATAATTTATAGGGTCCGAGGAAGTCTTTCTGCATTCTTTCACCAATTCTGTTTCTAACTGTAATAGAGGATGTTTTGTTGTCAGCGCTGCAGCCACTCCCGAACAACGGAATACGATGACTGAAGATGACTGACAAACTTCAGCACCTCGACTACGCTGACGATATTTGCCTTGTCGCGCATACCATGACGAATTTATTCCAAATGGCTATTTCCGCTACGCTAAAATTCATTACGCAGAAAACAGAAGCAATCAGTCTGTATCTTACGGGACCGATCATGACTAGAGTTGTAATCGATGGACGACAAATCGAGATGCTTGAGAACTACACAAAACTAGGCAGCATACGTACAGAAGTTGGCGGAACTGAGCTGAATGTCTGCAGCCGAATCAGCAAAGCCAAAGCTGTTTTCGGTACGGCCAGACTGTTCAAATCTATCCCTACGGACGTTGCACTTGAAAGGTAAGCACAACTATCTCGAACAAACTTCAGGTTTTTGTTAAACGCTTCTTAAGGAGCATTCTCCGAATTCTCAATGAGGAGGTATACCGGAGTGGAGTTGGATTGGGCATGCACTACGTAAGCCCGTGAGCAACAACACACAGAAAGCCATACATTGGAATCCTCTTGATCGTAGAGATCGAAGAAGCAAACGTAACCGAGAACCAGGGTTGCCAGGGTTGTAGTCAATTTACAACACTTTGCAGACAACGAATTGGATAGCAGCTATTGAGGCACTATTTTATGCATTTTAACTAGGCTAATTTGCCTACGCTACGCCTTGTGTAAATAACAAAACGCAATACTGCTTTTTTGCATTTGATAATATTAAATGTGTATTCAATTATATTTAATATAATACGATCAAATAATTATAATAAAATAGCTCGTTAATTCAATTGCATTATTATCTTAATTTACGTTTATCAAATGCACATTACACAAACAAACAAACACAAAGAGACATATTTATTAATATAATATTTACACAAATGTATCTGTATGTGTGTGTAGCTAAAATGCACTCATTTTCATTTAAATATCAACTTACCCATTATGAATAATTATATAAATATTAATTTATGATGAGTATTTGATTTCTATATAAATATAAAATAGATATGGTAGTATATGTAAATACTTTTTAATATAGATTAAACATTAATTAATATTATTGTTCCACCAACCAGTCAGCCAGCCACGGATATTGACAGAGAAGTCACAGCGATTATAATGACAACAATTTTAAATTTGACATTTTAATGCAAAGCAAAGGCCAGACGGACAGACGGACAATGATCTTAATCGTTTGTGACAATAATTTGAATATTTTAATATGTATATTTACAAACATGCACATATATAGTATGCACACACATACAACTATATTTTTCTTTTTAAATTATTTTTTTTAAATCAAAATTATTAATACATGGCGTATACGTAATGTAGACTAAAGCGTACTAATACGCACTGTATTACTTAGATTTAAAAAAAAGGACGACTTTGAAGTCAATTTTAATGAAAATGTTGATGATTTTGAATATTAAAAATAACAAAAATAGTTCACACATTTAAATACTACTTGTGCGGTCCATTTAATCCAGAATGTGTATCAAACCGTTTGAAGCTATTTTTTATAAAAAAAAATAAAAAATAAATAAAAGAAATTCAAATAAAAATTAATTGTAATATAATAAGAAAAAATAAAGTTGAAATATAATAAAATTAGGTTTAAACTATCTGCGAATTATAATACAAAATTAAATTAAATGAAAACAAAAAAAACTTAACTGGTAGAACGAAGCTTAAAAGTCACACGAATCTTTAAAAAGTTTATGTGTAATCATAGTGGCACCTAAGTTTACACACAATATTAATTTAAAATGTTTGACGCTATAAATGGTATGTATGCAACTCACCTTATTTGGGGTCAATATGCCAAGAAACGGGCGGAAAGGTTGTATGCAAGAAACACCTGAGAATGGGCGTGGCACATGATATTGGAAGAGTTTTTACCCAATTTGGAGTCAACAAATTACATGAAAAAAAAATAACCATTTTCATACAAAAAATCAAAATGGGCGGAAAGTTTGTATGGGGGCTTTACCATAAAAATGGGCGTGGTGCTCTTATTTGACATTAGATGACATTAGAAGTATTTTTAAGGAAATTTAGAGTGAATATATGCATAAATAATTAGCATTTTTTCAAACAAAAATTTTAAAAAAGCGGCAAGTTTGTATGGGGGCTATGCCTAAAAAATGGGCGTGGCAAATTTTGGTTTTGACATTGGATGACAAAAGAAACGTTTTTGCCCAATTGGGAGTGAATACATTTAGAAATAATTACAATTTTTATACAAAAAATCGAAAAAAACGGAAAGTTTGTATGGGGGCTATACCTAAAAATGGGCGTGGCACTCTAATTCTCAAACTCATAATAGTCGTTGGCGAGAAAAGCTTAAGTTCCAAATTAATATCGTTATATCTTCAACGAAAAAGATTAGAAATATACAGACGGCATTGACAGACGGACATGGCTAGATCGATTCGTCTCGAGGAGCTGATCAAGAATATATATACTTTATGGTCTACGACGTCTCCTTTAATGCATTACAAACTTTCAGACAAATTGAATATACCCTTCACACTATGTGTGGCGGTTATAAAAATAACCATTTTCATATTAAAATTCAAAAAGGCCGGAAAGTTTGTATGGGAACGTTAGCTAAAAATGGGCATGGTGCCTTACTTTTGATATAATATCTAATATCATCAGATGTGTTTTAAGGAAATTTGGTTTGAATACATTCTAAATAATAGACATTTTCAAACAAAAATTCGAAAATGGGCGACTTGTATGGGGATATACCCTGGGCTTTTATAAAATATTTATTTTTAAATTAAATTTTTAAAATTCAAAGTTTCGAAATTTTTCAAAATCAAGTAGCAGAAAAATGAACATTTATTAGGCAAAATTATATACATAAATACATCATAATTTGCATACTCAACACAATTTGTAATCAAATTAGAAAGAGATAGTGTCGGAATACGTCAACTGTTTTGTATTCAAATAATCACGGACTTAATACATACATTCTCATTTACCTTTTTTTCAAAATCCTTTGCATGGTTGGGGCTATTTACTTATCAAAAAATATTTTACTCAAGATTAACTTTGTGTACCCAACCCAACATATTCAACTTCACTTTTTTTTTATTTAGGCGCCAATTTACATAAAACTAAGATTCCTGTTGTGGCACCTTATTGACCGCCTAAATACTACTCGAAAAGAGTGGCAAGGCATTTTTATACAAGCCCGAAAATAAAATCATGTTAAATGCAAAATGCATATAAATCAGTTTATTTATTTTTTATATTAAATGTCGCGTGTTGCTGTTGACTGTCCATTGACCCAGTAACAGCAACGAAATAGCTTTAGTGCATTTTTTTTACCTCGTTGTTGTTGTTGTTTATTTGTTTAATACACTTTTCGCATGTATCCCCTTAATAAAACTTTAACCATTTTTTTCATGTGATTATGTTGGGGTCTTTTTTTTTTTTTTGCTCCCAGGTGGCTATTTTTTTATACATGACACATTTTTTTTATATATATATACGAGTACATAGTATATAGCGCATTGATTTTGGTATTTGTCACAGATTCGTATACATTTTTTTTAAATTCAATTGAGCATTGGAAAAAACATAGTATTAAATACGAGATAACATATTTATAAATTGAATTAAAATAGTTGTTTATTTCAAGAATTTGATTTTTATAAAAAAAAAAATAAAATTAAAGCAAAAGTAAATTTATCTAAAAAGATTTTTCCATACGTTTGGTAAAACTTAATTGGTGTGTAAACCTATATAATGTGTGATAAATCAATATATCAGCTCAAACACCTTCTAGCAATATATTGTACAAAGCTATTTTTTTCATTGAAAAGTCAAGAAAACTGCTTTGCTTGACACTACCAAGCCGAACTCCATTATAAAGGAGCCTCCATTTTGTTTTTTTAATTTTCAACATAAATTAACCATCTATACACAGAGAGAAAAAACATACATACGAAATCAAGCACGAATATTCCTAATGGTTCTAGTATTAAGCACAATGTGCTTGAATTAAGAACAATCGAGCTTATTTCAAGTTACAAAAGCTTAAAGTAGTGAAAAATGTGATCATTTATTTTTTGTCCGTCCGTTTTTTTTTTTTTTTTTTTTTAAAGAAACAGTTCTTGATCGAATGTTCTTGATATGAGAACGAATGTTCTTACACAAACGCTTACTATTAGTTTATCATTTTGTAGGACAAAATAGGAAAATTTATAATTCCTTCTCAAATCGTAATAAATTTGTTCTTGTGAGGAGCACACGTGTGTGTGTTCCTTAAAACATTACCAAATGTGCTTAAGTCCATTTTTTTTAATTAACATTTGGAAGACTATAATTGAAAGAGTTACCAAACTTGAAATATGAAAAAAAGAGAGCCCTCTTATAATCTTTTTTTATTTCTAGCCGCATTATAAGAAATTTATCGAAACCAACGCCAATTTATTACATCTTTCTTACTTATGCTATGTTTCCACTGGCATTAGCATTCGCGTTAGCATTCACTTGTTTCAAAAGCAACACCTACTCTAGATAAATACTCTTCATACATAAATTCTTGGAAAGTAATAAGTAGCAGCAGTATAGTATACGTATGGAGTAGACAATGCTTTCGATAGCAACAAGTTAACGCAAACGCAAACGCTAGTGGAAACATAACATTAAGCTTAGAACTCTAAATCTATAAATGGATTATACCAATTGATGTATTTTACAAATTTGGACTTTTTGTAAAAATTAAATTTGCCAATATTGGGAGTCTTTCAATGAACTTCTTCAAAAAACTTAATATACCCATTCACACAGCCAATGACGGGTATATCGAAAAAAAGATTTAAAAAAAATATATATAAAGCAGCTTTGTAGCATACAAGCAATGCATTTGTTTATGACGCCTCCCTTTTATGATTGTTCTTTGATATTTTTTTTCCTTTTTTTGTTGCCTTTTTTTGTAATACAAACTGAAAGCGGTGTTTGCACACACACACACACAGATAGTTGCCTGAATCGGCTCAGCTATTCAATACAAGCGTTTGACTTGCATAAAGGTATACACTTGTACATATTTGTTAAGCGTTTTTTTTTTTTTAGTTATTGTTTTTATGCAGTCAACTGAATACAGAGGCGGGCTGCATGCAGCATTAAACTTTATGTTTGCGGTATTTTTTTTATCAAACAGTTTCCATTTTTTTAGATTTTTTTACAAATTGTAAAATGCGAAAGAGATATATTAAAAACCTTTCCCATTTGTTGTTTTCAAAATGTTTGTTTACAATTTTTTTTTCACGCTGATCCAAACTAATAAGAAGTAGAAAAAAAAACCAAATATACAAACTCTTTGTCAATCAGATTGCTTGCTGTGACATGCTGATTTCATATTAATGGAATTTAATGTAAAAAAATATGGCACTGTGACGTGACTGAATAAAATTAGGAATAAAATGAATAAAATCTAAAAAAAAATATAAAAGAATTCTAATACAAAAAATTGAAAGTGTTTATATCGAAATGCTATAGTGTGCCTATCTAAATCAAGTCTATACTTACTGATTTTCAACTGTTTTCTCAGTAGTAGTGACGTCTTTTGTATTTAAAAAAACTCTGTTATAAGTATGGATTGTGAGTGAGAAAAGCTAGTGTTTGGTGTTTCTAGTTTAGATAAGATAGATAGAGGTGGCTGAGAGGAAACTACATCTTTTCCCTTTACAATTAGAATTTAGAATTTCCGCTTTGTTACCACTAAAAATCTCAGTAGAGAAACCTTTTGTACGTGAAAGGCTATGTAGGATCAGAGTCAACCAGTACAGTTATGGGGGGGACCTAAGTTTGAAGGGACATAAGAGTGCTAGATCGCTCAGCAGCTCTAACTGACAATGTCCAAAATGTCTCAGTCTACTCGATCTAAGCGCAGAACACACACAAAGAAAGTGTTCCAACGTTTCCGGTTTGTCCTTTTGCTTACAACTTCTGCAGAAACTGTTCCTCGATGGGCCAATGCCCAGTGATGCAGGCTGTCAGTCTCGCAAGGTCTTTGCGGGTGTTTAACAAAAGAGTTCTGGTACGTTTGGGAGTCAATCGAAGGCCAAATAAGCTTAGTTTTCTGCAGTTCTTCATATTTTGCCATTTATTATGGCCTAAAGAGGTTAAGTGATTCCCAAATGTGTGCGACCCCTCATTGAAATCTGAACAGCGACTGACTGAGATTTAACCGATGAACTCCGTCTAGCCAGCGTGTCAGCTTGCTCGTTTCCGTGAAATATCACTATGCCCTGGGTTCCATGACAGGCAAAGTGTTTTGTGTCGACCAACAAGATTTAGTTGGTCTTTGCATACCTCAACTAACTTAGATTTGGTTATGTGAGCATTCAGCGTTTGATGGCAGCTTGGCTAACTGAGAAGATGACAACTGATCTGTCCCGAATTTCCAGCTGACCCAGTAGCTTGCATGCCACTAGTACAGCATGGACTTACGTCTGAAACACACTGCAGAGATCCGGCAGTCGAAAGAACTTTTCCACTGCCAAGTCCTCTGAGTATACCCCAGTCCCCACACCGCAATCCACACTTGGAGCCAACGCTGTAGAGCGACAGACCGTCTTCACTCTCCAGCAGCTCTGCCATCCAGTCTTGCCGTGAAGCAATTGTGGTTTTAACGAATTTATTAAAATAAGAGTATCTCTTTAAAATAGGGATGAAATGAAATCTTAAAAATCTTAAGTTGGGATCGGAATCAAATATTTGGCTTAACAAAATTTTTATAAACTGTACAGCAATATTCTTTAAACTTAATTCGTACAACTTTAAATGGCAAACTGACAACAGCAAAAATCTCATTTAATTCTGCACACTACACACATTGTATGCACACATTAAAGTTTCGAAAAACCCCAGCGCAATACTAATTTCTGACTATTTTATATATTTAAGAGATTTGCATATTAATAAATTTAGAGAGTTGTGGTTATTATGGTGTGAGGCTGTGGTAAATTTCTCGTTAAAACTTACGTGCTGCTAATCTTAATAATTTCTTTAGAAAAAAAAAAAAAAAATCAACTTTCTACTTGGCAGCACATTTTGTGTCACTCAGTTATGTATGTATGTGTATGTGTATGTTATATATTTATGCTGTTGCTGAGAAAGATGTAAGTAGTTGTTGAGTCATAATGCGTGTAAATGCTCATAATAACTTCACTTACGCTTTCGCCAAGTTCGAAAGTTTATAGCCACAAAATATATATAATTTTCAACACAGAGAACCCATCAACCCACCAAAAACTCTTACCATAATCTTTGTTCACTCAACCCACTTGACAATTTGATTGTCTATGTGTGTGTGTGTGTGTAGTAGTTACAGACATAGTGCAACAGTTTCGCGTACAATTACACTGAAAGAAGTTTTTATAAACAAAAAGAAGCCATCTAAAATTTGAGACTCATAACTATGGTGGTTCCCAAAAGTAGTTTTTCTCAGTGTATATGTATATTTTGTTGTTTGCCGCTGTTTGTGTGTAACTTTTCCTTTGAGATGTTCTTTTACATTTTAACTGATTTAATGTGAATATTAACTAATTTAAATAAGGCTGTCTTTTCGTAACGTTGTTCTTTTTTTTTTTTTTATTTTTTTTAATGTATTCAACATTTTCTGCACCGCAGCTAAAATTAATTGCACTCATATGTGTGTGTGTGTGTGTGTGTGCTACCGCTGCCATTTTCTACCTTTTACGTAATAACATTACTCATAAGATTGAGCGAGATAGTAAAACAAGCAAGAAAAAATTGTCTAAAAATTATACGCAACGCCGCTAAGTATGCTACAACAAAAATACAACACATGTTTACGTTTACACAATCTCCCAGTGGAACTTTCTTTAAAAAAAATTCCTTCTTTTGTATTTGATCTAGAATGCATTCTCAGTGTAGTTTTTAATACATTTGGCTTATTTTAAAGTAGTTCTTTGTTCTTGCTTATTATTAGCGACAATTACTATGTCTGAAAGTTTTTGATAGTGCGTCAGGTCTCTTTTAAAAAGAGTTACTCTAAAAGACGGACAATCATAATTAAAATGAAGCATCAGTTCAGCATTTAGCAAAAGAATAGACGCCAAAATGAGTGCTTATATCAACTTAGAGAAAGTTTAAGTGGGGCGAAATTGTTTATAAATTTATTGTATAGAATTTTCTTGAACCGAATCGCGGCTTAACGCTGACTAAAAACCGATGATTTTTCGCAGTGATTTTAAAAATCGCAATGTTGTGATTTGTGATTTTCATGTTCCTCAGTGAACATGTTCACTTATAGGCGATTTTGTGCATCACTCTTCGCAAACAGTGAAACTGTTCAGTAATCGCTGATTGTTTTTTGCCAAATAATTTTATCATTTTTTGCAGTCACTGTGATTTTCAAGTCGCTGTCGCCAATCACACTGCGACTAAAAAAAACACTCTTTTTGACAACACAACTAAGTAAGTAATACTATGGATTAAATATTAGTGTAATGGTTCTCTATTACTTCTATTAATTGGTCTCATTTAGGTAGAACCAACTTTAAAATTTTTCATTTGATGCAAAGTGCATACAGTATTCCAAAATATAGATTTTCCAAAATGTTCTACTGGGCTATAGAAAATTCACACACGCACACATTTACACTTTCACGTACACTTCAAAGAAACAATTATGCAGACGTGACTTGTTGCCATTTAAATATTTATACATTGTATAGCATACTTCAAGGCGAATTTAAGCTAAACTTGCAATCGACTTATTTTGTATGTGCAAATTTTCATTCGCTTTTCATTCTACTCATTTATTCATTTTATTTTAAATGAAAGTTTGAAGTTTCTTGATGTTTTCATTTTGATACATAACAACCACAACATGGGCGCACATTATTATGCAGCAAAAGGGGATAAGCAGAGTTTATGCTTTAAAAAATAGTACAAAAAAAAAAGTTTACAAAACAGATTTGCCTGCTGATATCTGATATCTTATTTTTAAATGAATCGATTAAAAAAAAATGTAGTTCTTGCACTTGTTGAACTTTCGTCTTTGTAAAATGCAAAATAAAAAAGTTGTTCATTGTGCATTCTGCAAATAAAATAAAGTTTGTTTTGCATTAAATTTAAGCAAAAAAAAAAAAAATCATATAAGTAAAAATCGATTGTAACAAAAACAAATTGTGATCCCCCTCGCTACGCCGCTGCGCACAACCAACTTTTCGAACTTTCTGTTTTCGTCAAAAGTTTTGCGTACACGTTTCATGTGAAATAATTTTCGCGGCAATAATTATTATTATTATTATTATGCAAAATTGTATTTAACAAAACAAATAATAATTAATTTTTATTTTCCTTTAAAAATTCTTTTTGTTTTTCATCAATTAGCAGGTGCTCTGCTGAGCAAGTAGTAGTTTGGGTTTTTCCAAAGATGTTTAGATTATCTTTAAAATAGGAAAAAAGGATTTGGATTGAAATGCAACAAAAATGGAATATTCGTGAAATAATTCATAAATTGTAAAATAATATTTACTTCAAACAACAACGAAATGGATTCCTTTCGGCAAAAAACTGCATCTTACAAATTTATTAAAAACGATGACCAAACTGAACGAATTAAAATACGCAATATATCTCCGTGGGTCGTATCTGTTCCCAAATTTGAGGGAAAAAGTGTGGATTTTGATCCATTTACTTTTTTATGGTTATGAGTGTATATTAGCAGTGTTTTTTCCCTGTACCCGAAGGGTGAAAGGGTATATTAGGTTTGTGTGAATGTATGTAACAGACAGAAGAGGGCTAGAAAGACCCTATAAAGTATATATGTTCTTGATCAGCATTGAAAGGGAAATCGAACTAGCTTTGTCGATCTGTTCTGTTCGTCCGTCCGTCATGCTGTCTGTCGTACGAAAACGATTATCTCGGTCTGTCCGTCTGTCTCTCGGTGCGTTTTACTCGGAAAGTTTTAACGATACTGACCTGAAATTTGAAACTTAAGCTTTTTGTGCTCCTAGTTAGTTGGTATGTCAGAACCAAGGTACCACGCCCATTTTTAGATATAGCCCCTATACAAACTTACCACTTTTTTCGATTTTATTATTTATGAAGTTATTATTTATGAATATATTCACTCCAAATAGGGTAAGAACACTTCTTTTTGTCATCCAATATCAAATCTAAGGCCCCACGCCCATTTTTATGTATAGCTCCCTATGAACTTTCCTCCCATTTTCGAGTTTTTGTACGAAAATATTTATTTTTTTCCGAATGAATCCAATTAAAATTTGGTAAAATCAATTCTTATGTCCGCCTAAGTAAACACTTTCGATATGGTAAGGATTGGGCTAATATAACATAAAGCCTCCATACAAATTTGGCCAAATTCATCGTGAAATTTAATCTAAGCACCTGGTGAACATATGAACTATTAAAAGTGTTTTGAAACGGGTATTTCAGCTTCGGTTCCACCGAAGTTAACATTTTTGCTTGTTTCTTGTTTATTCTTTATCTTTTTTTGTTTTAACTCTGCAGAATTATATTGATTACACATTTTCTGCATGTTAAAGGTGGCTTTCTTATTTACCATAATCATCATCATTTTAACTTGACTTAGTGCAGCGTCATTTTACCCATCTTACCCGCTTGGTTTTCCAATTACTTTGATAAATGTTTTGAAAGTGAAGAACAATAGCAAAGTGCTTTACTTTAGATAAAAGTGATTTTCCAGTAGGGTAACGCAGTAAAATTAAGAAACTGAACCGGAAAAAAAACATTTGGATAAAATTTCAATTAGCTAGCAACGTGCTCATTTATTGGCAGTGTACCTGACAATCCTTGCTCCTTTGAACTTTCATCTTTTTTATTATTTTTTTGTTGAAATAACTTCAGGCATGGAATCTGGTAACTGATTAACACGTAAACGTAAATTTGCTTGTTTATTACAAAGTTTATTTTGCTGTGCTTTAAAAACGAAAAAAGGACAAGCAAAATGTTAAGTGAAACAATTGAGATATCCGCTGTGACTGCATTTAAACCTTTTCTTTATTGTCTGAAAAAACAAACCAAAAATGCTATCATGTCCTTTGTGTGCAGCTCGTTCATTGATATTATATCGAATCAAAAAGTTCATTGAGTTTGTTAACTTTTGCCTTTGATACACACACACACACATACACAGCGCGCGAACACGAGTCGATGTGAGACAATTAGTGGCAAATAATGCACTTTAACCTGTCATAGTACAATATAACAGAAAGCTACTCGATATCTAAAGTTGTTTATCTCTCTCTCTCTCCCTCTCTGGCTTTTAACCGCATTATAACATGAAGTTTCCTTTTAATGCCACAAAGGATAAAGGATATACGTTATGTGACATCACGAGACCAGCTTGAAGCCAAGCGACCAACTTAAATAAAGAACAGGTGGCGTGAATTATTCACTAAACTTTTGTGCTGTTGACCGAGCAAACGAACGACCCCACCGACCAGTTGCATGTCTCTCACTCTCTCTCTCTCTCTCTGGACACAATAGTTCTTTGTGTTTTAGTTCATTTTAGTTGTTTTTTTTCAGTTTGGTGAGTTTTGAATGTCAGTGAAGCAAACCTTAGATTAAATCAAAAAAAGTTAGAAGCTTATAATTCGCAACAAGTTTTAAAATGTATTTCAATTAACTTTTTTATTGTTTGTACTCTTGTAAAAATCACGGGTCGATGAGATGGCGCACTGTCGTCGTTTAAAATCCCAAAAGTTGGCTTCCCAAAACGAAAAAATAAATTCTTAATAACCGTTTGATCATCCGGGAGGAACTCACAATGTACTACACCACGATAACACAGGTCGACAAAATATTATTTTTCATTGAAGCATCGGACACGGCTTAGCTTATAGATTTTTCATTGTTGAACACGAATCTGGTCAAACAAATTTTCCATCACATCGAGATTTTAAAGAAAATGGGTTGAAAGACTCAAAAAAAAAAACAATGTTTTTGATCATATTTAGCAGAAGCACCTGTGGTGATCCCGAATTAGGCTTAAATTGAAGCTTTCGCCATCCGTTACAAGAGCAGTGTCGAGAAAACCCGGAATCAATCGTGTATTTGCATGCATAACTTGTTTATGACTAAATTCCTCAGACTAAATTCGTGTTCGGCGATGAAAAATTCTATAAGTTTGGCCGGTCCGATACTTAAATGATTTTCGTTGTTGACCAGAGTAATCAACGAAAACGGTTTCCGAGTACTTTTTTCACAGAATGTAACTATTTATCAAAGCTGTTTTTGATTTCGGTGATTTTTTATACCCATCACACATAGTGTTAAAGGGTATATTCATGGAGTCAATTGTAGACCCTATGAAAAAGTGTGATACGATATATATATATATATATATATATATTCATGATCAGCTCGCTTAGACGAATCGATCTAACCATAAAAGATATTAAGCAAAAATTTAGAGCTTAAGCTTTTCTCTCCAACGACTAAATCAAGTATGACAGTACCATGCCCAATTTTAGGTATAGCCTCCATACGAACTTACGTTTTTTTTTACGTTTTTTTGTATGAAAATATTCATGAATGTATTCATTCCAAATTGGGTAAAAATACTTCTAATGTCTTTCAATGTCAAAACTAAGGTGCCACGTCCAATTTTAGGTATGGACCCCAATAAACTTTTCGCCCATTTTGTAATTTTTGTTTGAATATAGTAATTATTTATGAATCTAATTGTATCATATAATATCATCCTATCTACTGAAATTATAGCGATCAGCACACTATACCATATAGCCCCAAACAAAGTCGCGAACCATTTTCTAATTTTTTTCTGTATTTAGGAACATTGACTCCAAGCCATCCCAACTCAAAATTTTACCTAAGTTACTGATGATCATAAATAAACTATATCCAAGATGTGGCGGGTATTTGATTTTCGGTTCCACCGAAGTAATCGTTTTTTCTTGTTTTTTTTTAACTTTTTTTTTTAGGGCTACAACGTTGTGCTTGGAACTTTTATTGTTTTGCTTTTAAAGTATGTTTTAACTTTTTAAGGCGATTTCACAACTTAAGTATGCATATAACTTAACTTGACCAAATTTACGACGTTTTACACACACACACACACACAGGTAGAGTATATAGCAAATACATATTAAATACTTACGTTTGCTGTGATGAGAGACAGACAGACAGAGCGAACGAACGCCATTGCACTTTAACATTAAGGAGCAAACAACGGAGCAAAGGATTGCAACGTAATATAATGATATGATCAACCCAGTTTTGAGACTTTATCTATTTGAAGCAAGCAGCAGCCAAGCACCAGTACCAGCAGCAGCATTAAAGGCCTTACCTACTACATATTTATAGAAATATATATTACAAAAAGTAGTGACAAAGAGTGTAGAGAGAGAGAGGGCGGGGAGTTCATATAGAGTTATAGATGCATGCATACTTGTGTATATAAAAAAAAAGGCATTCGTTGAACAGGAAACGCTTTCCTTTTAAGTTTTCCATTTCGACATGAATTGGCGGTCGTACATATATGCTGACTATCTAGTATGTCTATGTGAATCGCATCCTTTAAACATTTCGGTTGCACATTGTAGCATCCTAATGAACACATGAATAAAATATGTGATTTGCTTAACTTTACTCGCCAGCCCGTCGTCGTCGTCGTCGTTGAGGAGAAATAGAATAGAGCATAAAAAAAATAGCAAAAAAAAAAAATAGAATAACGTCAAGCACAGCCGGAATATCCTGTGCAGCAGCAGCAGCGTTTTACTTTCCCAGTCTGCTGACTGCAAACACATCATTACTGCTGATGCAATGCCACAAGGGGAGGCAGGCAGCATTGAGTCGAATATTCAGCCCCAAAAAAAGTACGCAGGAAGCGACTGAAGAACGTGCGAACACCTGCAAACGTTGAACGAGTTGCTTAAAAATTGCATTGAGTTGTTTAGAATGAACGACTGAAACGGGAAGATGAGTTGCAGAAGGAGCAAAAAAGTGAGTAGCTTTTTGGCAGCAGCCAAAGTAGAAGAGAAGTTTCTTTACATATGCGAATAGTTTTGTAATGGATGGGCGCGAACGAGCGATAGCGTAGCACACCATTGACGAAATGATGCAAGGTAAGCTGCTGCTGCTATTGCTGCTGATGGGTCACGGAAGTCATCGTCATCGCCATCGTTGACGTTCCATCCATCTCTTTAACCAAACAGCCAACAACCTATTTTCTCTTTCGATAGTCGACGACAAAAGTGCAAAGTTGCTATTCAGCTTCAAAAATCTTTAATGTGAAAGATGTCGACGAGGACACTGCAAACGAGAACGACAAAGACGAAGACGTATAATGTATAAAGTGAGTGAATGCAGCGCGCGCATCTTCATTGATGCATTCAAGCTAAAATGCGAATTGTTCGCCAGACAGTCATCCAGTCAGCATACGAGGCAAACTGCAACTGCAAGTGGAGTGTGTGGAGTGGAGTGGAATAGACTAGAGTGGAGTGCAGGACATTGAATGAGCACGTTTAGACTTGAAATGGATTTCTTATAGAATTAATATCCACTTCATAGCATTCAGAATAGCGCCTAAAAAAAAAAAAAAAAAAAGAGAGAGAGAATCAGCAGGAGCAACCTGCTTTAACAAAGCCAAAGCCAAAGCCAAAGACAGAGACAGAGACAGTGACAGATTCGATTCAACTTTCATTGCTGTAAGTTGAATTGGCAGCAAAAGATTTTGACATATTAAGCGGCTAAGCAGTGAAAATGCAATGGAACTGGAACTGTAGCTGACGTAGAGTATTCAATAGCAATATGGGTCGCTTGTCTTGGATGTTTTTTTTTTTTTTTTTTACGCTGCTTCGTTGATTCTATTCCTTTCCTTTTTTTCATTTCATTTCGTTTCTTTGTTCCTTTTGAATATGAAGTTACTTAAGCTGTTGCATGCACTTTGACATGATTTGACTTTGCTGTAAAGAAAAAAAAAAAAAAATTAAAACTTGAACACAAATTGAACAAGGTAAGCAAGCATCTATGAAAAGCCGCATTTGATTCACAATCGATTATCAACTTAAATCTTATTATGAAAGCTTCTTCTATTTTTTTTTTTTTTTTTTGTCAATATACAAAAATATGTGAGTGCCTCCGTGGTGTGTGTGTGTGTGTGCAATTTCTGAATATGACACGTACGACAATCAATATGTCAGCAAATTCAAATAAATCCTACGTTTTTTTGTTAGCTCATTGCGAACTTATTTGTACGAGTTTCCCATTTTTTCCTCATTTGATATTCTACTCGGTAGATTTTAAGAGGCATAAAATTTTGATTAAGAATTGTGATCATTTAAAAAGCATTTACGTAAATATGACAGCAATTAAATAAGTTAAGGAATGAGTTAGCTAATATACAGTATCTTTTAAACGACTACCATAAAAGTGTTTTCTTTTTTGCAATGTAACGGACGTCACCACTACTAAAAAAACAATATACATAAGCCATTTTTATACACGAGGGTAATATCAATTTGTCGGAAAGTTTGTAACGCATTGAAGGAGACATCGAAGACTCCATAAATTATATATATTATTGATCAGCTCGACGAGACGCATCGATTTAGCCATGTCCGTCTGTCTGTCTGTATATTTCTAGGCATCTTTTTCGTTGAAGATATAAAGATATTAAGCTGAAATTTGGAACTTAAGCTTTTCTCGGCAACGACTATGTTAAGTTCGAGAATGAAAGTGCCACGCCCATTTTTAGTTATAGCCCCCATACAAACGTACCCTTTTTTTCGATTTTTTGTATAAAAATACTAATTATTTATAAATATATTCGCTCCCAATTGGGTAAAAACATTTCTTTTGTCATCCAGTGTTAAAACCAAGATGCCACGCCTTCTTTTAGGCATAGCCTCCATATAAACTGTCCGTTTTTTCGTATTTTTTGTATGAAAATAGTTATTATTTATGCATATATTCACTCCAATTTGGCTAAAAACACTTCTAATGTCATCCAAAGTCAAATCAGATGTGCCACGCCCATTTTTTGGTATAGCCCCCATACAAAATTTCCGCCCATTTTCGAATTTTTGTATGAAAATGGTTATTATTTATTCATGTATTTACTCCATATTGGGTAAAAACTCTTCCAATGTCATGGTGCCACGCCCATTTTTAGGTGTTTCTTCCATACTAACTTACCGCCCATTTCCAGATATTTTCGAGAAATATGTTGTTATACATATCTGTATTTTTAGCTCAAAATTTGAAATTAATATTGTGTATAAACTTGGGTGACCACTGATGATTACTCATAAACTCTTTAAAGATTAGTGTGGCGGATATTTAAGCTTCGGTTCTACCGAAGTTAACGTTTCTTCTTGTTTTTTCTTGTTTTTAACGAAGTTGAGTAATTCGATTTGGTTCAACAATTTTAAAACTTCGTCATTAATTCCATCGCCAACTAGAAATAGGCCCGGTTCTATTTCTTAAACATATTTGAGGAAGCAGCTACCATAAAAATCTATTTTAATTTTTTTAAAAATGAATTAGTGCTATGATAATTCCAATTAAATAGAAATCCCGCTATATGACCCATACACCCTGAGTTTCTGAATTTTTTTTTTTTTTTTTTTTTGTATCAAAAGCTGCATTAGCACACAAGAATTTAGACTTTATAACGTACTTCCCGTTCGGTACATTTTGTTAGACGCTATTGAAAATGATGCACAGCATAAAACATTCAAAATGGGACAAACATCAACAAAAATAAAAAAAAAAAACAACAAAATATGAAGTATTGCTGCTGCTGCATTCAAGTGAAATTTAGCGTATCCAATTGCAACAAAGCAAAGCATTCGCTGTTTCCTGCTAACTGACTGACTGGATAGCTGACATTATAGTATGTATTTCATTCTATCTGTAGTGAATGTCCTGACTTGAATGCATTCTTACCATCTATCTAACATATTTACTATATCTTTTTATCTATCTATCCTCTTAGTTTACAGACAGTCATTTTTGCTGTTCATTTCCTGTTGCTTGTTATCCATAACAATTGCAGCAACTATGTAAGTAAAAATGTTAAATTCAAAGAAAGATACACAAATCTATTCTAAAACAGTTTAAATCTCAGCAAAAAAAAAAAGAAATACAGAAAAAATAATACAGTAAAACTAACAGCAAAACTAACAGCAGCAAAGAGCCAAATTCAATAAATTTCAATTTGAAAATACTTTGAATGCAAATACCAATTAAAGTTCAATTGGATACTTTTTACTTAGTTTCATTTACTTACTTTCTTACTTGCAGGCATCAATAAAGATGGTAATACAGCTCAGCTCTTAAGAAGTAGCAAAATACTAAATAAGATATAAAGTTTTTTTTTTTTTTTTTTTTTTTTTTGAATAAAACAAAAACTTTTACACACTACATTACTATGGGAAATTATTGTTTCAATTATATTTATTAAACTTTTTATTTAAAGTAAGCACAGTGGTCGAAAGGAACAAAAGAAATTTAAGCATTATTTTGAAAAAAAAAAAAATAATAATAATAAAAAAAAAAATAAATATTTGGAACTCGTACTGGACTACCGCCAATCGATGATTTACTCTTATTGGTTTGCAAATCTTTTTTTTTTAGAAAATGTAAGGGAAGCCGCATAGACAAAAAAAATTAATAATTTTTTTTTTTTCCTTTCTTCTGGTAAAAAATAAATTAAAAAAAAATATAAAAAGAAAAAAAAAAAAATTAAAAATTATTTTTATTTTTTATTTTTTTTTTTTTTTTGGGAAATCTAAATTGGGTATAAATTATGCCAATGATAGTCCCAATAAAATATCCCAATATGGGTAGGACCAACAAAATTTTAGGTATAGCCCCCATACATAAATTTACCCCATTTTTCAAGTTTTTGTTTAAAATCCAATACAATAAGGTATATACAAAGATAGGACTTAACTTACGGTACAAAAAGATTGGGTACAGGGTATCTTGCAGTCGAGCATACTTGACTTCAGCGTTCTTTCTTGTTTAATATAAAACCACAATAGTTCTTGAGACAATAAAAGCTTGTTCTTGATACAAAGAACAATAGTTCTTGATTCAAAGAACGTTAGTTCATGATACAAAGAACGTTAGTTCATGATACAAAGAACGATAGTTCCTGATACAAAGAACGATAGTTTTAGATACAAAGAAAGATAGTTCTTTATATAATAAACGAAAGTTCTTGATACAAAGAACAATAGTTCTTGATTCAAAGAAAAACAGTTCTTGATACAAATATAGCACTTAACTTAAGGTACATTAAGATTGGGCGCAGAGCATCTAAAAAATTCAAAGGCAAAAATTGCATATTTAACGAAGAGTATAGAACCAATTCATATAGATGCAATGGCAGATCGCATCAATTTTTATAAAACCAGAAAATAAATTGAGAAAATGAAAAAGAAAAGCATTATTCTGTTCAAAAAAAAAAAAAAAAAAAAAAAGGAAAATTAGTGCATGTAAATTTCGGATAGCTCAAAAGCAAAAAAAAAAAAAAAAAAAAAAGAATAATTTTTGCATAGAAAACTACAGCAGCAATAGAAATAGAACCAATTAAATGAACACCAATCTTGAAATGAAAAAATAAAAGCACAACAAAAAAAAAAAAAAAAAAACGAGAAGGATAACCAAAATAAAATTGCTTTCATTTTTCAAATAGAAATTGAAAGCCGCATATAGTACGTTTGTCTGAGTAAAAATAACGAGAAAATATTTATAGAAAAAAAATCAGTTTGTCTGAAAATCTGTGACGCATTGAAGAAGACACCCAAACAATCAGGTAGCTTTTAAATTTTTGCAATTTTGAAAGCTTAAAATGTATACGAAACAATTACCAAGTTTGGTTTTTGACAACATTTTTGGAACCTGACCTTTATTCAGTGTGCACCAAATCCCATAAAATGAAGAATATATATAAAATTTTCAAAAATTCAACTAATTTAATCTTAACTAAGCTAAAATGTCGAAAAAACAGCTTCTTCCTACTTCCAGTTCCATTCTATCTGATTCTTTGCGGGACCCTAAGTCCAAACTTATGGTTTTCGTCATTTTACTTATGTATTTGCCATAACTCGTCGTTCGGCGGATTTTATTTTTAAACAGTTTCAAAAGAAAACTACACCTCGAATATCACAATATTTGATGATATTTCAAATACTATCTGTGTTTCGACGTTTCTGATGCTATATATTTGGAATCTTTTAAGAAAATTCTACCAAAGAACCATAGGGCAAAAGTCAAAACCAATCCTCTAATCCAAAAATCGTCAACAAACATGTTTTCAACAAAAACGATCATTTACTTAGGAAAATATGGTCATGGGAGGCGCTTACTTCTTATCTCTTTATAAATTCTTTCTCTAAAATGTTTTATTTTTTTATTAAATAAAATTTTTGTAAACACAAATAATTTGGAGTGATTCCAAATTAATTATGAATTATTGTCAATAAATTCCCAAAAGTAGAATTTTATGTTTAAGAAAAAAAAAACCAATTAAATTTAAAAAAAAAACTGTTAACTGTAAAGCATTCACACCAAACTTTTTCTTTTCTTCGAAACGTCCCTGACACAGATTTCTATGCATGTAGTTTCTTTCTAGTTGAAAGAAATTTAATGATTTAAATACGTAAAAAAAAAAATATATAAATGCATATTTCAGCGTATGCCACGAATTGATAAAAATAAAGTGCAGCGAAAGGGGATGGACTTAGGTAAACGTTCAAACTATAATTGTGGGGGGTTAGTTGGAGTGCGTTAAGTGTGGCAAAAAAATGCGTAGGCACATATGTATTAATTTTTAAGGATTATAAACCACCACGAAAAAAAAAAAACCATAAAATCGGCTTAAA
Source organism: Leucophenga varia (assembly GCA_018903435.1). Lineage (NCBI taxonomy): Eukaryota > Metazoa > Arthropoda > Insecta > Diptera > Drosophilidae > Leucophenga > Leucophenga varia. The sequence continues at coordinate 622,269 of JAEIFJ010001019.1, forward strand.
TTTAATGCGTAGTGTGGCTGGAGGTGATTGTAAAGACAGTTAAAAAAAAAATATTTCAAAAAATTTTTCCACTAAGCAAAAAAAAAAATCAACAGAAACCAGAATCCAACTAGAAAAAAAAAATACCCTGTACCCAATCTAAATCAACTACTTAACATAAATTAAAAAAGAAAGTCTCATTGTTGGGGTTGAATGGGAAATCGGAACCAAGTTTGATGACCTTTCACTTTTCTAGACTTTGAGAGGGTGAAGAAGCATGATGCACTAAATCAACGAAGTTACTTGATAGGGTTCCATTTGGGCTAAAAGGTTGACTTTCGATTCTTTTTAAAAATATAGTAAAGACAAGAATAATTTCTTCAATTCTACTTATCCCGTGGGTCATGGTGTCCCGCTTCTATATACAATATAAACTTATGTCGTCTAGGAGCCTTAAACTCTGAACCGATCTTCCTGAAATTGTCGCAGAGTGTAACTGTTTTTCTTATATCACTTAAAAATTTACCTCAAATTTAATTTTGAACGTGATTCTGGATTTTAGAATATTGAACCTAAGGCCCAGTATTGAGACCCAATTTTTTTTACCTTTATTTTTTAAATTATTTTTATTTTTTTTTAACTTAAGGTTTAAATTTTACTATGCTACTGTGTACTAAGACGCATTTTTTGAAAGTTTTTTTTGCCGCCTAATGGGACCTTGAACGGAAAGTCTTATCTCTAGAATTATTGAACCTGAAGACTTAAGGCTGGGTGCATTTGAAAGATAATTAATTTTTTTTATTTTTTGTTTTCAAAGGTTTTTCACAATTTGGACCGTAGGGGGACTCAAATTAGATTTTAATTAGTTTAATATATTTATTTTTTTTTTTACATTTCTTTTAGCATATATTTACCATAGATTTTTGTGGGATCATGAAACCGTAGAAGCCATATCTTTGTAATGAGTAAACTGCGAGACTTAAGAGAACGGTAAACAATATGATCGTCCGTGCCCTACCAAAACAACTCAAAAGTGAAAAAAATGGTGTATATTCCAGACCTTTTTTTTTGTAATTATGAAAATACTTTTTATTTAATTTCAAATAGGTGGTAGTGAAGCATACCTGGTTCAGCTAGTCTATAGAATAAATGTACATACTATGTAGAATATCAAACCGCTCTCTATAAATACTTTACTTTAATGAGCAATATACAGAAGTAGATTAGCTTTAGCGAATACTTTAAAGTGCAGAAGAGAATTTTAACAACAATTGAATTTAATTCTGGCATCTAATAGATACTTTAATTTAATGACGTTTTAAATAAAGCTTACCACCGCAACTGCAATGGGGGAGCTATCTCAATTAACTGCTCAAGTAAAACCGTTCGGTCTTTTTGTGTGTGTGTATGGAAGAGTACCATTTGCATACGATAAAACGTCTTTAGAACGAATGCTACACATACATTTTAATTACTTCTATCGAATATATACATATATGCTGGGTATTTTGAAGAGCAATGCTGCGCCACAGCATTCTATTCCCGTCTGAATAGCACAAAACAAAACTTTTTTTTCTTTTTTTTTACTTCAATGTCACATTTGAAAAGCTTTTCAGTCACATGAATAACGTCGAACGATGTTGTCTGCGACTATTTAAAATGACAGTCGAGTCGAAGTTAACTTCTTTCTGCTATCTTCTAATGCAATATTTTCACGTGCATGCATTCAAGTGCTTCCATCGAAGAAACAATGCATGAAAAAGAAGTGCACTAATTGCCAAGTAATTTCTTGGCGCACTTAATTCATTACTCCTGCTGCTGCTGTAGCAAGAGAAATTTTTTTCCATGCCGCCTATTGTTTGCATTTTGCTTTGTGACAATTGAAGATAATGCTTGGGAGAAAAAAAACAAGAGGAATATTGGGAAGGCACGAAGAAACAAAAATTTTATGGAAACGAAATTTTAGTGCTCTTCTTAAGTATTATCGGAAGTAAGACAAAACGATATATGCGATCAGATCGGAGAAGCCCAAACACAAAATACTTTAACAGTGTTAAATCGCTGAATCTAGGCGATTATTTCGTTTAGGATTGGCCATTTCTAGTTTGAGACCAAAAAAGGTTAAGTTTCAAATTTCAGTCCAATATCTTTACAACTTTTCGAGTTAAACGCATTGCAAAAGACAGACGGATCAAGGATTTATAGACATACTGACAGGTCTAAATCGATATCGCCACATTTAGCTGATCAAGAATTTCTACTATATGGGGTTTTCGATATCTCCTTTAACGAAAAACTGCTAATACCCTTCTCAGTTCAAGGGCTATGTACGACTGTTCTGCAAGTTCTCTGAAATTCATACATTTTCACATTACAAACTTTTCAATAAATTGTTAGTAAAAGAGAAAAATGAACACCCGGAAAAAAAACATTCAATTGAAATGATTGCCCATTCTTTTTTTTTTTTTTTTGGATTTTTTTTTTTCTTGTCTCATTTGCATAAATTGTACTTAAAGATAAAAACGACGATGATGATGACGTCTTCTGGGACTTTGGACATTGTTTGCGCTTGGGTAATGAAGCAATGCAAAGGGTTTTATTGATTCGTTGAAAAGCAATTTGATAACGAATATAATGGCTGCTGGCAGAAATATGTGAGATTTTTTTTATTTTTGTTTAATTTTCCAGCAATTGCATGCAAGAAATTATTGCTTCATTTAGACATTTTCATGAAATAAGATATAATGAAAGAGAACTGCGAGTTATTTGATTTATTTTTTATTAATTTTAATGTTTTAAAGATAAGAACAGACGGACGGACAAATTTAAAAGACAGTTTATAATCATTCAATAAACAGTTTAAACAGCACATTAAAATCAGCTAGAACCAAGAACAAATTAAGTTTTGCGATTTGAACGTTATCGATGGTTCTAAGTTGAAAGCTGTTTGAAGTAAGCTCGAAACACTTAAACACTGCGGAGACACGGGAACATTATCATTCGACTTTTCACTAATGTATCAAAAGGAATATGTACAGTCTTTGAATGTTTTTTGGCATTAATGTATTTGGAAAACAAGTCTTTTGTTGAAATCTAAACTTATATCTATAAAATTTAACAAATTTATTTAAAAATAGTCATTGAAATCATTTAAAAAAAAAAAATAAATATTTAATCAGTCTACTGAATCTTGCAGCGTCGTGTGGTTTTCTCACAAATCAGTCCAAACCAATGCAAGCCATATTTCACAAGAACGAATGCGCTACGCTGTGCTTCTTAGCCAATTGCTGCTTTTGTAATTACTTACCAAACACTAGCACCTTGGCGCGTATCGTTTTGCAACCAGATTGTTCTACTTCTGTCGTTTCAAGAATTTCATTGAAATAACGTTCGGATATATTAATCTGCTCCAAACGTAATTCATTACGCACACAATCGGCCAATTCTTGACGTCCAAAACTTTTATAATGTATAAGCGTTGTATCGTTGCTTAATTCATCAAATTTATGCTCGAATTTCAAATCTGGTTGCAGCATATTTAAATTAATTATATAAATTATAATAATATGCGGCGCCTGAGCATAATTAGTACCACGCCGCTGCAGTACCATGCGATTGAGCATAAGTATTGTATTCAAATCATTTGGTGTCATATTATCAATAATTAATAGATTACGTCCGCATATCGATAGATTCTCGAGCATATAGTTCATTTGTTCGAATTTGTGCAATACGTCTTTTACATGTGTATTCCAACTGTAGATTTGTACATTCTCCTTCCAGGTATAGTTTTCGCGTAATAGACGCGCAGTCAAACTTTTACCCACACCGGAGCTACCGTAATAGAGCAACGCTTGAGCGCTACTTTGATTACGCAGCACAGTTTCTAATTGATTCAGTGCTGCCTCCTGATGCAACACCTCACGGCGCAATATTGTAAACAATTCGCTAATATCAACATCACGCTCACAATAGTTGAGTTTATCGTGCATAATAGCCATATACTGATTTTTATATTTGAATACAAAATCGGAAATCATATGTGATTCCGCCGGCGTGCCGCTGTTAACAGCTACGTTCGTAGTGTAGTGCATTACGCCAAGTGCTGTCAGCAGCAGCAGCATCAGAAAAGCTAATATGCACCACCACGGCCAGAAGCGTTTATGCTTTGCGTCAAACTGTTGTAGCGTTACGTTGCCTTTTAGCTTTAACGCTTTGCGCATTTTGCTTTTGAATAGATTCTCCTGGCGTTGCACATTGTAGAGCCGGCGTAATTTTATGCCGCGTCGCTGACGCGTTGTGCGTTCTTTTGTCTAAAAGAAAAGATTTTTTTTTAATTTGTTCTACATATGCATATGTAACTGTAATGTATAACTTACATCAGGTGCACTTTCGTGTTCATTTAATGTATTTACAGCGCATTGGCTTTCGATCATTTTATTTAGATAATCTAAATCAGTCTCGCTTTTCATAATTTTAACTTAGAAAAATAACGTATGACATACACAGTAGCAACAAAAAAAAATACAAAAAAGCAACAACAAAACTTAAATCATTATATTTTGTCTGACAATAAAAACAATGCACGCTTTCGCTTTCGTTTCGGTTAATATTTTAATAATTTCGGCGCCAACAAACAGCCGAGCGGCATAATGAACAATGTTGCCAGTATTTTTTAGAAGCACTGCCATATTTCGTTTCCGTTTCATTCTTATTGAAAAAACCACACAAGTGTGAGCGAAAGAAAACATGGCAGCATATATTGTGCAGTGCTGCCAGTTTTTCATTATCGCAAACTCTTAAACCCGCCTGTTAAATTAACTTTGTGCTTTGTCTGATCGCCTGAAAGCCATTTTGCGGCTATGAATCTGGAAAATTCTAAAAAATAATGCTACACAAGTAAGCATTTGCTCTGACATACAAACTGTCTAGGATGAATATCTTTTTTCCGAGTAAAGCGCATTGCAAAAGACAGCTGGACAGACGGATGGACGGACAGACAGACAGACGGACCTGCATTAATTGATTCAATTTGTCGAGCTGATCAATAATATATGTATGTATTTTATGCGTTAATGCGCTACACACTTTCCGACATACTGATAATACTCTTCACACCAAGGTGGCTGGCAGTTTCATGGTTATTTCTCTGGAAAAATGTTTGCGGCTGTTCGCTATTATCTTCACTGTAGCCGTAGCTGTCTGCTGTCCAGATAAGAGATCTGCGACACTTATTGGTGTCATTTGTTTTATTGCTGCATCCTAGTAGTTTATTACCCGTTTTAACCCCTTTAATTGTTCCGGTATATGTAATATGTTTTAATAAATTTTTTTCTACCTGCTGCTGCGCAGGTAATTAATTTTGGGAATTCCCATGGCTTAGTAATGTGCGTGTGGAAAAACCAAACGTTGAAGTCCGCCTGAAATTCGGGTCATGCTTTGCAGAAGTTCTTGAGTTTATACATACGTAATGTTGCTTAACATTATGCAAACAGGTAGTTCAAATGTTTTTTTTTTTTTTTTTTTTTTTTTTTTTTTTTAATAGCAGACTAAATTTACTTCCATTTTTTATTGGCATAACAAAATCATTGGCATAAGTCGAAGGCAATGATATAAAAATATAAAATTTCATTCACAATTTTTTTGTTTGTTTGGAAACAAAAAATTTTACAATAAAAAAAATAAAAAAACAATAATAATATATATATAAATATTGGCGAAAAAATTTGAGTATCCTTAATCGAATTATTGCATAATATTAGATCGGAAGCAGAACTCGAAACTGTTTGCAGGAAAGAAATATTCAATTTAATTATTTTTGATTTCATTTTAATATTTTTATTTTTTATTTCTTATAATAAAAAATTGCAGAAGATGTAAAAATCGAAAACACGACAATTGTTAGAAACAAAATTTAATTTGGCAACACTTTTTTTTTGAACAACTGACTGACTCTAGCATCTTTTTTTACACTTATGTGCGACGATAAAGCCTGCATTAACACAGTCGCATTGCATGTGAGTGCGAGCGGTGCAAAGCTAGTCATTTAGCAAGAAAGCATGCAGCTCAGAATTAAGAATATAAACAAACGCGCAAACTATAAAAATATTTAGATATATACATATATTTTTTATAAACATTTTTAAATAATGGAAATGTAAATAATCAAATGTGAAACATCATTTATATATGATAAAAACATAAATATATATATTTTTTTATTATTGCAGTGTCGATGCAATGCATTCGGTGCTTACGAATTTAGAAGTGATGCAATTTTTACAGCAAATTAAAAGCAGCAAAAAGAAATTCGGTATGCGAAGTCTTGCTACAATTATTTATGAGGTATTTGTGTTGTTAATTACTCCACCGTATATTGTTTTTTTTTTAAACTATTTTGTTACATACTTGCAGACACTGCAGCATCTCGAGGAATCGCCATGCAAAACGCAGACACGTGAAACGATAATTGCGTATCTACAGGATTTAAGTCAATTTAAATTACAACCAAAAGAGTTACTTATGATGGTCAATGATCCTCCAACAAGTGCGCTACACATACAACTTGTAAATATTTAAATTAAATCATATCATATTTCAATTTCAGTCTGCGAAATCTCGATACTTTCGAAAGGCACAAACTAAAGGCAGATGCGAATCTAAATATTTTTGATTCCACCCATTCCCATTTGATTGAGTGGTTGACCCCAAAGAAGTACATATATCTATTCCTGATCTAAGTTAAAACAGATATGTCCGTTCGTCTGTCATATGAAACCGATTATTTTAGATAGAGGCCTTAGATAGGGTATCGGAGAACCCTCTATAGGTCACTAATATGTATGTTTTCTTACATTCTCATTTTGAAGAGTAGTCCCATACAAGCCTACCCCAATTTTTAGGGATTTCTTTTGAAAAGTCAAAAACACCAAACCTACGATAATCTAAAGAAGGTAGCCCAATCTGATTGGAATCAGACAGTTATTTTATATGGTTATCATATTTTTGGAGCAATATCACAACTCGCCAGAGGTGCTACTGAATTCTGACAGATTGCCTCATGAGGTTCTTGAATTAATTTTCTCAAAAACACTATGCATAATGCCTGAAAATAGGACCTTGCAAGTTCAACATGCAAAACTTTAAGCACTTAGCACTCTTATCATTGCTGAATATATATGAAACTAGTAAATTTTTATAGCTTCAAAATAAACCTTTGATTCAGTACTTCTTTTTCTTTTTTTTCAATGGTTATATACCCTCTCTTTCTTTTCCCCGAAACGGAAAACTATTTTGAATAAATTTGAATTGTTTACAAAATTAAAAGTAGAAAATTTGAATCTTTTAATCATTTTTCTTTTCAGCTCATTGATGACAGCAATCAACCATTAACCGATAATGACGTGGAGTCAATATTAGCACTGACGCGAAAACATTTTCATCAAAACAACCCAACTGAACCTGCTGCTAGCTGATATTGGCATCCTTAGGAAATTTTTGTAGTTCATTAAATGTATTTGTACATTAAATATTATTAATATTTTTTTTTTATATTAAGTGTTAAACTTTGCATAAGCTTAAAGTAATTGTCAGAGATTCTTTCTAAATATTAAGCTTAAAGAAATTTTAAATATTAAGCTTAAAGAAATTGTCAGAGATTATTTTTAAATATTTAATCATGTATTTAAATTAATAAAATCCAACAAAAACAAATCCATTATGTAGTTTCAATAAAGAAAAAAAAAAAAACATTTACAAGCGCTCTCTTAAGAATTCTGGTGGCTCAAACTTTTTATATAGTGTCTGAGATTATGCAGCGGAAAGACATTGTTATATTGAATTGGATTTCGATGTGGTTCTATCTTCCTCTAAATAAAACTGTTGTTCCTGTAGCTTAAGTTTCAGCGCTTTATCGATCCGATATAGAGAAATTTATAGTAGCATTTAGTATGTGACTAAGTTAAGCCCATTCAACACAATAAATTTTTTTGCTTATAAAAAAATGTTTCTAAAAAAGTATTTCATATGCGTTTATACGTAATTTATTTGACAAAATTGTATAATTAGTGTAAGTGTAATTTTAAATTGAATATGTTGCATAAATTTCGATTAGGAAAAAAAAAAACACTGAAAGAATACATATCAACGCTTTAAGTCGCCAAGATCATCGATAAAGTCCTCATCGACATCGGGCCATTTCTCGGGTATCACATCGAAAAGTTCATCTTTAAAATCGCCTTGTATAACAATTTCATCTTCACCCGTAACCGATGAGCCACATGCAAATTTTGTGCCAAAGAATTTTGCAGCAACTTTCAAGTCGATATCTGACATTGAAAATTAAAAAAAAAAATAAATAAAATTATTTTATTTGATTAATCAACTAAAAAAAAAAGACTTACCAAACTTATTAAGTCCTGTAATAACTGTGACCGACTTCTTTTTGCCACGGGGTGCACGTGAAACACAGATTTTGCGTGGTGTTTCTTCCTTCTTCTTGACACGCATTAGACCCTTGCCACCACGTTTCTGACGCTTCTTATCATCGTCTGTGCCATCAGCGGCAGCCTGTTCTTCTTCAAGCTTTAAACGTTCGAAATCATCGGGTAAATGACGCTCCAGCCATTCCTTGCACTTGTCATAGTCTGGATAGTACTCGCAGTACTTAAGCGACAAAACAATTATTATTATAGGAAATTTTGCAAATTTGCCATTTTATTTTTTATTAAGTTATGTTGCCTCACCTCGATTGGCATCGTACAATTACCACAATATTTGACCACCTGCGGATAGGTAACACCTTCGCGTGCACCAGCCTTAAGACGTTCTGCAGCATCTATTACTGTCGCAGGATTTGTCATTTTGGCAGCTTTTGCTTAATTTTGTAAGCTTCTTACTAGGTTTTATTTTATTTAAAATTTTTTTTTTTTTCGCAAGCTAAAACCTAAAACTTTAAAACGAATTTGCACGTCGCCAATCTTGGCAGAAACAGATGTTTTTTTGTGCCAATTGATTTGTACAAGTTGCAAACGGTTTCAATTTACCGTTTTTAATAAGTTTCAATTTTTGTACTAACGTTTGTTCTATGCGTGTAAGTGAAATGGATGTACTCTTGTCAATGAATGTGTCAATCGAAAGTTATCGATTATAGCCTTATCACATGTATATCGATAACTCATTTAGGAATAATTCACAAAAAAAAAAAAAAATAAATAAAAACAAAACAAAAATAAAATGCAGCACAGTTGACTTAAATAAAAAAATTAATAATTTTTAAATTGGCAAACATGCACGCACAAAGTCAACAGCAAATACATAATACAATTGGCGGCAATAGCAGCAGCAGCAGCGGCTCAATTGGCAACAAAATACGCTGCATATTTTTAAGTGAATTCGATGCAACCGCAGGCTGTGAGATTCGCTGTCAGGTAAATAACAAAAAATTATATACATATGCCGTAGCTCATGCATACTCCATTCTCTCCAAAAGGTACCGGACAATTACATTTCAAAGGAAGTATTCGATGCCATCAATGTTTACATTATACCAAAGCAACATTTACAGCGTTGCATACTCTCCGTAAATGCAATGGATGTGAAGATTGTCGGTTATCCGGTTGGCATACAGGATCAGCAGAAATATGCGCGCAATGCATTTCTATTCAATCTTTGTTTTGTATGCGATTCACGTGCGCGCTCTGTACAATATGAGCCTGTGGTTAAAAAACTATCGGAATATCTAATTATGATGGAAGAGGAATCATGTTTTCTTTCACGCGACGATGACAAAGGGAAATTACAAAAGATTTTTGAAACAGTGCTACGCGATTTAAATGAGAAACGTGTCGCGACTATTGTGGGTATGTATGCTGGAATAATACATTTCAAATACATGATAAAATTTCACCATATATATATATATATTTTCTAGAGGGCGATAATACAATTTATTTAAAATTGTCATGCATAAACCGGATCCACCGGTTGTTAAGGATCACATGGTGCCTTTGTTGTTGGTTAATTTTAGAAATACACCATTAGAAAATTGGGATCTAACAACGCAACAGGTTAGCAATACAAATAAAAAATTTAGCTATATTTTAGCTCTTGAATTTACTGATTAATCTTGCATCTTAAATTTAATCTATAGAATAATCGTTTTTATAGGGTACAATTTTAAGAGAACTCTAAATACATCAAACACAAATAGAGATGATATATCGACGCTAAAAATAGCAAAACAAGACACTTTCTTATAGTTAAAGCTTTATACCAGGTCACTAGAAATAAAGTAACGATAATTAAGTTAAGATAAGAGCGATTTGAACGTATGATGTGGTTTGAGGCCTGAGTCTAGTCAAACAAATTGTTGTCCCCTAACTGCTGTTCTCAATTCGCTCCATTTGTGTAGATAAACCATTCAAGTTGCTTCTTCTTTTTTTTTTTCGATCACATTTTAATCTTTTCTTGCGGAATATATATTCTAGTTTAATCTTTATGTTGTTAAGTTTTTATATAATAATATATATTGTATATATTTCCAGATACTGCCATATATCAATGGCATCAATCATGTAGCGCGCATTGCTGCCGAAGCAGATGTTGAAACGGATCTTGTTAAATCGTGCATACAAAATCTGGTTTATTATGGCGTTGTGCAGTTGTTGCCAATACTAAAGTATAGTAATGTTTATATGACGCAAAATCTAAAAATGCTTATACAAAGTCCAGCGCTGAGTAACGCTTGCCGTAAATATGTTGCACTGAATCCGGATAAAGCATTGCCGACTATACAAAAAATCTTTCAATTCTATGCCTCAATGACGCATGGTGTCACGTTGCGTGCCATTTGCCAACGTCTATGTCCACAAAATCATAAAATCGATGAACGTAAATTGGTTATATTCGGATTGCAACATAAATTTATACGTTGCATACACAAATATCCGGTTTTTACGGGTTCAGTGCCATCCGGACGACAGAAAATGTACACCGGTTTAATAAGTTTCGATGAGATTTGCTGCAAAACGGGTCTGTCGCCATGCACCATAGAGCGAGATATAGCAAAGGACACAAATGTGACTGTGATTTGGAAGTAGTTGTATTATAAGTCTAAATCAATCCAATATATATACATAAATTTAAGATCAATGTTTGCTGATGTTATATATTTTTGTAAGTTGTTGAAGTGAAAAAAAATGTTAGTTAATTGTTTTAGTTTAAATTGTACTTTGATTAAATTCCTACAATATTTTACATATGTATGTACTCATTACATTCTTTGCAAACTTAAGACGATCCTATCAGCTCCGCAGGAGTTTCTTCGTTAGATGTGGAAAAAAATTGCCAAATAAAAGAAGCCAGAGCCGGAGTTCCACAGGGACGTGTTCTAGGACCAGTTCTTTTCACACTCTATACAGCTGATTATAGAGGAAAACAAATTACTGGTCGCTATGTATGCAGACGACACTGTCTTCTTGGCATCCGACGTTTCGCCACAGGTTGCTTCTGGAGTTCTTTAAAGGCAACATCTACTCTACTTTGCCCCATGGGTGGAACATTGTAGTGAACCCTGAGAAGTCCACTCAAATGGCTTTTTTTTTTTAAGAAGGGAAGACTGTCCCCAAGTTCATCTCGACGGAGCGCTACAGCCAAGTATCTGGGCTTGGGCCTTGACAGAAGGTGACCTTAGCGACATCACCTTCTCACCAAAAAGGCACAGCGCAAATAATGGTTAAAAAAAACATTTATGGCTTATCGGACGAAGGTCACCTCTCAAGCTGAGGAGCAAGCTTCTAGTCTATAGAGCAATAATCAAGTCGGTATGAACCTACGGAATCCCAATTTGGGGCACTGGCATAAGGAGTAACTGTTCTATTATTCTAATATTGTATTTCAAAACAAGTGAATGTCAAACGCTCACGTGTTCCACACCAACAAAGAGATACACGAGGAACTTGGGGTACCTTGAATATACCAGGAAATTACAAGATTAGGCACCTCTTATATAAATCGGCCAACACCCTCGCCATCAACCTAATCGACAATGGCTCCGCCAACGCATTGTCAACTGTTTCCTTTACCCTAACATCTTGCTGATTGTCATTTGAAGGCAGATTGCAAGTAAATCTATCCGTTATAATAAAAAAAAAAACTGTATTCTTTATAGAAAATTTACAATAATAAAGTGCCGCTCAACTGAATAGGTTTGAAAATTATTTCTTCTATTTTTTCTTCTCTCTTTGTTCCTATGACATTTTTTCCTTCTTTCTTTTTTGTTTTAAACATTCATTTGTTTACTCATAATATGAAAAAAAAAAATGTAACGGGTTCTATGCAACGGTAAATCAGAATTTTGCTTTCATCGTGAAATTCGCTAAATGTGTGGTCTATTTTTGGCTCATCCGATTAGGTTTGACAACTTTGACTTCACTTTTTGATTGACTGCGTGATTGAAAACATATAATTTCATTGGTTTACTTAAATTTTAAGTAATTGCTACCATTTTTTTTAATATGGGTCGGGGAAAATCTTTAACCGGAATCTTTTAACGGAAGGAAGCGCGACTTCGATTTGAGCTGGATCACATGACATGGAACAAGGAGTGGAAGGCTGTGGTCTTCTCCGACGAAAAAAAGTTCAATCTCGACGGACCGGATGGCTACAACTATTATTTTCACGATATGCGAAAAGAGGAATGCTTTTTGAGTCGTCATCACTCCTGTACAAGAGACGTAATGGTTTGGGGAGCCATATTGTTTTATGGAACTTGCGAGCTGCAGTTTGTTGCATCAAAGATGAATGCAAATGTCTACAAGACTGTGCTCCAAAAGGCTTTTCCCCAATTTTCCGAAAATTTTGGACCTATTCAATGGACGTACCAATAAGACAAAGCCCCCCATCCATACAGCCCGGGTTACAAAACAGTGGATTAAGGACCAGAATGTCAACTTGCTCGAGTGGCCGCCATACTCGAGAACATTTGGGGACTTTTATCCAGGAGAGTGTAGGATGGGGGAAGACAATTTCAAGACTCGGCGACCCTGGTTGAAGCGATTAAAAAAGCGTGGTCAACTATTTCACTGAGGAATTGATAAATATTACGATTCCTTATCAACTCGAATGTTTGAAATAATTAAGAATAAGGGTGATCATACCAAATATTAAATAATGCAGAAATAGTGTCTTTTATTATTTAAGTTACCAAGTGCCATGAAATATTGCTGTGAAAAATTTTTTTTTATAGTTTTGTTGGTCAAACCTATTGACTTGAGCCAAAAATAATGTAGATTTTCAGCTATGTTTTTGAAAATAAAATAAAAAAATATAAAAACCAAACCAAAAAAAAAAAAAAATTCACAAATTGTTCAATTTTAGTATTTATTTTGAAAATTCTTTAGTTTCTAAACTACGAGTTATAGATTTTTAAAATTAATTTTTTTTTTTTTTGATATTTACAATTTTTTTTTTTTTGATATTTACAATTTTTTTTTTTTGTATTTTTTTTTTTTTGATATTTACAATTTTTTTTTTTTTTTTGATATTTACAATTTTTTTTTTTTTTATATTTTTTTCAATTATAATACAAGTTGCTAATAGCGATTTTGCTGCTGGAGCTGGAGCTGAAAATATTGCTGGAGCTGCAACTGCTGCGACGGCTGAAGCTGCAACTGAGGCGGCTGCTGGAACTGCAACGGCTGCGGTTGCTGAAGCTGGAACTGCTGCGATGGCTGAAGCAGAAACTGTTGTGGTTGCTGATACTGGAGCTGCGGTTGGTGCTGCAACTGCTGCAACTGCTGCTGGTGCTGAATCTGTAATTGTTGCTGGTACTGGAGCTGCAACTGCTGCTGTTGTAGTTCCATATAAGCAGCTTGTAAATTTCGATGACTCTCCAACATTGCATACTGTGCCATATGCATTTCCTCCGGTGTTGGAAAGTAAACGGCACTTAATGTACCGTTTCCGTAATGTTGTTGTGGCCGATACGGATGTGGCTGTTGAAAGCGGCGATAATTGCAGTTGCTGCCATATGGAGATTGGTTGCTACGACGCAACCGTCCTGTTGTTTCTCCTATTACTAGATCATCGGCTGATGCATCCAACGTCCAATAATGTCCGCGTCCAGGATCGTCCAGAGCACGTGGCACTCGTACAAAACAAGAATGTAGGCTCAAGTTATGCCGAATCGAGTTTTGCCAAGTGCTCTGGTTTTTCTCATAAAACGCGAAATTGTTTGCAATCCATTTGCAAATGTTGCTCAATGTTAAACGCTTCTCCGAGCTGCTCCGTATGGCCATTACGATTAAAGCACTGAATGTGTATGGCGGTTTAACATCCGCCAATGTAGTGCTCGACGATGTTGTCGACTCGTTGTCCGTTATATTATTTGGGCTGCAGGATGCCGTTGGTGGTTCAGTAGAGGCGGCACTGGCGTTATCAGTGCCGCTATCACTGGCGCTGGTACAGGATACATTCGATAAAATCGAACGAATTGAAAATTTTGATTGAAAAATTGGCGTCATTTTCTATTTTTTTTTTTGTATAATAAATATTTTATAAATATAATATTTTTTATTATTTTTATGACAATTATTGTTTTTCTTAAATAAATTTTCAATTCTATTAATATTTTCCTTCCTTAATAGACGAAAGAGACGTAACGGCACAAATGTCGATCTGTGTATGATTGACTCTTTGCGCTGGCTATGCAATTTATATTCGCACCTTACCCCGTTCTGCCCAGTCAAGTCAAGGAGTTTATTCGTAAATAATGATTAGCACATTTACAAACATTTCACACACATTTTGAGTGTATTAATCCAGGCCCTAATTCGCTGTTCATTCATAGCTGCGCACATTTAGTACCCGGATTAGCGCACAACAACAACAAAATATGCACAACTGCATCCTTACGCTGTTTCGCAGTCGCGAAATCGGTGCGAAAGGGTACGGATTAATGAATGACACCAGATAAAGCAGGTTCATTGACCTAACTCGACAAATTTTATTGCCGGATTAGAGCTGCACATACCTGTTGCTACCTGTTGTCGGCGTCTGCTTGTCCGTCTGCGTCTGCGCGCAGAAAAGAATTTGTGTGTGTCTGTGTGTGGCCGTGTGTCTCGAACTTCATAATTTGCAATTTTGAATATTAAATTATTTGTTAATTGTAAATATTTTTAAATATTTGAAGATTTCTAAAAATAACAATGTTAATCCTCTAAATTGAATGTAACAGGTAGCATAGAACAATCGAGTTGATATAGCTATTTCCGTCTGTCCGGCCATGCGTCCTTTAACCAGCATATATCCCAGTAACGCACGCACCAATCTCGAATACTGCTTCTAAAATTTCCATTTAATTTTTTACACATTTAAAAATTTGTTATTCATAACAAATTCGTAAGTATAATGAAAATCATTGCTTTATTTCGAATAATCTAACATTTTGAACACATTTTTACGATCTTTTCTATTTTTTAACCCCAAAAAAAAGAAAAAAAATGGACTAAAGTGTTTGGTTAGGAATTTTTTAAGCTTTTTCTGATTGTAAAGTGTATATAACCCTAGTACATCGGTGGGTTTTAATACATACATTTTTTTGACAGAAATAAAAAAAAAACATATTCTTTTTTTATTTATTTCCATGTATACAATATATAGTTTTCCCGATATCTATTTTTAAGGTAAAATTTAATTTTGGAGATATTTGATACGAAAAAAATTTATTTTTTATGCTTTTTTTTTTCATTGTTAATATTCAATCTAAATTTTTAAGTAGAAAAAAATTGAATTAAGTTATTTTGAAAACATCTAAATTGAGATAATTTCATTACGAAACCATGTAGCCTAAGGTTGTCGAGATCGGACTAAAAGATTTTTTTTTAGTAATAATTAAAAAATGTTCGAAAAATCGGGTTTCGGGTCTTTTTAAAAAATTTGTTGGCCATATTTAGAAAATACGCCCCAAAAAACATAAAAAATATGTCTATGAGAAACCAGTTTTTTTATGGTGTATTCTAGCGCAAAAATGTTGGTTCAGATGTTCAATGGGGCATAAAATGATATCAGGATATCAGCATTTGAAAAAAATAAAATAGTTTTTTGGTTTTAGCTGTCAATTATCTCCAAAAAAAATACTGATTTTATTGAATACGACTTGAAATTTTACATTAAAAATATTGATATTCAGTCCAATTGGTGTATCGGAAAAACTATACAGAAATAAAAATAATTTTTTTTCTATCTGTCAAAATAATTGTGCCTCCCCGTGTAAATATTCGAGTATCCTAAAGACTTTAGGCTATCATTTTTTGACAAACTATTTGGAACTCTGACGTATGGTGTCTAGAAACGTTCCAAAGATTATGTTAGGCGGTAAGCCGTCGTATATGCAAGAGTCTTTTAAGATTGGCTCTGATCGGTGTAGTGGCTTCGTGGATACATTCAGTTCAGTGTCCTCCACAGAGTTAAGTTTGATGTTGCGACCGGTACTCTGGTAACTTTTTATTCATCTATACGTACTGATCTCTGGTTTTCAGATAATTCCTCTCTAGTGTGGTGTTTTTTCGTAAAAAAAAAAAAAAGGATTCTTATTTACTAAGATGGGGAAAACTTGAATCTAGCTTTGGTTTTCAAACTTCTCCCACATTTTATTGCTTTCTGCTTCACTCAGTCTCTTTCTCCTTACTGAAAACAATTGGTATTAAAAATCTTTGCAACTGCATAAATAAACTTAAAATCGACAACAGTTTTCAAACAACATTTCAGCGATTACGTACAACTGAAGTGCTTGATTTTTTTTATTATCAGAAAAAAAAATAAAAAAATTAAATTATAAAAAAAAAAAAATAATAATAATAATGAATTAGAAAACCGCACAAACATTTGAATATCGAAAGACTCGTTGTGTTACTTGTTGTTAGTGGCTCATGGTTCAATGGTTTTACGAAAACAATAATTTTGGAACAACTTTATTAATTTTTTAATTTTAGTTATAAAAAAAGATGCAAAAAAAAGTATTTTTAAATTTTGACTATAAATATACAAAATGGTGACGAATAATCTTTACATATAAAAAAGAAGCAATGACCTTCTAGTCTTAGGGATCATCTTATGGGAATGCTTTGTGACTTTTTATTATAAAAAAATACCAAAAACAACAACATGAAACGTCTTGAGGTAATTAACTATGTTTCTACTTGTAATATACAAAAAGAAAAAAACTACTAATAATGGTATTCAGAATAAAAAAAAACAACTATGGGGCTTGAACCCGAGATAAACGCCAAATGGGATCTTTCACAAATTGTGTAGCAAATATTAAATACTGTTAAAAAATTGCAAAAATGAAGTTTATCATTTCGAATAATTGTTAGTCCCTCCGTAGATATTTTTGTTCAATTTTGTTATAATCCTTTTGTAAGACCTTCTATTTTTTTTTTGCATATTAATTAAAAATATTTAAAAATTAGTCACATTATGTATTACAGTTTTTTATATTGTAGCGGTCCCTTTTCTCTTAAGTCTTGCTTCCTAACTTTTCGCACTATTATTGTATGGGGTTTTTTGTTAATCTACGATAATTATAAAAAAAAATAACATCTGGTTATAATATTGAATTCTATTAAAAACAACAACAACAACGACATCATCTCTCAAATTATAGAATTTATTTGATAATATGATAACTTTTACTTGGGACATATCGGGACCCCTCAACCTTCAGCGATTCGAGTGGCCGAGTAGTCTGGTGTAGCCCATAAAAAAAGCAAGATACACCATTGATATTACCTTCGGACATAAAGTTTAAACTTTTTGCATTTATTGACCAAGAACTAGTATTTTTCATAGAAGATCATATACTAATTTCTGTACAGTTTTTTTTTAAATACTTGAAAGTCATATACGTACGTAATTATTGAAACCCCCTTTCTAAGCATGCATCATAGTATCTTTGGGTGGTACACTCATCTATGCCAACTGCACATACATATATGTATATGTATGTAAATAATTATGTACCATATACCATATATATATTTTTTATGAAACTTTTGTGCTTGTATTGTAAGTAATCGACTTCAAGCTGTGTATTTCATTTTAATGACCATCCGTCCAGCCAACTTTATTGAGTAAATGTAAAGTTAGTCCAGTCCGTATGTTTTCCGATAAAAAAACACAATTAAATCGTAGCAATTAGGTATTAAATCTAAAATATAAAAGCAGAACTTATCGAAGCACTCTTTGCCTGGTAAAAAAGAATGTTCATTTTGCTAAAATCATTTTTTTTTTATTATACAAAAATTACTTTTAATCTAAAAATACAAGAACATGCAATAAAAATTAATGTTTGTCTATCTACTATAGCAATTTCGATCCGGGAAAGTTTGGAAAGAGATAAAATGCTTAGATCTTTTAAACAAATATATATATATTTACTTGTAATACTCATATAATGCTTGCTTATGCAGAGTCCACTTTTAATCTCAGATATTTCCTATACCAGTCGTATGCTCATCTTGAAATTTTTATATGGATTATTGAGCCATCATCATAACTAACTTTTTGGTATACTAAAAGTTTTAAAACATCGATTTACCGAAAACCGGCATTTTTTTGCATGGGATTTACCGAGGTTCTTTATATTTTTGCAAGCTAAGTAAAAAATGAATTGACTAAAAATCAAAAAAATTTTTTTTGGAAAAAAATGACTGGGCACAAAACTAGTTGAAAGAACTTAATTTCATTATAGACAAGACTTATACATATATTTTAGTATATAAATTCTAAAAATGCCGGAGAATATAAGTTTCAAATTTGATGTTTTTTTTTTTAAAGTATTTGAGATGGGTGCGCTTATCTTCTCTTGCTTACAGTGTACAGTTTAACATGTATCCGGTTAAAACTATTAATTTTCCACATGGAAAATTTCAGGGGCTTGGCGGCAACATTAAATATTAAACGCATAAAAAACTGGTCTATTATCGATATAGAGCAATCATAGGGAGTGGAAGTATAAACATTTTTTTGGACAACTGTAATTTATTTTTCGAAGAAATTGATAATAAAATAAATATTTTTCAAGCTTTACTTTACTTTAAGAACAGAAACTTTTCGTATGACCCACGTATCTTGTATCTGCGCTTGTTCAACGACTCGATCATGTTTTTTTTTTATGTTATTCATTCATTTAGTGAGCAGACCGAGACAGACCATTCAGTAAAGTGCGCTCGCTCGTGAAGGTTGCGTATTGAAGCGGCTACGGACGCGCGTAGTTTCTCGGTTCGTTCAAACAAAACGTTTATGAGTTCAATAATTTTTTTTTTTTTGTTTTTTCTATATATTTATTTTTTTTTTTTTGTCTCTTTAATACATTAATAAATGTACTATATATATATACAAATTTATACATAGTATGTACAAATATACTAGTAAAAACGCTCAGATAAAATAAACTAAAATGCGGGAGTTTATTGTGTGTGCAGCAGCGGTGATTCATCAATTTATTGTATTTAACTTTGTCGCGTAGTGTCGTCTTTTGTTTTTGTTATTGTTTTAATATCGCTGCTAGTCGGCAGATATTCAATATGCATTAAAACAACAAATAACAAATCATAAATTACAATAACAAAAAAAGAACAACAATAACAACAGCGAAAACTAAAATATTTTTTTAACAACAACAACAATACAAGCAAAAAAAAAATAACAAAACAAAAAAGACGGTACAAAAAAAAAAAAATATTTGTAAGAAGAGATCAGTTTGTGAAAGAGAGAAAGAGAGAGAGCGTAATTGTGTTTGCATGGCAAGAGTATGGTGACGCGCTAAAAAGTAAAAAAAAAAAAAAAAAAAAAACAAATATAAAAAGAAATGGTAAAGTTTTGCTGACCAGAGTGGAAAATGTTTATAATTATATAGATACATATGTATATTATTTTGGCGCTGTCACAACGTATTTGTATGTCTGTAAATGTGTAAACTTTTGTTTAAAATCAGGTTGAAATTTGAACTCAATTGTAGCAACGTTCGCGGCTTTCTGGGAGTTTTTTTTGTTGTTTTTGTTTTTGTTTTGTGTAGCAATGTCAAAAAATAACAGTAGCAAAATTTTCTTAATTTCCAGTTGCAGTTAATAATAATAAAAAAAAAATGTTTCTTTCTTTCTTTTTTTTTTTTTTTTTTTGGTGTAAAGTGTGCCACTGTGACCATTAGTAGTTAACCGTATAAATAATTACCATGTTCAAAGACAAATATTGCCTTTAAGCATAAAGACAAAAAAAAAAAAAGAGAAAAATAATGTACAAGAATATGTAAAAATATAAAAAAAAAAAAAAAACAAATCAAGCAAGAAAGAATTTTATATTTGTAAAATGAAATAGCAACAACAAATGCAGTATAATAAATGTACAACAAATAACAGCATCCGCAGCAGCAGCAACAACAACATCTAAATATACATACATACACATATGTATATAAACGCTCTCCATTTCATTTTACTCTTCGGCCAGCTGAGCTGTGTCCGTCCAAAATATTTTTTTAATTCATCAAAAGGTAACTTTTTTTTTCATATTTTAATTAATAGTTTTTTTTTTCTTTTGTATGTGCATTGATTCATTCTACTCGCCCTTATTATGTATAATTATTTTTATTATTTTTGTTTATTTTGCTTTCTTTTTTTTTTTTTATCGTATTTATTTTTGTTGTTGCTATATCTTATCGGTAGATCAACAATTGGTCATTAACTATCGTGCTTAGTCTGTCATACATGTTATCTCTCTCTCTATCGCACTCTCTCTCTCTGGCTACACTTGTCATGCAGCGAAGCGCAGCAGCCGACATTGCAATGGGAGAGCAGTGCATTGCTAAAAATTTATTCAATCTTTCTCAGTTTAATTTTTATACTCTATAATCATAAGAAGAAAAAGGTATATTAAATTTAGGTAAATGTATGTGCATATACAGTACAAAAAGTACTAGTTGCACACCTCGATTCTTGCGACGCTAAAATTTTTCTCATAACGTACTCAGTTTTTGCAACTTCTGACTTTTGACTGCATTTTGCAGTGCAAATTTTTCTTTGCATTTTAAAAATAAAGTGCGGGAAAGTTCCGATAAAGTTAAAAAAATTTTAATACGCTGGAACTAATTCAGTGTGGTTTTCACATCTGAAATGCCAAAGCAAAATACCTTGTCTTACTAGCAATTAAAGAAAAATTTTTTTTTAAGCAACTAAATGCACGATGTTCTGTTAAAACATTAGCTAAAATTATATGTATATAAAACTATTTTTAGTTTTATGGTGTCGAAGATTCGGGTTCGTGCTACAACCTCAAAACTTGCAGCGAGCCCGGTTTTCATTGCGTGCAAGAATCAAGTTTCTACTGTATCTAAAATTCTCGGTTTGACGCCATTCTTATGAAATTTTATAAAGGCGTATATTCTTAGTACTCTGATGTGGAACTATACCCCTACTTAACTTAAAAGATGGGATATATATTGTTTAGAAAATGGGCGTTGGGCGTGGGCCCCATAGAATAAACACAGAGATCTATCTACTTTTACAAGTATTGAAGGGAAATGTTATTAGAAATAATCATAGAAACTCTCATGTATTTTTTGTTTAGATCGCTTGGCTGGAATACATCCGAAAAGCAATGTGAAAAAGTAAAGGGATAATTTTAAGTTCCAAATTTCGGAAATTATAAATCTTCATGAAAAATGCGTGAAATAAACAGACAGACAGACGGAAGGAAACCGGAAAAAAAAAAAAACATAAAGTAAACGCGCCCCCCCCCAAAAAAAAAAAAAAAAAAAAAAAAACCCCCACAACCCACAAAGTAAAAGGAAAAAAAAAAAAAAAAAAAAAAAACAAAAAAAAAAAAAAAAAAAAAAATAAAAATTATAATATAAAATACTTTCCAACAAAAAAAAAAAAAAAAAAAAAAAAAAAAAAACTCCGTCGTCGGAATTGCAAAAATTTTGTTATATATTGTAATTTAAGGCTTCGAATCAGGTTTAATGGAGCAACTGGAATGAAAAGTAAAAACAAATTTTCATATAAATAAGCAAATAACTCAGTTTCAGTTTATTACTGATATCGTCTCAAATTTCATTTCATATCCTCTTTATTGTATATATTATGAGGGTATTCGTAATTCGGTTATACTCGTATTATTTGTTATGTGTTTTGTACGATCAGTTTCGTTCTCTCTCTTATCTCTCTCAAATGCACACACCCTGCTACATACACTTTGTCTATACATACTCTCTGCATTATTATGCACATTGTATCTCTTTTTTGTTGTTGATTATTTAACACTCATACTCATGCATAATCTATGTGAATTGCTTTTAAAGTATCTATGTGTATTTGTTTTTTTTTGTATTATTTTTTTATTGAAATTCCTTATCAACGCAATTATTTCAAGCTTTGTTCATGACTTAATAAAAAAAAGTGGAAAAAGGAGACAGAGTAATATCGCCATTATTGGATAAACGTTATATATATTTTTTTTTTTCAAATCAACTTGAAATTATTTAGTTGTAATAAGAATTTCCTAATACAAAATTCACAACATGATTAATGTGTTTTTTATGGGGCTTATAAAAAAAAAAGAATGTTGACTCAGATAGTCATAAAACTCAATATATGAAACATTTGCTAATTAAAAACTATAACCATAAACATATATTATTTAATATATTATAATATATATATGACGATTCTTTCCAATATATTTTTTTATGAGCCTTATAATCTGAATATTTTATGAAATCGATATATGTTTCACATCTCGCATACTACGTAGCAACAAAAAAGCTAGATAAAAGCTTAGCTTTAGATACATAATTAAATAAATAGAAAATTTGTCAAATTTCATTTAATTTTTTTTTTTTTTTTTTCTGTGCCTTGGGAAACGATTTAAACAATTAACCCATATTTGGAGTAATAAAACGGTTATATAAAAATATAATAAAATATGAGGTATAAAGCGCTCTTTAGCTACTTTGTCATCATAAAATAAAGAATGAAATTATATATATTTTCTTTGAGATACATTAATGAAGCAAAATTTTTTTTGCAAATATTTTTGAAGTTCCAGAGAAGTGTGCTTAGTCTTTGGATATACCGAGTCTACATTTTTTTTTTTTAAATTTAATTTTGTTTTATTTCTTAATTGTTCAGCATTTTAAGCAATTATAAACGTATTAAATTCTAGATTTTTGGTTGTTTTTTTTTTTTTTTTGCTGTGGATTAGGACGGTTTCACGTTTTTTTTTTTTTTGCGTTCCAAATTTATGACATACTTTTATGTGTCATTTAATATTTTTGATTAATGTATATTTTCTAGAATATTACTTTCTATGGTGGCATTAGTGGCATCACTTTCGCTATTTCGCTTTTTAATTTGTTGAGATACTTTATCTTTTAGTTGTAAACTGGTTAGTTGTGTTTTGTCTGTGCCCTCATCTGCACACATATTTAAGACTTCTTAAAAGAAAAACCTACAGCAGACATCGAATTAATTTGTTTAAGAACAAAAAAAAACTTACATCAGTTAAGAATTGTTATTGTAATTGATTTTGTTAGATACAAGTACTCATAGATATGTGTGACGTTTATGCTGCACATTTACAGCGTCTTTCCAGTGTGTGTGTGTGTGTGTGTGTATGAAGAGGTTTAAGTTACGTGCTGCGCATTTCATAATCTCAGTGCTGCTGCTTTACAATTATAACAACAACAACAAAAACAACACATAACGCATAACAGGTTTCAAGCCTAACTTGTTTACTTGAAATCCATATTGTCTTGAAACCAACTCGTAAAATACATAGTTTAAATACAAATAATATACGCCTTCAGTTACGGTTCAGTTAAATACCCTATACCAGTTTTAAAAGAAAAAAAAAAAATAGCAAGAAAGAACGCTGCAGCCAAGTAAGCTAGACTACGAGTTACTCTGTAACAATTTATCAACTAATATAAACCTTATATTATATCTTGGTACCATTATTTGTGCTTCTAAGTTTTTTTTTTATACCCGCCACACATAGTGTGAAGGCTATTATCAGTTTGTCGGAAAGTTTGTAACGCATTAAAGGAGGCATCGGAGACCCCATAAAGTATATATATTATTGATCAGCTCGACGAGACGAATCGATTTAGCCATGTCCGTCTGTCCGTCCGTCTGTCTGTCCGTCCGTCTGTCTGTCCGCCCGTCTGTCTGTTGCAATGCGTTTTTCTCGGAAAGTTTTAAAGATATTGACCTAAAACTTTAAACTTAAGCTTTTCGTGTTCCATACAAACTTACCGTTTTTCGATTTTTTGTATGAAAATAGTTATTATTTATGAATGTTTTGACTACAAATGGTAAAACACTTTAATCCAAATCCATCCATCAATATCAGAAGCAAGGTGCCACGCCCATTTTTAGATATAGCCCCCATGCAAACTTACCATTTTTTTCGATTTTTTTGTATGAAAATTGTTATTATTTGTAAATGTATTTTCTACAAATATGGGTAAAAACACTTCTAATGGCATCCAATTTCAAAAGAAATGTGCCACGCCCATTTTTTGATATGGCCCCTCATACAAACCAAGCGCCCATTTTTCAGATTTTGGATGAAAATAGTTCTTATTTATGGATATATTCACTCCAATCTGTGTAAAATCACTTCTACTGTTATCCTATGAATATGTTTCCGATATGACAAGGATCGGGCCACTATAACATATAGTCCCATACAAACTCACCTTCTATTTTTTTATTTTTTCAAGGAAATGAATAAAGTTTTCGTGTGGCGGGTATTTGAGCTTCGGTGCTTTCGAAGTTAACGTTTTTGCTTGTTTTAATTCAAAATTTTTGAATAGATTTTTACGGGAAATATCACTTATAGACTTCTTCCAATAATAAAGTTGTTCGATAAAAACCAAATTATCAGATTTTTACATTAAAATATTCCAGACAACATTAAAGTCTTCAAACTGATAAATAATAATAAAAAAGGGGTTTCATACAAGAACTTAAAAATTTGGTATACCTAAAAATTGTTTGAGCTGCGCCAAATTGGAATATTTGTTTTCAAACTATTACAGGTACAATCCATACGAAATCAAGCAACAAAGTAATTGCTTGTTTTTAATGAACGGTTCTACAGAATCTAAGTTGCAAGTTTAATGGTTTTATCTTTTATTATCTCCAATATAAACGGTTTTTGTGGTCTGTCGTGTCTTCTTCTGGTTATAAATCTGTACTCTTTTTAAACCGAAACCAAAATTTTTGCCAAATTTAAATTTTTTTGCTTCTTAATAAATTTTATAGAATTACCTACACACTTGCATACTATATGAAGCTACTTTTAGTATGTCTGTTTCCGAGTAATGTAAAAAGAAACTTTTTTTGTCAATCGATTTGGTCATCAATGTAAATAAAACTTTAAGCGTTGCAAAAATATTGTTTGGAATTCATTTTTTTTTTAAGCAAATTTAGCAGCAAATTAAAAATAATAATATTGTGTAAAAATAAATAAATAAATAAAATGGCAATAACAAAAACATATATCAAACAAGTAAAGCAATGAAAATCGAAACCAAAACTAAATTTATTTAGACATTCTTAAATTTTGTCGTGGGATCGTCTAAAATATCTACGGAATTAAATAAATAAAAAAAAAAATTGCATTTCGTTTTGAGTTCAGTTCCTGAAAGTGCCTAATCCCAATTGTTTTTGTTCTAGTTATGCTCGGATTCGCACACAAATTTTGGGATAAGTGTCGTTCCGAATCCGAAGCTAAACTAGAAAAACCCCAGTATTTGGCTTTGCAGAAACTGAAGTCGTAATAGATGTGCACATTCAATGACCTCGAAAATGTTGTATGTACTTTGTAATTTCTGTAAATATTTAAAAAAAAAATTGATATTGTTATTGTTGTTGTTTTTTTTGCTTTTGATGTAAAACCAAATATAACTCGGAATTTATCTAAAAGAATATTTTCTTGTTAGTTGTTCCGCTTACAATTTTATAGATTAAAAACTAAAAAAAAATATTTTGCGGTTTATTGAGTCACTATATATTGTATAAATATATTTTTTTAAACAAATAAAATAAATACAGATAATAAATATGATGTACATAGTTACTCGTATCTGTCTTGACTTTTTATTTAACTTTCCTCATTAAAATTTACTACAATAATGAAACAGTTTATTTATCGAAGTACGAGTATATTAAGCGGGAAGAAAGTTCAGCAACAAACATTTAATGTGATAAAATTAAGTACAAATGATATTCCTAACAGATCAGATAATCATAAAATATATCATCCAAAATAAACCAAGATTATATGATTTTTATACCATTTAGTAACGCAATTTTTGGAGTATTCCAAAAAAAATTATCCCAAAGAACCATAGTTGAAAGGTCAAATCCGTCCATTCGCATTTTAACTTGAAAATTTGCTCTTAATGTTTTTTAGTTTATGATGCAACTATAAAGGTAATGTCAATGGCTAAGCAATGGTACCATGCGAAGCGAGCGTATGGGAGAGATAGAGATAGCTTACTTTTAATTTTTACTCAGTTGTGCTAGTTTTGTTTCTTTTCATAACAATTAATTACGTGTTACGTTGGTACGCAACACGTTGAGAGACCAAGCGCGCTTAACATAACCTTGTATGATTGATCCATGGCTTAGAAGGGGTCCAAAGTATTAAATTATATATTAGATGCAATAAAAAAATCAAATCGAAAGTGAACAATAACTTTTCATATCACTATTTTTCTATTCATAAATTTGCTGTGTTTTATTTTTAATTGTGCAAATGCAGCGATAAGCCTTTATGAATGATTGAATGAATGCTGCAAAATTGATATCATTTATGAAGAAGAACTGCTTTTTCAATGTTTAATTAAAGAAATAATTATCAAGGGCAACTGAAGCGTTTCAGTATACAAAACATCTTTGTTTGACATCAACTGACATCGCGCGAGAAGTAGGCGTTCATTCTTCGCTTTATACAATAGATTGCGGGCGATCAGTGTGTAGTTCAAGACTTAATACGTTCTTAAAAAAAATAACAGAAAAAAAGCGCAATATTTTGTAGATGAATAATATTGTAAATTGTACGTGACAAATGAAAAACGTTTCTTCGAAAAAGACATCTAATACGCATATGACTATAAATATAAAGAAAAAAATAATGTTTTTATTTTAATAATTAAATTTTACATTGTGTCATTTTGAAGAACACAATATTTTTGAATTAAATGGTTTTTATCGTATCGTACTGAAATAGTTTTTTACGATATTTCAATACAGTTTTTTTAACTATGACTCACCTAAATATTGTTCATTTCAGTACTATAAAATGTTCGGTCTATTTATTTCCGACTTTAAATATTTAAAAATTAAATCGATCATTCGATCAGCAATCTTCCGATTACTGCGTAAATCTGCTAAAAGTTCAAAAGTTCAAAGAACCAAATAAACAACAAATTAAAGCACATATTTAAATGTAGAAAGAAACAAAGAAAGAGAAAACTTTTAAAAGTAAATAAATAAAAAAAAAAGAAAAACAAAGCAAGAAGTTCAGTTTAAACTGGAAAAGTGAAAGTGAACGAAACTGTTTTTTCTCGAAGGTGTTTGAAAAGAAATCGAATTTTAAAGTAATAAAATAGAGGCGATATCAATAGCTGCTCGACTATTTTATACGCTACACATAGCGTTGAGTGATAAAAAGTTTTATGAGAATTATGAATTTTTTTCACCGATAGAAATCTGCAATTACACTCACTCATTCACTGTCTCTCAAATGCATTCACCTCTCCTTCATACTCATTACTCTTCCACAATCATATCTCTCTCTCTCTCTCTTACTCACTCATTCACTGTCTCTCATACTCATTCTCTCTCATACGCATTCACTCTCTCTCATACGCATTCACTCTCCCTCATACTCATTACTCTTCCACAATCATATTCTCTCTCTCTCTCTCTCTTACTCACTCATTCACTCTTTCACTCACTCATTCACTCTGTCTGGCTCTTTCTCTCTGCGTCTTTGGGCAGGTGCTGCAGCCCGTGGTTTCATTACACAAGGTTATGTTAAGCGCTCTTGCTCTCTCAACGTGTTGCGTACCAGCGTCAGTCGTATTTATTTGTAACGAAGAAAAAAAAAAAAAACAAAAACAGAAAGGGAAAACTCAATTTTTTTATTTCATTCACACTTTATGTGTCTTGGAGTTAAAATTAAAAATAAGCTATCACTTTCACACTAATAAGTTTCGTTTCGCATGGTACCATTCCACCATGCTGCAGCCTTGTCACTGTGTGGATATATGTGAAATTCAGTGAAAATCTGCAAATTTATGAATGTGCAATGCAAAATGAATGAATATAGTACACAGTAAACATTCAGTTGTACTCACTGTGTACTTAAAGTATTGATATCTTTTTTTATTGTTTGTACATACCATGCATTAGTTTCTGCTGCCTGTTACATACATTTTAACGGACTTAATATACATCTTTACACATATATATTACAGGGTATTGAAATTACCATGTTTAGCATACAAGGCACGTGTAAATAAATTATTTATGTGAAATTATAGTTTTGATTTCATTTTTTTTTTGTTATTATTATTGTTTCGTTTTTTTTATTTTTATTATACATAAAGTATTTAAAAATCAATTTCGATTTAAAACTAAATGAAATAATTATCTATTTAATTTTATTGTTATTCATATGCAAATCTTTAAATCTCAACATTAAATTAGAATTCCAAACGTTTTCGTATCGTGGCTAAACGTTGTCTCCGACTCTGCTGTATAAGTGTGCGATGTAGCCAATCGAATTTGGGGCATATGCCAGTTGGTGTCGCCCACACAGTAGTCTCTACATTGGTTGCATGATATAGTTGATTCTCGGCAAAGATTTCAACTCCGTTACACATGAAAACAGTACGTTTTGTGCGAGATGTAATTATGTCCACATGTTGACGTTGATGATGATGATGATGATGATGACGATGACGACTGGGTGTACTACTTATTTTAATAGTATTATTGTCCGGTATTATTGTTGTTGTTGTTGTGGTTGTTGTCACAGCATCACGTATATCGTATATTATCTGTAGTAACGCATCCATTATAGTCAATATCAGTGCCATGAAGTAAACATTATTTTGTTTAGAACTCGTTGTTAGGTTTTTTTAAAGCATCAAGTGAAGTACTTGAAGTTTGTCTACGAAGTAAGCACATAGTTTTTCTTTTTTTTTTTTTGTATATATTAAAGTACTTAAAAATATTTAACTTTTTTTTTGTTTAAATTTTCTTAAGCCCTGTGTTGTGTACTGCACAAGTCGTATGGAAATTTTGTACTGTTGTCCTTTCAATATGTTCCGCTGCTTTTATATATGCACGCAGCGTTCAGGTAGATACATTTTTTATACCTGTCCCGAACAGATCATAAAGCTTGTGTTTTTGCTAATTACTTAAATTGTTTGGATTTTCTTTTCTTGGCATCGATTTGAGATTTCCAATGGCCGAATTTGGCGCATATGTTTGGTTAATTGAAGAAAATTTCCATTAATTTAAAATATCCTTAAGTCAAAAAGTCAAATAAATATGTACATATATGCAAAGCGGATTAAGGTTGTAATGTTTTACATATTTACAATTTTATACAATTTTAATAATTTAGTAAGTATCTGAAATGTATTTCTTTCACATATTCAGAAAAATTTACAGTGTCATGATTATACTTCCGATGTATATGGAAAAATATTTTGTATACTTTATGAAATCTGCCTAATTTACAATAATTTTCATCTGCTATATGCAGAATTACTGAATGGGTTAGAAAATTGAAATTTTTGGTTTCACAAAACCGATAAATAAAAAAAGTCCGAAAATTGTTTCAGTCAGTTTTAACAGCTAAAAATGTGAGGCTTTTTATTTTGTATTATTTTTTTCATAAAAAACTCGACTACTCCACCAGTCCAAATCTAACCTTCAACAACATCGAAAGCCGTCAGGTTAGAGTATAAGAAATAGAGCTACCAAACTCGTATTCAGTAAAACACTCCAAACTTTCTACAAAGAAAAAGTCAAAATTTCAGCCTTAATTTAACTTATGTGGCGACTATTTATATATCTTTTTTAAATCTCTTTTACCTGATTGATTCATTCACGGGCGATCGGGTACTGATAGAAACCTGAAATTTGAAGAAGGATTTTTGAAAAATTCTAACCAGAGGCCTAATGGAACGCTTCAAACCGGAAAAGCCATATCTCTGGGAAGGTTAGACCTAGGGCCTAGGCACATTTGAAAGGTAGTTAAAAATATTTTAGATATATTCAAGCGATTTCCAAAATTTGGACCTGGGCTCCAGTTGGGAATCAAAAATTGATTATTTTTATCTTCTTATTATTATTATTTTTTTTATTTGAAAATTTGGGGCCCAACGGGCTACCCAAGATCCAAATTTTATCAATTTAAAACATTGTTTTTTTGCTGTTATTTTAAATAACGAAATAGGTGATCACTTCGATGAGGTCTTGAAAAATTTGGACTAGGAGCTCAATGTGGGCTTTTATACCGGCAAAGACTTGGTATTTAGCGCGTTTAAAAGATGGTTTAAAAAAAATCTAGAGACTTGAAGTAAGGTTCTTTTGGGACTTGGCAACATCTTAAAAATATATTTAGATGACAAGTAGAAGCACAAAAAGGTATTGCTAGGTAATGTAAAAAAAAAAATGAATATAAAATAGTCTCCAAGTTGGAACCATTCAAAGAGACAATAGTAGGGACAGACGGACATAGATTTATGAACTTGGTTTTCAATGCTGACAAAAAAAATTTCCCGTTTTCATTTTACAATTCAGTTAGAGGGTATAAATGGCTTAGCAGTTTCTTAGTGTATGAAGAGAGTTCTATGGCAGCACTCGTGTTTGGTATGCCAAGTTCAAAAATTAAAAAAAAATTGCTAATATTTTATTTAGAAACAAGTTCATATTTCATATATCTTAGAATTTCTATGACTGAATAACATTTTAATATAATTGCCTTTTTTTGTTTGTTTTTTTCAGACTATTATGGAGAGCGATTTCGAAGATATGTTACATCCCGTGCCAGCTCCACGTACACGTCTACAACCGGACGTACACAATCCCGCATACGAGAATGTCAGCATAAATAAAAATCTAAACATCAATGATGATGAGAATTTGCATAGAAGAGGAGGCGCACAGCAGCAGAAAACTGTAAATATTGAAATAATTCCGAATATCAACGTAAATAATGACGTTGTCGATTGCATCTATGCGGCTGATGTTAACGAGAATGTCGTGAATGTGAAAAGTGAACCAGTCTATGCCATACCAAAGCCCACGCCAAAGCCGCGACCACGTAATAAAAAACAAAACACAGATAATGGCAACATCTATGAGAATACGCTTGGAAGAAGCGGCAGGACAGGAGTTAATTCTATATCAATGGATTTGTCGCAAGTACCAGAGTTACCGCCAAAAACTTCTATGTCAATGGAACAACAGCAACAACAACAATTCAACGTCAACGTATACTGCGTCATTCCATTTCAAGTGAGGTGTCAACCACGAGCAGCAATAATAGTTTCAACAATACCAATGACAATGTCTTCGCCAGCAGTAATTCGCTTAATTCCGGAAATGAGGACAGCAGCAAGTTCAAATCTCCATCTCCTCGGTATGTAGATGATTCAGTTGAATGTAGCTCCATAACTGATACCGAAGCTATAGCCGCTGCTGCTGAGCATGATAGCGTTGCGATTTCAGTGCCATTGGATGCCATAGAATCCAGTTATGAGGAGGAGGACAAGTAATTCGTTCAAGAATATTTCAATTTTGAATTTGTTTTTCTTATTTGTTTGTGGGTTTTTTTTCATTCCTGGTATTGCATGTGGTATCCAAAAAAAAAAGTACGCAGCTCTTCTCTAGGAGATACACAAAGATTTCACAGTATATAGTAAAAAAAAAGTAGTTACTAATCTATTTACTAATTGTGTATAACAGTACTACATAGTAGAAATGGTAACGGAAAACAAAATTGTATGGATCGAAATGGGTCTAAAGGATTTAAATTTCTGCACAAAATTTTATAAAGGCACTGAATAGAAAAGACCGACGGACAAACAGACAGGCATTCGGACAGACAGACTAGTCTGGACATGTCATACAAGCTGCTTTATGAGTCTTGTATTTTATGTTACGGAAATGTAGAAAAAAAAACAAACATTTTAAATCGAAAATGGTTTTATTGCTTTTTAAAATATTATTGCATGAAAACTAATGCACTTTGGCATTCGTCCTGAGACTTAAGCCTTTCCCTCAGACACAGACCTGCAGCAAAACATTCATTTTAAACGCATTAACCGCTTCGTCCGACATTGTAAAACATTACCCATGTAATTTTTTTTTTGTTTTTCGGTAATAAAAACTTGTTATTTGCTATCAAATTAGGACAGAAAGGTATGTGAACCAATAATTATACATTTGGAGGTTTTATTTATATAGTACCTTTCTTAAGGACTTTTGAATGGAAATTTGTTACAGTAATGATCACTTTAATTTATTTCAAATGAGACGAGTCGATCAAGCCATGTCCGTCTGTTCGTCTTTACTCGACCACTTTTAAAAATATTTAACTAAAAGTTTAAATTTAGGCATAGCTCCCATACAAAGTTACCACTTATTTTCCATATTTTGTATGAAAATTATTTATTATTATCAGTAATTATTTATTAATGTATTTACTCTAGAAATAATAAGAATCGGGCCCTTATAAAATATAGTCCCATACAAACTCACACATTTTCTAATATTTTCAAGAAAAAAATTATTGTAATACGTATCTTTATATAATATTTAGATCAAAATTTTATATCAACATTGTGTCTAAACTCAGACCATTGACCCCCACCCATCTCATCTCGAAGTTCTATTTAATTATGTTGCCTTTAGGCATTCAGTATTGTTCCAAGAATTTTATCAATGATTTCTTTTAGCTGACCTGAACGTTCGTTATCACTTTTGTTGGTACGAACACAATGGAATTCAGGATCCGCATGATACATATTTATCAAGCCTCTTCTTGGTTTTGGTTTTGGAAATTTGTTTGCAATTGGCTTACTTATGGAATCAATGAAAATGCTCGAAGTATCGTTGTAATGTTGAAAATTTTCTAAAACACTAACACCAAAACTCTGAGATTTCAGTGTCACCCCTGATAATGATGTATAAAAAGCAATAAATTTCAAAGTCAAATACAATCGTTGAAGCTGAACATGGAAAAACTTTTTGTTATTTATAATCTTTCAAAGAAATTAAATGAGACAGCGTAACATGCATCAAAAAAAATCTTCTTTTTGTGTTTTTTGTTTTCGAATACCCTACACGAATAGTGTGAATTGAGTATATAAGTTTATACATTTGACGAGCATAGTTAAAATAAAAAGTGACAATTTTTTAATGGATAAATCTTAAAGATCTTTATAAATCTAGTAGAATGTATCTACAAAAATCTGATACATATCAGACCACTATAATAATCTGATGATCTGATATGATGAGATACTTAATATTTTAACAGTTTAGCTGGTATTAAAGTTGCGTTACGAATGAAGTCATTGCATATACTTCTTTGGGAAAATATTTTAAAATTTTATGAAAAACTAAATTCTAAAAATAGTTTTGACATCCAACGCACGCTTTGTTTTAAAGGTATTCCAAAATAGATTTACTTGCACATATGCACATACATAATAAGATCAAGATCAAGATGAGATCGGAAGTCATTAAATGTATATAAACTAAAAAAAAGATTGGAATGAAATGGAGTAGAGTGGAGTGGAGTGGTTCAAAACAAAACAGCTGCGTGACAACAAAAGTTTTTTGAAGAACGTTGGATTCTTGAAATTCGGTTTAGTTTCTTTTCGGCGTTTGTGGCGCGTGTAACTACACAGAAAAAAGTGGCTCTATTAAAATAAAAAAATAATATTTGATTTTAAATACTAACAACGTAATGGGTTGGTGTCTGGTTCTTTTACTAGTAGCAATTAGCTCTCTACCATTGCTATTACTTAGACTTACAATAATTAAACGGTTAATTATTTTATAGGGAACTATTCAAATCGCTTGGCACCACATCAAAACTATTAACAAAATCCATTGGTGAACGTGTTGCGTTACGTGCAAAAGATACAAAACAGGCATTGGATCGTAATCTAAAAACATCGACTGAGGCACTCAGCCAGTTGAGCGCTGAGACAACGCAGAGTCTTAAGACAGCGGGTAAACGTTTTGGTACAAATTTCTCGCTAACTAAGGATACAGCAAAGGCCATAATAGCCGATACGCTGCCGTCAAAGAATATGTCTGCCGGCTCGACATTCTATTGTGAACGGCCACAAACAATGCCACCAAATAATCAAGTATTCAATACAATATCCTTTAGCAGTCCACTAAGTTCTAAAATAAGCGCTGGTATAGTGGATCTGAGTGCTGAACGTGATAATGATGATGTTTTAAATGATCATAATGATTATGATGATGGTACCTATAAGGTACCATTACGTAAAAATGCATTACCTACGTACGAGCAAAGTTTAGAGCGACGCCAAAATGTTACCAAAACTTTTACGAGTTCTTCAAATATGTTGGAAGACGCTTCAAAAACTGCCAATGCAATTGCTCAAGCACAACAACAACAACAACGCACAAGAGTAGCTGACGTCGTTAGCGTCAGTTCGCGTGATTCTATGGATTTACCATCGCTGCCAATGCCCAATTTTCCGCCACCTGCACTGCCTGAAAATGTTGATAAGGAAAATTTATATGGCAAGCTAAATCGTTTGCCGCCGCCGCCGCGTACAAAACATTTGAAAAATTATGAAGAAATCGAATTGCGTCGCGAGGCAGCTGCTGCTGCGGTGCTGCTACGAATACTTTGCGCCCAAATGTGAATTCAGCTGAATTGCATCAGTTGAATAACGATGCAGCTAAAGCGGAACGAGAGAAATCTTTATTGTTACGCGCACGCATACACGAGGCGGAGAATCGTACACCCAAACCGGAACGTAGTGATTCTTGGGTATTCTTGAGTGAAACTGCAGACGCAGATAATCTGGAATATAGTCATTGCTCGACTCCGGATTATTCGTATGATCCATTGTATGCGAATCATGAGGCGACCTATGGTAAACTATCTGAAATGGCAACAATTATGACGAAACGAGATTTATTAATGCCACAACACAATGATTTGGCGAGCATAAGTGAAGAGCGTCACGATTGCATCATAGACAATGACAGTGAAGAGGGTGCGGTAGGTGGTATTGGTGTTGGCGTTGGCGTTATACCACCCAAAGAAGTTTTACAGGAATTTGATCCATTATCACGAAAAACAACAACACTTTGCGCTACGAATAAGAGTAATGAGCTTTTATTGCTCGAGCATTTATTGGAAGAGGAAACGTATGGCAGCATGACGACACGTAATGCATTGGAGAGTAGTGATAATGATTTTATAAGTGAACCAACATCTGATGAGGATAATGGTAGTGTTGCCGGTGCCGTTGCCGTTGCCGTTGCTAAGGAGCAAAACTTGGAAGAGAAAACTGTTGTCAAAGTAACAAATGCTGAAAAAAATACAACAACAACTGCGACAGCGACAGCGACAGTTTCGAAGAAAACAAAACCCGTAAAAAATATACAAATCGTGCATCAAAATGCGCAACTACGCTCAGGAAGCATGGAAAATATGCTCGATGCAGCCGATGCCGAAGCCAAAGCCAAAGAAGCACGCATTAAAACATATTTAAGTCGCATCGATACATCAATGAAAACTCGTACCAATGAGCAACCAATCGATTTGTCACGTGTCTCGCAGAAGCGTACAAATTGGTATGTCAACGCTGACAAAGCTGACAAAGAAACACAACAAAAATCGAATTTAAATATTGTATCGCCGCCGCCGCCAGCAGCAACAGCAACAGTTACAGAACAATTTAATATTGAAGGTGAATGTCTGCCCACATATCTGGAAGCGGTAAGCACAGAAAATGAATGTGGGAGTGCCACAAAAACGAATCCAATGCCAAACGAATTGAAAACATCGTCAAGCGGTAGCTCATTGGCATCACTTTTCAATCCGAAAACAATGTTCTCGAATGTTAAAATACGCGTTGATGCGCTAAAACGTAAGACCAGTTTTCGTGGTACACAACGTGGTAATGCCGCCGGCGGTAATTGCGGTGGTGGTTCTGATAATGTTTTGGTTGCACTACAAATGGTGCCACGTCCTAGTCTATCACCAAATTTAGTACGCTGCGAAGGACCATTGATACGTTTTGCTTCGGGCATTGTCGAGGATATTCTTAAAGAAATGCAAAATCGTAAGGCAACGCTGCGTGATCGTAAATTTTTAACGTTTTTAGAACAAGAAATGAAAACACCAAAGGAATGCATACCATTGGAGTATATAACAACGTTACAGTGTGTTACCAATGATCGTATTACGGAGAATTCAACGCATGTCTATTGTTTTGAAATAACAATGTTTGTGCCGAAAAATTCCAGTTCCAGTTCCAGCAATAGTTCGAATCTTTCTTCTAATAATAGCGGTGGCAGTACAACAAATCTGCAAATGATGTCCTCCAATCCAAATTTAGTCATAACCACGGGCACTTCGGGCAACTGTAAGCGTTCACGTATAACGCATTTATATGGTGTGGTACGCGAGTCAGATCGGTAAGTAGTAGATCGATTGGACATTTAAAGAAAAGCAAAAATTAATACTTCTTCTATTTTGTATAGCGGCATTTGGATGCAAAAGTTATTGGAGAGCCTAACATGTTTATTTAAAATAAAGCATATACAAAATTATCATCGCGCTGGTTGGTGTTATCTGAAGGTATCTGTAAAGCCTTATTTAAATATGTAGCTTCTTATTTTATATTAATATTTACTATTTTACAGACATCCATTACCTCGGAATGGAGCGGTGCCTGGCTTGTGCTGCACAAGGCTGAACGTACGCTTATGTTTGCCACCGATGCTAGCGGTAATGTTGAGACAATGGATTTACGCAAGGCGCGTTGTATTGGTGAGCAACAATAAAACATAAAAAAGAAATATTATTTTGATAAAAATCTTTTTTTTTTTTTTTGTAGTGGTCAATGGCAGCGATTCATCCATAGAGAATTTACACGTTGAAAGTGGTCCAATGTTAATGATTGATTGTCCACCATTTACGATATACATGATCATGAGTTCACCACGTGAAACAAAAACATGGCGTAACATTATCAGCGAAGTGGCACACAATAATGGTTTTCTCTTAAAGGATCAACAGCTTACGAAATTCGATGTACCCGTTATTATTGATAAATGTATTAATTTTGTCTATATACATGGTTCCATGTCGGAGGGCATCTATCGTAAATCAGGCTCTGAGAATTCTATACAAAAACTAATAAGCGCTTTTCGTGCTGATGCATTTAGTGTAGAGATAACGCGTCAAATGTATAATGAACATGATGTAGCAAATGCTTTGAAACGTTTTATGCGTGATTTACCCGAACGTCTGTTGGGTGAATTGAGTGCAAGTTTTATATTTGTCACAGAACTGGCCAAAGCATCGGAGAAGATACCCGTCTATAAGGAATTATTGGCACGTTTACGTACCATCGAATATGAAACTTTAAAGCGTATTATTGGTCATTTGGCATTTATTACCTCACAAAATGTTAAAAATAAAATGAATGTACAGAATCTTACCATGATCTGGGGTCCCACACTATTGGCGCATAGAGTAAGTTATAAGTTTTTAATATTTATTCCTTTTTTTTCGGCAAGAGAAAATATCATTCTTTTTTTTTTACATTTTCAGTTGGATGAAATGGTTTACTCACAAAAAGAAGCCGATGTACTCAGCGATTTGATTGTATTCTATCGACAATTGTTTCCAATGAGTGAGGATGAAATGGTAAATTAAAAAAAAGTATCTGCAAGGCATTACCGCTTCTTTCGATGCAAATGTTATTCCGTGTACACCGAAGAGCACTGAAAGAACACAAAAACTTATACGGATTGCGAAGCGCTTATGGTCAAGCGGCATCTATCGCATGTATAGCTTTTTAATGTATCCAAATATTCATGTAAAATCTGAATGTTTATCCGCTCAATTGAGATGTCTATGTCAGCCTCAAGAATCTCATGCATATTCATTCTCCGATTGTTCATTATCAATATTATTTTATTTGCTCAACACTTTAACATATAATAGCCGACAGGAGTTGTGTTTTATTTAAAGTTATTAACTTGTTGCTGTAGCATCTTCAGTTAACACTGTAGACTGTTGTTGTAGCTGTTTCTTGGCAGTTGATATAGTGTCTAGCCGGATAGATAGATAAGTAGTCTGTTTTACGGAATACTATAGATCATCGCACTGTCCTTTGCGTTTTTTAACTTATTTACAAAAAAGAAAAATTATTTATTTAATAATAATTATTATTATCAATTTACAGCGAAAAGAACAAGCTATGCTAAATTATCTTCAAAAGTATTATGCTGCTGCGGAAACTTTAACAGATTCGGTAAAAAAATCTGGTGACATTAAAGTCTGGATACAAATCAATACACCCGAGCACAATCCAAACGAAGTAATTAAAAAAATATTTTGTTTGATTTTGAATTTAATAAATCTTTTTTTTTTTGAATTACGAAATAGGAAAAATTTCAAGTTAGCGCAATTATAACACCGACAAAAACCGCTTACGAAATTTGTCGTGAACTGGCGCCGAAAATGCAATTGGATACACATCAGGTGACATTGTGCGAGGTTATACTAAACGGTTGCCTAGAGCGTCCATTACATCATGATACAAAAGTATTTGATGTTGTACTTAATTGGAGCTATTGGCCCGATGAGGATCGTAAATGTAATTATCTTACAATCAAACCAATCGATATACTACGTGAAGTGCAGCGTGCCGTTAAAAATTTGGCAACGGTAACACCCAGCAAAGAACTCAAATTTGCTGATAGTCGTACGAAATCATTTAAGTCGCTGCATTGTGAGTTGCGCGATAATAAAATTGCTGTGCTGCGCAAGGATAAAAACGATAAAACGTCAATATTTCGTGAAGTATTTTTGCATAATGCAGTTGCGTATCTTGGCTGTGAAAAGAAACGTGATTTTCCCTGGAGTTGGGCTATAACATTTGTGGAGCGTACAAGTACAAAAATGATGCGGTAAGATTTTAGAGATTTAATTTTTTTATTTTTTCTTTTATTTATTTTTTGTTTCTTTTGTGTATAGCTCCCGTGATGCACCTTTCATTGGACACGTTTTGGCTGGCAGCGAATGGGCTGATCGTACAATTTGGTTTTCAAGCATTTGGTATTGTCTTTATGGAGATAATATATTACCGCCACCTGAAATCATTCTTAAGTAGTTATTTTATTAATTTCTAAAATAAACAAAACTTAGTTTTATTATATACAAAAATGTACAAAAAAAAAATCAGCATCTAGAGACAACTACTAACAGCAGAAATTACTTATTTACACTTAAAGAAAATTAATTGAAAACCATTTTAATTCAGATAAAAAACATCGAGTATCGAACAAAAAAAAAAAAAAAAAAGATATTTTTCCTACAATTTATTTGCATTTTTTTAAAGTAAAATTTTTGACTTGATAAAAAAGAAGAACATTTGTATTTTTTTTTTTTATAAATAATTCAATTATGCCTGAGGTATGATACAAGGGATGTTATATATGTTAATAAATATTTTCGTTACTTTTAAGTTTCATTACGTATCATCGATGTTTTTTTTTTTTTTTATTTTGAACTATTTAAAAATTGTATATAAAAATTTATATGTCTAAATTACATTTTTTTTGTCTCATTTAGTTATGTTATTTTCTTAGAGTTTTTTTTTAAAAATATTTTAAATAATAAAATTTTAAATAAATACATACATAGTACATACATATGTGACATTTATGCATTCTGTAGCTATTTTTTTTTTATTATTAAATAATGAATATATGAATTTATGATATGACGTATTAAATAAAATAAAATAAAAAAATTAAAAAATTAAATATTTTTTTTTTCTGAAACTAAAAAATAAAATAAAATTGTATTAACTAAATTTAAACTCGAAAGCTATAAAAAAAGAAGCTGTTTATCGGCGTAAACTATAAACTATAATAATGCTTCATAATTACTGATTATAAACTTCAAGATACTAATCTGTTTTTATTTTATTTTATGCAAAAAAAATAAATAAATAAATAAAATCATTACATCTATTTCAAATTCGGCTGAAATTCGATGAACACTTGTCGTGGAATCAAAAAATATATGATCTACATATATGAAATGGAGATTTATTAAAAATGTTACAATCGATACAATTTTTAATTTAAAAATTTTTAAAACAGTTTAAAATTTTTTGATATGGCTAGATTGACTTGTCTCGTCGTGATGATCAATAATATGTTTGTATAGTTTATATACTTTTTTCGGGTCTAAAAACGTTTTCCTTTAAAAATATACATCTAAAATATCATAATATTATATATGTGGTTCAAAAAGTCTAAGTTTTTTTCTATTTAAAACTGTTTTAAGATTTAAAATCGATTCGAGCTTGACTGGGTTAGGAATCTTTAATGCATCGTTTTGGTGACCCTTTTGCCTCGGGCTCCTTTCGCTATGCTACTGATTTAGTACTTACTTTGTTACGTAAGGTACTTCTGGAACAATATAATTTAATTAAAACTTTCATTTTATCTATTTTTTTTACTTATTGTAAAAGATTTATTTAACTTCATCACTGCACTTGTATCATTTATTTTTATTATTATTATTACTATTTTTTTTAGCTAATAAATCTTGACTTGTAAATACAAATACATTTACATACATACTAAGTATATTCCATGAAATATCGTATAAGACTCTTATAAAATATATTACAATATACAAAAGTGCAAAAATTACAAAGTTTAAAGTTACACGTATTTTTTTTTCCTTTTTTTTTTTTTAATTTTAAAAACAATTTTCTTTTTTTTTTTTTAAAAAAACAATGAAATTCGACAAAAAAAAAAAAATATGATATTGATAAATTAATCTCATTTTGATTTGATATAAAATTTTTGTTTAATTATAATTTTTTTTTTTATATTTAGAATAATTTAAAGTGGATTGCGTTGCGTTGCAGTTGCAGTTGTTGTTCGAGTTTCAATCTGTGCGTGAATGTTATGTGTTGTGGATGCAATGAAAAGGAATTGTCTTGCGGATCAAAATGGAATTTAGAAACCAGCGATACCGCCGCGTTTGCGATAATCTGCATTTGCATAAATTGCTGTCTCATTCTGTACAATGCCGCAGGCAACAGAGCCAATATATGACAATGGCTGCACTTCATGACCCTTGGCGCGTAATAGTTGTAAAACATTCTGGAAATAATAATAATAATAAAAATTGTAATTTTTTTTAATATTTCAAATCCATCTTAGGGCATTCGATTTTCATGTACCTCGCTAAATTTATCGCTTTCATATTTCAGCTGATTGGGTAACAATTGATGGTAAAAACGTGGCGCATCGATTGCTTCTTTAATATTTTGTCCAAACCAGAGCACACGTGCTGCTATCTCAACGACAGCTGGTATAATTTTAGGACCACCAGCGCAACCGAGAACCAAACGTATATCACCCTTACGATCGGCGAGTAACATTGGCGATTGCGATGACATGGCACGCTTGCGTGGCTGTATTGTATTACTGGGTGAGGACGGTAAATTGAAAAAGTTCTTTGGCACTGAAAAATCATCCATGCCATCATTAAATATGATGCCTGTACGTGGACCAATTAAAGAGGCGCCGAAGCTGTAAATATAAATTTTTATTTAATATAAAATAATTTTATTGTAACAGCAATTCGTATGTACAATGAGTACACAGTGTGTACAACTGAATGTTGTCTGCATACTATGCACACTCATTCTATGCTTT
Organism: Leucophenga varia; assembly: GCA_018903435.1. Lineage (NCBI taxonomy): Eukaryota > Metazoa > Arthropoda > Insecta > Diptera > Drosophilidae > Leucophenga > Leucophenga varia. The sequence goes on from JAEIFJ010001019.1 coordinate 664,319, forward strand.
CGCATTGAACGTGTGTATATTCACTTATACTCTTTGCTTTTGAATTTAGCAGTCAATTGAAATTTATTCTCAAAAAGTGAGTGGCTGAGTGATTGATTGAGTGAGTGATTGAGTGAATGATTGAGAGAGTGATTGAGTGAGTGATTGGGTGAGTGATTGGGTGAGTGAGTGATTGCGTGAGTGATTAAGTGAGTGATTAAGTGAGTGAAGTGAGTGACTGAGTGATTGAGTGAGTGACTGAGTGAGTGAGTGATTAAGTCAATGATTGAGTTAGTGATTGAGTGATTGAGTGAGTGATTGAGTGAGTGATTAATTAAGCGATTGAGTAAGTGATTGAGTGAGTGATTAAGTGGGTGACAGTGATTGAGTGATTGACTAAGTGAGTGAGTGATTGAGTGAGCTATTGAGTTAATGACTGAGTGAGTGAGTGATTGAGTCAGTGACTGATTGAGTGAGTGATTGAGTAATTAAGTGATTGATTGAGTGAGTGATTGAGTAATTAAGTGATTGATTGAGTGAGTGATTGAGTGATTTAGTGAGTGAGTGAGTAAGTGACTGAATGCGTGGTTGAGTGAGTGATTGAGTGATTGAGTGAATGATTTAGTAAGTGATTGAGTGACTGAATGCGTGATTGAGTGAGTGAGAGTGTAATAATGTTAAATAGGATGTTAGTTTTTACAAGCACTATATTGACCTAGTTCTACGTTCTTCTTTATTTTTACTTACTAATTATTAATTGTGCTCGTCACTGACACTGCATCACCGTTCGGTGCTAGTACTGTGAAATGTGATGTACCAGTATCCTCGTTGCCCGTAAACTGTGCACCATATTCGTGCAGTTCCAGAACACTGGTGTCATTAATTTTTAAGCGTTGCTCTTCGCCGAAATGTGGACTTGTAAGTTGACTAACAAGCTGCATGAAAAAAAAAAAAAAAAATAAAAATAATTTTTATTAAGAATACAAATCCAACAAAAAAAAAAAAAAAATAATAATAAAATTATACTACCTCTCGCACATCTACAAAGCGTTGATCACCTAATTCAAAACGTTTTGCGAATGCCAGCTTAATAGCCTCGGTAAAACGATGAATTGTCAATGCTAACTGTTCATCACTCTCCAGATTCGCTTTCGTAAAGTTGTAACCTTCAAGAATACTCAGTACATGCGCAACAACAGTGCCACTGCTTACCGGTGGCATTGCATAAAGCGTATCGTTACCCAATTGCATTGTTATCGAGCTAACCAGATCGGCAATATATGTATCTAAATCATATGCCGTTATAATGCTACCCAATTCTTTCAGATCTTCCATTATTAACTTAGCCAATGTACCATTGTAGAAGTCCAATGGTCCATTATCGGCTAACAATTGATAGCTCTTGCACAACTGTTCCGATGGTTTTAGCTTTGTACCAATTTTGTGTAATTCTCCAGTTTCTTCATTTACGAATAATGCACGAAAATGTGTATTATTTTTTATATGTTCCCATTGATATTTTAGCGCTTCCGCTTGATGTTTTGACAGATAGTAACCCTCGTTGCACATCTTTAGCGAAGGCTCGATTAGCTCACGCCATGGTAACTTTCCGAAACGTTCATGTGCACGATAATAGCCCATTACTTCGCCAGGTACACCGATGGCAAGTGGTCCATAGGCTGAAGCTTTCGGATCAGCATCGTACGTATTCGGATCAGCCTCAAATGGCGCTACTTCACGTGCGTCAATCGAATAGGCGCGTTTGGTTTTTCGTATATAAACGTTCATCAGTAGTCCACCACCGATGCCCATGCTTTGCATTGTAAGAAGTCCATTACAAAGCATGGTACCGATTGCTGCATCGACAGCGCTACCATTCTTTGCAAGTAGATTGCTATTTGTGAAATATATATTGTGAAAAGTGATTAATAAATTTTATATAAATACATATACCATAAATTATATAATCGATTTAGGCGAGTAAAACGATCAAAGCCAGCGTATTCTATGTCGGAATTTAAAGATTTGGGTCGAGATGGTTTTGTAAACACCAAAAGAAAAATAGTAATAATAGAACTACCATGGAAATTCAAACTTGTCTTGTGCAACAAGAGTGGAACCGAAGATATTTTTAGTGCTGAACACGAATTTGAACTCAAAAACTTTCCACCATGTCACATTTTTCAGAACCATTCCCAAAAATCGCATTGCACTAAAGTCGTATTTTAAAAATTCAAAATGGTGAACCATATACTCCAAACTTTTTCTCTAACGAGACAAGGGACCAAGTTAGTTAGTGTCTCATCTTAAAGAGCATGAATCCGCTGTCAGTCCTTCGGAAACAATATTCTTCTCAATGGAATTGTTGTAATATTTTATGGAGCATTTAATACTAATATTACGACAAGATTGGGTCAATATCTTAATTTATAATACGAATCTTAGACCCAAGCTCATTCTATCTTACCTGCCAATTTGACTGCAGACTTGCTTATCGGAACAAACAGCTGCTTTTTTATAAATGCCTAAAACGGAATTGAAATTTTCATCAAGAATTGGTGTATCCTGAAGTAGATCTAATTTTTGCGTTGTTTCTGTTGGAATAGCATCTCTGGATGTTGAAGCGGCAATTGCGGGTTTATTATCCAAAATTGTTGCTGTTGTAGTTTCTCCAAACGCTGTTGACTTTGGTGTTGTTGTTGTTGCTTTTAGTGTGGCATCAAGTAAAAGTTTTTCGGCAGTATTGCTGTTGTTGTTGTTGTCGTCGGTGGAATTAAGATCTTGATTGTTGTTGTTGTTGTTTTCATCTGATAAAAGAGAATTGTTAGAAGTATTTGCTTTTGTTGTTGTTGCTGTATTTGTGTTGTCTATCATGGTGCTTATTGTTGTTGTTGTTGTTTCAGTTGCTGTGGTGCTAACGGTGCTACTTGTTGTTGTTGTGCTTGTAGGTAGTTGTGTATTAATTGCAGCTGCTGCTGTTGTTTTTGTTGTTGTGGAATTTCTAGGCTTCGGCCAATCTTTTTTATTTATTTATTTTTTTTTTTTATAATAAATTTTATTTACATTGAAAAAAATTATAATAAATTTAACCAAAAAAAAAAAAAACGAAATAATTCATAAAATGTTGTGCAAAAAAAAATTCAAATAGACAAAGAAAAAGAAGAGAAAAAAAGTTGTGCAAAAATTAATCCGATTTTCCATTTTGTATTTCTTAGATAAACTTGGTGCAATTAAAGTTGTTTTTTTTTTTTTTTTAAGCAGCGCAAATCAAAAACAAAAAAGTAAATAAACAAAAAAAATAAAACATGTAGAGTAGCAAGGGAATGCATGTTCTGGCTCACGATCCATAAATCAACTTTTGTTTGTTGAAGTGTGGATTGCATGTTTTATCTCATAGATGGCACTTCCGTTTGGTCATATGTTTGAAGTAGTAGTAATGGTTATGTGTTTGTTAGTTGTTTGTTAGCTGTTTAAATGTTTATTGGCAAATTACTACATCAAACACATAACTATTACTACTAACTCAAACACATGACCAAACGGAAGTGCCTTCTATGAGATATAACATAAAATCCACATTACAATATACACTAGTTGATTTGTGTATCTTGAGCCAGAACATAAACTCCGTTACTACTATGCAGCTATGTATATCTTTTCTACAGAGCTACAATTCATACTAAGCAAGTAAATAAAATATAAATTTTATTTAAGCAGCAACACCTTTTTTGTTTAAAACTTACCACTGAAGCACAAACTGATGATGACGTAGCTGATAAGTGCAATGCCAATAAAACAGATTATTACAATGGTCAGCTTTTTTAGCCAAGCGAGCAATTGAACGCGTCTGGAAAGAAGAGATAGGTACATAAGGATTAGTTGAACAGCTGTAAATCATTAGAAAAGGTATCAATCAAACACAATGTGCTTGTTTTGAGAACAATTGTGCTCAATTTAAGTTTACAAATGTTAAAATTGAAAAATGAAAGAGCAAACTAGTAAATAACATGAACTATGCTCTCAGACATGAACTATGCTCTCGTAACTACACTTCTTTTGTTTTTTTTTTACAGAAAGTGAATGTTTGCCATGACAAAAATAAACATTAAAAAGTAAAAATAAATAAAGACACTTATCGATTTATAAGAATTTTTCAATAAATTTTTAATAAAACTTTTTTAATAACGAAATAATTAGTTTTGTAATTAACCCAATAAAATCGTTTGGAGGCTACCCATAGAAGTAGTAGCAGTGCCATACTTCAAGTTTTTGTAACATTTATCGATTACGGGTGTCCTTTCTAGTTTTTTTTTTATTGTAATATCGTCACGCATTGTTTGAACGGGTATTATTTATTTTATCAGAAAGTTTATAACACATTAAAGGAGATAACGTTGAAACGATGGACGGACAGACATTTGTCTATAGCTTCCAATGCCATGTATTCTGCCCAGGGCTGCAAACCACAAAAAATGGCAGTGGTTCGGATTAGTGATTTCACGATGCCTTTGAACCGCTGGTTCGGGTCAGTAACCGGTTTTTAGTCAGTGCCGAAACACGGTGCGGTTCATATGGTTCAGGTAAAATTAATATGTTCACAAATTTAAGCTCAAAACAACTACCAAAATTTTGGTGAACTTCGAACAAAAACTTATTGACAACCCCTATTCTATTGGATTTGACATTATCAAGTCTACGAAGACTTCTATTAATATTTTATGGTTCTGATTATGGTTCGGTTTTAATTCTGTTTATGGTTCGGTTTATGGTTTCGTTTTTGGTTCTGTTTATGGTTCGGTTTATGGTACGGAGCAAACGTTCGAAAATGCTTTTTAAAAATCGGTTCGGTTCAAAACCGGTTTTTAGCCCTGATTCTTTATGTATAAGTTCTATTTTTTAAGGTTAAACGTGAAAGTGGTAAAGAAGAATATTTTTGGGGCAATCAGAGATATTATTTGTGATCGAAACTGTTGAAAAAGTAGCGTAAGCTCAATTTTTAAGATAAAATTTCACTTCGTTTGTTGTTTTTGTTTTTTTTTATATTTTTTATATATTTATATTTCGTTTTTGACGTACTACACATTTTATGTTTTTTTTGTTTTTATTGCGTGAAACAAAATCGATACAACAACAACTACAAAATTCTTAACGACTTTGGGCTGTTCCGACTCAGAATGTTTAAACAAGTCTTGCACTTGTTTTTTTTTTTTTAATAGTTTTGTTTCGAATATCCAGCAATGCTTTTAACATATTTTCTGTATATATGCGCCATAAATATTCACTCACTCACCTCTGTTCGCGTCGTGCCTCTTCAGCAGCGCTGCTATCCTGTATGAGTTCACCGCCATTTTTCTCTTCGTCGTCAAGGCCGCTGGCAGATTTAAGTGGAATTTTATTCATAGCATCATCGTTATTGTGCACCATCTTATGGCCATCAGTTGTGCTGAAAATTAAATAAATTAGAAATTATATTAAAGAAAAAAATAAATAAATAAACAAATGCAATAAATCTTTTAAATAATAAATAAACGCGCGCGCAAAAAAGTATGCAACAATTATTTTTATTATATATTTTACGTATGCAGCACATTTACACACACACATACATTCACATAAATACACGCAACACGTTAATAATATTACTCAGTCTCTCTCGGTCGTCGTCGTCGTAGTCGAACTATAACTAAATGCAACAACTGAAATCAATTGTTGGCCAAGTGCATACAGGCGCCTCTTCGTTCTATTTTTAAACACAAAACACAATCATTTCAAAATACTTACTTCGTGTTTTGCGTAAAAAAAAAAAAAAAAAACACTTAAAAAAACTGTTGAATCAAAAAGTATCTACAAAACTTTTTATCAATAATTTTCTTTGTTTTCATTTGTCCGTCCGTCTGACCTGCAGTCAGCTTTAAATTCCTTATGCTGAAATTTGGAACATAAGCTTTTCTTGATAAACGCTACAAGAAGTATGAAACCAAAATTGAACGCCTATTTTTAGGCATTGCTTCCATGTAAGCCCAAATGCCCATATTCGCTCGATCCGTATCATATCGGTGGTGTGTACTAAGGATATAATTAGAGGACGGATAGACAGACGGACATGGCTAAATCGACTCGCCTCAAAGAGCTGATCAAAAATATATATGCTTTATGGGGTCTCGTCGAGAGAAGTCGTTCTAGCCATGTCCGTCTGACTGTAGTCAGTCATTTTTACAGATATTGATCTGAAATTCGAAACTTTAGCTTTTCTCTGCACTTAGAAGGGTACATGTTACATTTTTAGGCATAACCCTCATAAAAATCTATCATCTATTTTTGAGTTTTTATATGTGGTGAAAATTCAAATGGACCCATGGTTCAGATGGGACCACTGTACCATATAGTCCCCATACAAATCGAGCCCACATTTTAAACTTTTTTTTTTGGTAAAAGTTAGTCTTACCATCGTGTGACTCTTAGTGAGCTTCGGTTCCATCGAAGTCAAAGTTTTGTTTTTTTTTGCTTTTATTTTGTTACACTAAAAAAATATATTCGATTAGAAAAACTATTTTAAAATATATTGTGTTTTTTTTTTCAGTGTAGCAGTAACTTACGTAGCAGTAAAAACGTAAAAAGGCGCATCTATAAATAAACTTATTTATTTTTAATGTGCCAAAGGATAAATATCGTAGATTCCAATGTACATATACAAGACGATGACGTTGCTATTAAATTTTAACTACTCCTGTCCTGATACATTATTAAAATAATTGCATGATAAAAAAATTTCAATTAATTTAAAGCTTTAAAAAAAAAACATTTTTTTTTTGGCTGAACTCAGAAAGAAATAGTTTTGATGGAACGAGTTTCTAATTTTATGAAAAACTTTTTGAAATCAGGTTCAAAAGTCACTAGAATTCTTTTAATTTCAAACTTTAAAGGAAAAGTGCTTTATTGTGTCATTCATTTCATGTATTTTCAATGTTCTTTTGCCATAAACATTTTCCTTTTTTTTTTGCTTCCGTCGTTTGAACGACAGGACATCGACATCGACACAACAAAAACTACAATAGTAAAAACTACGACAGCGACAATTTACTAAAAAGAAAAGAAAAGAAAACATGTCGCAGGATAATTGAATGTTCTGATTTTTTGTTGTACAGGAGAAAGTGTCGATTAGGTGAATGGATTTATTTAGAACGATTAAATGTGTCATTAGTATAATTTACTTTAGTAATTTGATCAATTTTCTTAATTGTTTACGTATAATCTTTGACATAAATTCATTTGATACTTTTCACGTTGTTTAATTAAAAAAAATTATCGATATTAACGATTTTTTTTTAAATATTGCAAATAATCGATTTACTGGCTTTGTACTAGCTTTATGCCAATTTAGATCCTTTTTAATTTCCTTGTCTTTTATTTACCCAAACAAATCAGTTTGGAAAAGTAAGCCTCATAAAGTAAATATTTTTTTACCTTAGGCACGTACATATCTGAAAGTTGACTCAAAATAGCTATGTCCGTTAATCCGTTCATCTGCCATATAAAACCGCATATATCGGAGACAAAATTTTTGGGTTCTGAATGGTAAAAATATCAAATTATTTGACTAGTTCTATTTTATGAGGTATTATAGAAACCAGTGTTGGCAAAAAAAGTGTGACTAGCGACTGTGACTTGAAAATCGCAGTGACTGCAAACAGTGATAAAATAGCAGTTCGCGAAAAACAATTAACGATTATTGTATAGGTTTACTGTTCGCGAAGAGTGATACACAAAATCGCCGCTAACTGAACTGTTTCGCTGAGGAACAAGAAAATCGCAATCACTACTTTCAGTCGCAATGTGACATTGCGATTTTTAAATCACTGTGAAAAAATTTCTAATATAAACTATAATTTTTTTTTCACATTACCTAGAAACACTGAATTCGCTATGGATTTCGTCTATACTAATATTATAAAGAGGAAGCGTTTGTTTGTTTGTTTGAAATGAATAGGCTCCGAAACTACTGAACCAATTTAAAAAATTATTTTACCGTTGGCAAGCTACACTATTCCCGAGTGACATAGGCTATGTTTCATTTTCAATTTTTGACCCGGGGCTTAATGGGGAGCCTTGAAACTGGAAATGCCAAATATTTGGAACAAAAAGACGTTAAAAAATTTATTTATGTTTGTGTTTTTTTTAGAATTCAGGTGAGCAACAAGTCGGGTTTTTGACCCGGGGCCTAATGGGGGCCTTGAAACCGAAAAAGCCATATCTTCGGAGTGAATAAACGTAGGGACTTGAAACAGGGCTCATTTGAAATATGGTTAAAAACATTTTTGGCGTTCAAGGTGTTCAAGGGGTTTCCGAAATTTGGACCTGGGACCCATATGTGGACCCAATATAGATTTTTTGACCATTTTTTTTTTATTAATGGTGAGCACTTAGACGGGATTTTAGAAAATTTTGACCCGGGTCCTAATGAGAGCCTTGAAAAAAAAGTCATACATTTGGATTGAATAAACGTAGAGACTTGAAACTGGGCGCAATTGAATGATGGTTAGTCGTGTTTAGGGGTTTCCAACAATTGGACCCAAATTTTTTGAACTATTTATATTTTGCCACCAAAGAGAAGCAAAAAAAAAAACGCGAGCAAAGCCGCTGGTACCTGCTAGTATAAAATAATTGTCTAATTTATTTACATTAATCCAACTCTTTTTTTAGTTCGAAAATGTTGGTCCCCTAGCCAACCCATTTCCTAAATCGAATTCTGCGGTAAAAGAAACAGAAAATATACTCATCTTCTGCCAACAGTGGCACAATTTCTCTTTACAAGTTATGCGTATAAGAATTGTGTTTCGGCTTATTCTGCTTTCGACACTTAAATTGAGAGGTTGCCGTTGTTTTGCGTTCGGAATTTGAGAGTTACTAAAATCAAATGCAAAATGAGTGGTTGAAGTACACAGTAAATATTCAGTTGTACACACTGTATTCATGAGTACTGTTGCTAATCTTACATTCATACCAAAAAAACTATCTTGTTACTAATTTAGAGAATCATTTTACATATTATATATTCAATATTTAGGCCATAAAACTGGAAATATTTACAATAATAAAAATGCACTTTGTCCAAATGAATTGGCATGCAAAAAGAAAAAAAAAAGTGGTAATTACACTTTGCTATAACATTTTACAATTACTAAGAATGCCATTAATGGTGATCATTGTTGAAACATGAAAAACCAAAAATGGCACACATTGTATAGTGTGTGTACCTACATAGTAGTATAGTATATGTATTGCATGTTTTAACTTTGTAGCACTCCCAAATCCCAGTATCCGAGTGCTATATGTAGTAGAACGACAGACTTGACGACTTGTCGACATCCGCTTTTGAGTTTATGTATGCAGCATAAATTCCACGAATATAAAAAAATTATGGCGCTTGCATGCAAATAGAATTGCCAAGTTTGTGATGCTTATCAGCGCCGGCATTACTTTGTGTACTAAATGTGTTGAATATTTGAAAACTACTCGATTCCGCGCAAGTGACCAATTGACCTAAAAGCATTTTTTTTTAGTAAACTATTTATTATTCATATTTTTGAAATGCATCGACATATGTTTGAGGTTTTGAGTAGAAGACTTCTAAATTTTGATTGTAGTGCATGGCTTGTGTAATTATTAAAATTGGCTCCGAAGCATTTGATGTTGCGCTTCAGTTATGAATATTTTTAAAAAAAGGTTTAATTTTTATAAAAACTTATTTCAATTTAAGCAACAAAAATCTCAACATATAAAATTTAATTAGGTACTTCATCAAATTTTTTTTTATTTTATTTATTTTCATAGACATTTATTGTTGAACTGTCTATATTTTCTTTGTAATTTGAATGCAAAACATTTTGTCGCTCATTTATTTTAATAGCATTTTTTTTCGTCTCTAAATTTGTAAATAATTTTTGACATAAATCAAAATTAGCAAACGTTTATATGAGCACGCTTCGTGAAAAATTTCGCTGAACTTGTCCATCAGTCGCACCTTTTTTGATAACTAAGCATTTTGCGCATGCGCCATGTTGCTTGCTTGCTTGCTATTATGCTATTTCTTCATTAACATTTACAATACAACAAAATGTCGATATATTAATTATTTATATTTAAGGTCGATCGACGATTAGCGACATTAATGCCAACATATCTAACAGTGAAATGAATTGAAGCTGCTTTATTTGGGCGTATATTGTATACGTGGTTTGCTTAAGAAATTATTCAAAATGATTTTACATAAAAAAAAAAAAAAAAAAGAAAATACAATAAAAACTTTAAAAATATTACAAATTATATAAATATAAAAAATAAATTAGTAAAAAATGTTTCTATGTCCGCTATGGATGTTAAAACCATACAACCGATGTGCTCCAAACCGGTTTCATTTGAAAGGCAATAATGCAAGCATAATTATAGATTACTAAAACAACACATTAGTTACATTCGGTTCATTCTTGAAGTCTATTTTCTAATTTATATTTTCTTATATATTTTTGTATGTTTTTATATTAGCCCCAACACATTGTGGTATCGCTGCAATCACAAAAAACTGGTATTTTTTAGTATGTTTTCAACATAGTACCAACATAGCCAATAAAAAAAGTACAAAAATGCCATCGAAAAGAAACAGCAGATGCAAAACGGAAAATGAGCCCTCCGTTTTGCGATCCTCCATGTTATTTGCTTTCAGATTGACGTACATGTCAAACTCTCAAAACCTCAGTCTTATACAATTGTTGGCATAGAAATTGTTGTCAACGGACAAGCCTCAACTTCTCAAATATGTCAAAGACATGAAGGAACCTGATTTTTGGCAAAAATTTAAGGCAAAATGTCGATGAACCAGAGTGTCTGGAACAGATCAAAGTTAACATATACAGTGATATGTATGCTACAAAAAAGTATTGGAAAATGATGAAAAGGAGCAAATCACTGCGTGGCTGCTGAGGGCGCAATAAATAATACAGTGAGTACAACTGAATATTTGCTGTGTACTTTAATCATTCATTTTACATTTATATTCATAGAAAGAGAGAAAATGAATGAGAAAGAAGAGAGAGAGAGAGAGAAAGAGTAAGACAGAGAGTTAGACAGAGTGATTTAGAGAAAAAAGTATTTACAACAGAATCTTTTTTTTTTTCATCGAACTATGCACTTCACTACACAAAATACAGCAATGGAAAAGGTACTTTTCTATTTCATATTTAACTGCTCGACAAGATGTCGTCATACTATCTCTAATAATATCTTCTTTTTCGATTTTTATTACATATTGAAAGCTAAAAGCGTACTTTATTCTAGACTAGGCAATTTGTTTTAAGGTGTGGCGATGTGAATAGCTGTTTCATTTCGATACTATTGCTTTTCATTTTTACTTGCCTATTTCATGCTAACATGCAATTGAAATTGAGTTAGTTCATTCTTTTAATTTACACTTTTAGAGTTATACGGACTATTTATATTATACCCTGCACATACACATATATGAGGTATATGGTATGAGTTTGAAATAGTATCTGAATGTATCTGAATGTATCTGAACTTAAATATCTTTCGTCTATGTCTTTGCTTTTTTTCAGTTAATCGATTTTACTGTTCGATTGGTTCAGAGCAGAGTATCATCATTTCATAAAGTAGCAAAGCAACTAAAACATTTTTTTTGTTGTAGTTTTCCAGCTGTAATTTAATTGAAAAACATTTAATTTTGGTTTTTGCCACTTGAGCATTGCGCTTCTAGTTATCTTCGCACATTCGATTGCCATTGAAATTAATTGTCAGTTAGTTTTTTAAACGTTCGTTTTCAAAAGAAAGATTTAAGGAGGCATGGAGACCTAACGTATAACATTTTGGGCAAATCGAAGATTTTTGTCCGTATGTTCTGTCTGTTGCTTTTTTATTAGTGTGAGAAAAAAATAGGGCTCATTGACTTACTGAAATGTTTGTAACATATAAAAACTATCAGCCATGTTCCTGTAATCGTAATCGTAAAAATGTTGCGATTTTTTTTTCGAGTTGTAAATAATTTCCGTTTTCAAATCGGCAGAATATGAGTCGTTGAAATTAAAAGAAAATGCATAATATTACATAAAAAAGCTACTCACGATTTTTTTTTAAAAATATTTTTATTCTATTCTGTAATATTTATAGAGTTTATCTTTGTACTTTTTAATTTTGTATCATTAATTCTGCATACAAATTTAAAGTGCAGAAAATTTAGTCAAATGTTCAGCAACAATTTTCGATTTTGTAAGACCGATAAGCTTTAAATTTGTAACCGATAGCACTATTTTTCATGTACTAAGCAAAGAAACGTTTTGGAAATGAAACATAACTTTTGCGTTTGCTGAAGCACGAATAATTTAAAATCGTACGAATTTACTTAAATCGTAACACACAAATCGATTACGGAAACGTGGCTGCATATACATTTTTTAGTTGTTTTCTGGTTTCGAACTATCTTTCGATTTCGATTGTCGATGTTAGGCTAAATATTTCTAAGGCTCTTTTTTTATCGATGACCGCAGCAAATATTCGTTCGATTATTTTAGTGTATCGATCGAATTTAATCGATATATTTCCAGATGCTGCCATCTCTATTATGAAATGCAAAAAAATATTTTTCGCAAGAATTCATTCAGGTCATTTTTTTGTTTGTATATTTTTTAATGTTTTTTTTTTTAAATTTTTTTATATTTAAATATTTTCCGATGTTAATTTATGTTTTGTTTGTATTTCGCAAGCGCATTATTTTTGTTTTATGTTTTTGCTGTTTTTTTTTTTTTTTTTTTATTGTATATTTTAATGTGGAACTCATTGCGCGCAGCATGGAAGTATCTATAAGTGTAAGTATCTGTTGGATAGTATATATACTATTTGTATATAGAATTATGTGTCAAAATGATTCGCGCGTTCATTGCGGCGCTGACTGATTGTATGTCTGTCTGTCTGTCTGTCTGTCTGCCTAATGCCTCAATGGGGTCAAAGTAGTTTTGTTTAGGCATAAATTTAGCAAACGCATTTTTCATTGTGATTTATGTATAATTTTTTTTTTCACATTTTTTTTTTTTTGGAAATTGAGTGATTGTTTTGCATTATTCTTGGTTTATGTTTGCTTTTACATACACACACACACACACATATATTTTTAGTATGTTTTGATTACTTTTGTTGTCTTTTTTATTAGACAAAAATGTGCAATGTGTGCAAAAAAAAAAAAAGAATGTGTTGCTGCCGTTAATGAAAAATTAGTTCAGGGACATTTAGAGGAAGTGTGTGTGTATAGAAAGAATGCCTATTTTAGGGATTATTACAAATTGAGCCGGTCAAATGTTGTTAAAATTATTAAATTATATTTAATTAATTATTGATTTTTTTTTTGTTTAATTTTTTTTTATTTCATTTAATAAATGTATTTGCTTTGTTTTTATTTTATTTTTTATTTTAGTTAGAGACAAATGCTGCGCTTTATTTAAAAAAAAAAAAAAATACTTCAAAGGAATTTTTTATTTTTTTTTTTTTCGAAATACCTGAATCATTTTATTTGTTTTTATATTTAAACAAAGAAAAATGTTTGTTTTAATTGTTTCTATAATTTTTCTATTTTATTTTTATTTTAAGAAAATTTTTTGGAAAATGTCAACGCATAAAATAGTTGAAAAAAAAATGTAGCGTGTGAAAATTCACATCGTACAATTTTATGTCAATTATAAAAGTTTAAATTATTAAAAACAAAAAACAAAATACATTGCCGTAAGAGCATATTAAATGTGTTTTGCTCTCTCATAAAAAGGTCTAAGTTCATAAAGAATGACTAAGTTATTTTGCAAAGCATTGTACCATATGCTACATTTTTGAAAGCAAGAAATTTAAGCGCAGCTGTACTCATAATTAAAAAAAAAAATTATACGTGAAAAAAGGATATTAATAGTTTTTCATAAAAGTATTTTAAAAATAGTATCTAATTTTTGTGTACCCTAAGTTACATATGTCCTAATATAAAACAAGAAAGAACGCTGAAGTCGAATATGCTCGACTGCAAGATACCCTGTGCCCAATCTTTATGTACCTTAAGTTGTGTTCTATTTTTACTAACCATACCTCATTGAATTTTGAAATGTTATCTTTGTATGGGGGCTTTACCAAAAATTTTGTTGGGCCTACCCATATCTGGTCTATTTCATTGGGACTATTAAAGACATATTTTATACTAAATTTGAACTTCCTAGAATAAAAAACAATGACGGTTTTATGCAAAAACTCAAAATTTTGGAGTACATTTGTATGGGGGGGTACCCCTTAAAATGGGTCTAGAGAAAAACCGTTTGTAAGTGAACACTTGATGGCCTAGGAGTGTCTAAGTTTCAAATATGGTGGCACTATCTTTTATAGTCTCCGAGATAATCTCTATCATACGGCAGACAGCAGAACAGACGGACGGACGAACGGACGGACGATGGATGGATGGCGGACAGACAGACATAGCTAGTGCGACTTCCCTTCCAATGCTAATCAAGAATATATATATTCTTTGTATGGTCTATCTTGGCTCCTTCTTTCTATTACATACATTCGCACAAACTTAATATACCCTTTTACCCTTTGGGTACAGGGTATAAAAAATTTTCATGAAAAATTTTCAAAGAAAAAGTTTATAACTTGGTAAATTTTTTATGAAAATTTCAATTATTGAAATAATTTTGTATGGGTGGTTTATGTCAAAGGGTTTGCATATGAATCAAATTCAGAAATATACTCTGTGACTAATTTTAGTCTTTTTAAAATAAACTAGCGGAAACCCGGCGTGTGCTACTACTTTTGGGATCTTTTGTGTTTCATATCTGCTGCTTTTTTGGGCAATTACAGTTGTATTCGGTGGTATTTTTGTACTTTTTGTTAGCGTTAACAAAATATGTTGGATTTTTGTATAGGAAAAGTCAAAAATCGAGTTCAAGAGTGAACCCAAAGTGCCTAATGCATTGTTTTAGGAGTCTATAATAATAAATACATTGTTGTCTTTCAAATGAAAGCGGTTTGGGAGATATCAGTTGTATGATTTCAAACTTCATAGCGGACATAGAAACATTATTATTGTTATAAAAAGTTTTAAATACAAAAAATGCATATTGTTTATATGTGGGTTTATCTAAAATTTATTGTGTCTTTTACAATAAATTTTTGATAAATATTTGTTTTTTTTATTGGGAACATCATAGGCATAATTTATATTAAATCAAGAGCACCTGATCATAATGTTGTTATTGCAAAAGCTTTAAATTTTGGCGTAGGTTTGTATGGGGGCTACTCCTTTAAATTGGGGTAAAGAAACCCCATTTGTAGTTGACTATATGTAGTCTCAGAAGAGTCTAAGTTTCAAAGATGGTAACACGTCACGATTACTGTACTAAAGTGTTTTAATAACACACACTCTGTTCTGGAAAGCTCTTGCGCAAGATATCTTATATCATTTCATTTAATTGCAGCGTTCAATTAGTTAGCAAGTTGAAGACTAGATGTTTAAAAGAATTTTTTCTCTATGAACAATTTATATTATTATAAATATTGTATATAGATATTGAATCATACTTTGTATTGCAATCTTCCCATTTATTTACCATAAAAATGTTTTTTTTTTCTTGAATAGAAATATATTTTAATGAAACACCTGACGTATCTATAATAATTATTTTAAACAAATATTTGTTTACTTATTTACCAAATTGCTAAGCACAAAAATTAAAAAAAAGTTTTCTAATTTCATACATAATTAAATAAAATATGCGGCATTGCTCGGTTGACGCAAGAAGGTAATTATAGATAATTTTTTTAAATTTGTAAAATTATGCAACTTTTACCTATGATAACATTTCACATACATGTTTTATAGAAACTATTGTTCAAACTTTTCCGGATCCATTGTAACATTTATACAAAATTTTATAAATACTTCGAATATTGTGCCCACCTAAGCCGTTACATTTCTTAATAAGAATATACTGTAAAAATTTTATAAATATGGGTCCAATAGTTTAGATGCCTATAAGGAACATACATACATAAATTCGAGTTTATACATAAATTTCGAGAAATTTTAATTTCATGAAATGAAAAAATATGATCCTGTTTATACACAAAACAATAAAAAACCTGCCAAATGGGCGTTGGCAAACCTATCCAATATCTTCATGTTATAAATTCCATGGTTAAGTGTTTATAAGAAGATTTTTCACGAAATGATATCACGTAAACGAGATAATAAATAAAAAAAATTATTAAAAGTTTATGGTGCGAATGAGTAATATTAAAAAAAAAAATATTTTACTGCAATTGTATTAATATGCATAATTAACTTTAAATTATTTTTGTTTAAATAAAAGAAAATAATGATTTAATTGTTCAAACTGTTTAAACACAATTAAAATGCAAAAAGAAAAAAAAAACACGTATACGCAATGTTGTACACATTAAATGCCGCACTCTGTGTTTGAGTGTTTTTCGTTCTTTTTTTTTTTTTTTTTGCGCTACAATTTTATTTGAATATTTAATACACAATTAATTAATTGATTTATGCATTGACTAAACATAAAAATAAAATAGGTACGTAATTAAATAGTGCAAAGCTTTTTTTTTTTTTTTTTTTTTGAAATTTAAACCATAAAAAAGTATGCTGTTTAAAAGCAAAAAAAAAAAAAAAAAAAATTAAGCTTAAGTAAGTCTTACTATACAGATATGATAGGAACGCAGATAGATAGACAGACAGACAGACAGACAGCTAGATAGATAGACTGTCAGACAATGGTTACAGATACAAAACGAACAAACGCGTATAGCGTGCACAAACCGTCAGTCTGTGCTCTATTAGTTCTGATTAGAAAATTAGATGTTTGCATTACAAAAAAAAAAAAAAAAAAAAAAAAAAACAAAGAAAAAAAGATGCATGACAACTAAAGAAATATAAAACACGGTTTGAAATAATAATAATTCGCTTTATATCAAACATATTTTTAGTTAACAATTGGCGCTTATTGTAGACATGTACATATGCATACTATACATACATATCTACTTATACATATACATGTATAAAGGGTGTTTTTTTATTTAAATAAAATGCGTCCGGTAAAAAATTTACTATCAAAATGATAAAAAAAAACATATGCTCTGATCAAGAAATATCGTTTTCATACAGACAAAAATATTTCTAGACATTGAAATTGAAGTATTTTGTTTGAAAATTGACAATGGATTTTTTTTTATAATAAAGACGCTTACACATTAAAAAATTAAATGTAGTGGTTGTGTGCCTGTTGTGGGCACCCCTAGATTTTTAGCATATCGCAAACATATTATAATATAATGTGTACCAGTGTATAGCTTGATGTGAAAATAGCAAGTTAATTCGAAAGAATTGTTTTAAATTTTAGTAAAGTAACAATTTTGTGTGGAAAAAATATATGGTACCGGATTGTGGGCACCCTTTGAAAAATCGTTTGAAAATGTAAATATATGAAGAAAATACCATTATTATAAAAAATGTTATTTGGAGCCTTTAGTTCTCTACAGAACATAAAGTGGGCGTGGCACATTGACTTTAACATACAAAGTAAACACTTATAGGACCTAGAAAAGCTCCTTAATGCTTTAAAAACTTTCAGCACAAACTGAATCTTTAAAAAAATTTACTGGCAAAAAAAAAAAAAAAAAAAGTGAGCTAAAAAATGTTCGTTTCAGCAACTCATAATCTCGAATCAGACGCTATGCTTAGATCCAAGAATGTTTATAGTTCTTTATAGGCTTACGATGCCTACTTAATTAATGGTTTGTCTGTTTTTTTCTGTTTAGCCAAGAGTTTGCCGACAAACGGTGACAGTTTGTTAAACCCTTAATCGGAAAAAACAAAAAAAAAAATACCAAGAATTTTAGAGTTTAAAGATTTGTATTTTTGGCGTAAATCATGTAGGAGTGTCACACTCTGTTTAACCAGGGCGCAATTAGCCAAGTGTTTTAGTTCGCGGTGTCTTGGTGCTCTGAATTGATGGTTTGGCTTCAAGTGGTGTCAAGTAATAGGGTGCCCACAACTAAACGATTAAAGTTGGGTGCCTACTTGATATAACATCGGATTTTCTAAACAATTGTATCGCACACACTGTTCGAACCACTTTAAATTCATTGACCATTTAAAAGTTTGGAGTATTCAAAAATTTTGTTTGAAAGCGCGAATTGCATCACGAAGTTTGCATTTTCTTACAGAATACTGACTGCATTAATTTATTTTAACTCCTGAACATATCAGACATTCCTCGACGTCGAACATTCTCAGGCTCATCAAGGCATCAGAAAATCTCTTTTGTTTCATAAACTTATTATACTGGATCAGGAAATTATATATGGCGGCAGTATCCATTTTTTTTTAGGATGAATAAAATGTTATTTCGCCCTAGTGCAGAATATAGGCGGTTCAGGATTCTACGTCGGTTCTTATGGTTATGGTAGCGCCAGCCTTATGATAAGCGCAAAAAAAATTTCAAGCATGAACGTTAACTTAAGCCCGAGCTCAATACCCACTCACACGAAACTTTATTCATTTTCTTGACAAAATTTAAAATAGAAAGTGTGTTTGTATGCGGACTATATCTTTAGTGGCCCGATCCTTGTCATATCGATAGAATCTTCAAGGATAACAGTAGAAGTGATTTTACACAGTTTGGAGTTTGAATATATCCATAAATAAGAACTATTTTCGTACAAAATCTCAAAAATGGTTCGGTTCGTGTATCAAAACCGGTTTGCAGCTTTCTTTTGAACTTAAAAATAAGTCTTTTATTAAAATTTGTAATAAATACATTCATAGATAGGCACTATTTTCATTCAAAATCTGACAAATGGTTAGTTTGTAAAGGGGACATATCAAAAAATCGTGCCCTTTTTTTTGAAATTGGTGTCATTAGAAGTGCTTTTACCCATATTTGTTGTAAATACATTTACAAATATAAAAATTTTCATACAAAAATCAAAAAATGGTAAGTTTGTATGGGGCTATATCTAAAAATGGGCGTGGCACCTTTCTTCTGATATTGGATGGATGGATTTTGGATTAAATGTATTTTAACCCGCTTAACGTAGTCAAGACTTTCATAAACGTAAGAACTATTTTCACACTCATAAATCGTAGAAAATGATAAGTTTGTGGCTGTATCTTAAAGTGGACGTGGCACCTTGGTTCAGACATACAAACTGCCTAAGACCTAACTTAAGGTTAAAGTTGTCAGGTCAATATCTTTAAACCTTTCTGGGAAAAACGACATGTGCAACAGACAGACATTCGGAAGTTGTACAGACAGACGGACATGGCTAGATCGATTCGTCTCGTCGAGCTGATCAATAATATATACTTTATGGGGTCTCCGATTCCTCCTTTAATGCGTTACAAACTTTCCGACAAACTGATAATACTCTTCACACTATGTGTGGCGGGTATAAAAATGTACTTTTTTTTTAGATTTGTTAACTAAGTTCACTAAAGTTACATTGTGTCTCAACCTGCATATTTTTTTATGTTTTTTTTTTTTAATATAATAAAAAAAATGCTTGCTAATTTGTATTGCGAAAAGGGCACTGTCTCAACCTGCATACGACACCCTTTCATTTTTGAATAGTTTCGCTACAGAAAAAAATTATAATAACAAAATAAACAAAGAAATTATTTCAATTTTTCTTTGAGTTAACAACATTAAGTAACTTTAAAAATATCACCCTGTATATACATACACATATATACTATATATATGTATGTGTATGTATATCGCGTTTACTTCAACTGACAATCTGTTTAGTAAATGCAACAAACGCTTAAAAAAATGAGCTTAGTTTTTTGTAGACTACTTTGCATTAGAATTTATTTTATTTAATATTTTTTTTTTTTTTTAGTAAAACAGTAAAGTGCAATAAAGACATTTATTGTTCAGCTACCGGCGAAAAAAAAAAAAAAAAAACAAAATTAACAGCACTTGTTTCACGCCAATTTTTATGCACAATTATATTTATATATATATTTGCATATATAAAAATCTATTTACGTATTTTGCGTCTCGCATTTTTTTTGTTTTTCGTTTTTGTTTTAGTTATAGATTTAAATTTTTTTTTAAACTTATAGATACATTTGTATCTTTAGATTTGTATATGTAAATAATTTATACATAAAGTGGGCGAACGCGTCTCAAAAGCCGGTAAAACAAAAAAGAAACGAAGCACCTTTTGCATTAACAAAAAAAAAAAAAAAAAAAAAAAACACATACACACACACATAAAAAAAGGTACATCTACGCACTTTTCATGTAGGTTTTTCAATAAGAACACCAACAATTGGTAATATTTTAATCAAAGTAAAAAAAAATATATAAAATAAAATAAATAAAAAAAAAAAAGCGATTAAACGTAGGAAACACAAGTTTTTGAAAATATATTTTTAAAATTTTTTGTTATTGTTGAAATATATCAAAAAAAAAAAAAATTTGTTTTTTTTTTTTATTCTGACGAATTTGCAAAAAAAAAAAAATTTTTTTTTTTTGATTTAAAAAGATTTTTCTTTATATACTTTTTTGTTGTTGTTGTATGTTTGATTTTCTCTTTGTTGTTGTTGTTGTATTTTTTAATATTATTTATGTTCTATTGTATTTTGTTGTTTGTGGAGTCGCGTGTATCGCCACTGATGGTTGATGGTCAACTGAATTAAGAACGGGACGCCATTTAGTAAAGCTTGACGATGTTGACTACGATGACGACGACACCATACACCGACACCGACACCGACGCAATAATGCTGCCTCGTATTTGTGCTGTGCGGCGCTATTCAATTGGATTCGTATAATCGTATCGTTTTAGTTTGTTGTTGTTGTTGTTGTGTTTGCTGTTGTTGTGTATCTTCGTAATACAACAACTTGTTGTTCTTATTATAGTTGTTGTTGTTGTTGTCGCGCGCACATTCAAAAATTGGATTTTTGCATTAATTCGAATTGTTTCAACAGATTTGCTGTTTCCTTTTCTAGATTACATATTTCCAATATTTTTGCCAATATTTATATTTTTAAATCTAAACCTAAATCAATTTTATTTTAATTATTTGTTATTATTTTTTTTTTATATTTAAAATAATTATCTTTAAAACTGTACGACTTAGTATCATTTCCCAAAAAATTTAATTCAAATAGATACATATTTCCATTGTTAAGAAGAGCTGCCCATGAGAGAAATGAATTTTGCACATTATTATAAACTAGCATGTACCAGCGGCTTTGCTCGCGTTTTTTTTTGTTTGCTAAATAAAATTAATCAAAAAAATTTGGGTTCAAATTTTGGAAATCGCTTAAACCATAATTCAAATGCGTTCAGTTTCAAGTCTCTACGCCTATTCAATCCAAATGTATGACTTTTTTTTTTCAAAAGCTCCCATTAGGCCCCGCTAATAAAATAAAATTAAAAAAAAATTGGTCAAAAAATCTATATTGGGTCCACATATGGGTCCCAGGTCCAAATTCCGAAAAATCCCTTGAGAACCTTGAACGCCAAAAATGTTTTTTAACCATATTTCAAATGAGCTGTTTCAAGTCTCTGCGTCTATTATTTCAAAGATATAGCTTTTCCGGTTCCAAGGCTCCATTAGGCCTCGGGTCAAAATTTACCAAAATCCCGTCTTGTTGCTCACCTGAATTCAAAAAAAAATCCAAACATAAATAGATTTTTTAAAGTCTTTTTGTTCCAAATATTTGGCTTTTCCAGTCTCAAGGCCCCCATTAGGCCTCGGGTCAAAAATTGAAAATGTAACATAGCCTATGTTACTCGGGAATAGTGTAGCTTGCCAACGGTGAAAGAATTTTTTAAATCGGTCCAGTAGTTTCGGAGCCTATTCATTTCAAACAAACTTTTCCTCTTTATAATATTAGTATAGACAATTCTTTGCAATAATAATCATAATAATAATCAACAGTGTCCTGGGAAGTTCTGTAAAAGATATTATTTCAAGCAGAAGAAAAAAAACATGTTTCAATTTTTTTGTTTGCGTTATTATACTGGAGAGCTTCAAGTCGTAGAATATTATTATTGAATAAATTTCAGCCAAACAAGGTGCAAATTTTTGTTATGTTGGTCTATGTGTACAGTTTAGATTTGACAAGGATCAGGTAAAAAGATAAGATCACTATATCATAAAGTCCCTATACAAAGTCAACTCAAATTTCTGAGTTTTTGTCACAAAAAACTTCATGACGGGTATCAAAATTTTCGAAGCTTACGTTTTTTCTTGTTACAACCTGTATCCAAAGGGTAAAAGGGAAGTTATGTAACATATAGAAGAAGGCTAGCTGGAGCCTATAAAGTATATATATTCTTGATCAACACTGAAAGGGGAGTCGAACTAGCTATGTCTGTCTGTGCGTCCCTCTGTCCGTCATCCTGCTTTCCTATCTCGGAGACTATAAAATATATAAACACCATATTTGAAACTTAGACTCTTCTAAGCTGTCAAGTGTTCACTTGCAAACGGTTTTTCTCTAGCCCCATTTTAAGGGATACCTCCCATACAAATGTAGCCCATAATTTTGTTTCTTATTCTAAGTATAGTTGTTCCCAAAGAAATATACTAATTTGGTTATAAAGTAAAGCCCATTTTGTAAATTTGTTATGGTAGTAAGATATGACTTAACTTAAGGTACATAAAGACTAAGTAGATGATATGTTGCAGTCGAGCATACTCGACTTTAGGTTTCTTTCTTGTTTTTTTTTTTTTTTTTTTTTTTGATTTGATTAAGAAAAACTCCAAAGTTTGGTTTGAATTTCTTTGAGGACTAACTCTTTAGCAAAGTAAAAATTTTCTGGAGAATTTAAATTTAAAGTTCGTCAGTCCAATTTGTTTTTTTTTTTTATTCAATTATCTCACAATAATTATATAAGAAGGTAATCTCTATAAAATATATGAAAGCCATTTATTCTTTTTGTGTAGCTAAATAGTTTTCCAAGTGTAAAAGTAACAACCTCATCATCAACTTTTACTACACATTTAGTATATACTCGTACTATATATACGTGTATGTGTCCATGTGAGTATATTATCGCAAGTAAGTATTTACCATTGCCAAAGTATGTATATACTCGTATGTATGTACTACGTCACTTTTTCGATAGAAATTTATACGCTCTTCCGACTGTTGATAGTTTTCATGAATTTGTTGACAGTGACATACATATTGTCCAGCTGTCCAGCGTTGTCGTTGTCCAGGCTCTTCCAAAACACGCCCAAAGACGAAATCATTTTAGTAGTTTTCTTATTAGAGTCCAAAAAAAAAAAAAAAGGTAAGAAAAAAAAGGCCCACAATCGCATGAATCTGTGCAAATATGATTTACTTTGTTGTCGTCTATAAGAGTATAATGGAAACTTTTTGCTATTATTGTTGTTGTTGTTGTTGTCTATGACATCACTTAATTGGGTTGCACACTTACAATGTTTCAATGCTGATAATGAAATCAGATACTTACTATACTAGACACATTGTGGCACAAAAAGGACAGAAAAAAAAACAACCAAAAAAGCAATTAAAATTATATATTTTTTTTTTGACCAATTTCAAATGAGGCTCAAACAGCAAGACTTGAGGTTGGTTAATGAAAATGTTACTTTTTTTTTTGTAAATAAAGTCGTTAGCATATTAATTAAACAAAAATTATTTAAAAAAAAAAAACATACAAAATTCACTTAAAATTGACTAATTGAATTACAAGGTGTGTTTCAAAAATATCTGATAAGTCATTAATTCGAAATATTTTGCGGTTAGCATAAGAGCATAAAAAAAGCACTAAAAAATACCGCTACCCTTGTTACTTAAATATATATTTGCGAGTAATGTAAAATATTATGGTATCTATAAGTCGAAAATCTAACGAATGTACTTCATGCATTGCTTTAGTAGTCTTGAATCATCCTTTGCATTATTACCTTTCAAATGAATGCAGTTTGGAGCACATCGGTTAGATGGTTTCAAAGTCCATAGCGGACATAGATACATTTTTATATTTCAAATGGTCAGATTATTGTCTTTAGCGTAAAAGCTTTAAGCCTTAGGCTTAGTGCAAAGTGCAAAAACAAAAAAAAAAAAATTTTTACAATTTTTAACAACATTTTTTGTATGGTAAAAGTCGAATATTTACTTCATGAATGGACCGAGTGCACTGTTTTAGTGATCTTAAATCATCTTTGCATTATTGCTTTTCAAGTGAAACCAGATTGGGACGCATAGGTTGAATGGTTTTAAAGTCCATAGCGGACATAGATACATTTAAAAAAATTTTTTTTTTTTTTTGACATCAGAGTAAAAACTAAAAGCAATGGGAGAGGTGATGCGATGCCATAGGATTGCTCTTCGCTACACAATACTGCTTACAGCTGTCCAAATGAATGCTCTAAAGATACAACTCTACGCTATCGCAATGTATATTGCCTATAGCATCGCTTATAGCTTTTATAGCTAGCAAAAAAAAAAACCGCCAGATTTTCCAGTTTATTTATGCTTTTGTTCTGTTTTTTTTAATTCTGAATATGTTTTGCTTTTTTTGCGTCACTTGATTACTAGATGGGATGTACGAGCGCATGATATGTTGTATATTTTTTTTTTTTTTTGCTGCGAAATTATGCTTAATTAATAGCATTTCACATGCCTAATTTACAAAAGATTATGTCTGTGTGTGTGTATGTGTAGCGGATATTTTGGCGTTTATTGCATTCTATTGCATGCCGCATTGCATGGGATTCGTTTCGATTCTGTTTAAATTGAGATGCATACAATGTGTGTCAGCTTTAATTATGTATTTTTTGTTGTTTTTTTTTGCGTTTTATGCTTGATATGTGAAACAAAATTCTAATTGTATTTCAGGGATACGTGTTAATCAGGAATGTACGTAAAATGTTTATGCTTTAAATGAAATGGCACCATTATAGTGGAAATCTTTTAAATATTTTTTTTTTTGAAACCATTAAACGGTGCTCAAAATTTATTTATGTAGCTACCTATTGCCGAATGTATCTTTTGTAAATTAAGCTACAAATGTATCTAGATACTTTTTTATAATATATTTGGCGTTGCTACTTAAATACAAATTAACGCATATTAGCGTTGGCGTTGAGCGTTGACGTTGCATTGCTTTACTTGTTTTGCACATCATGAATCGTTCTATTGTATCTATGCATATTTTTTTTTTTGGTGCAGCATGAGTTACATTTCAATGAATGACGCTGACGTCATACAAAAATTAAAAAGTTACCTGTTGCTGATATTTGTTTTTTTTCGTTTTTTTTCATTAATCAATTTTTTTTTAACTCTTGCAGCAACTTTAGGCGTTTCATTCATAAAAAAAAAATATTCAAAACTGCATTTCGTCTGTCTGTCTGCGTATGGTGCGGATGTCTTACACATAAAATTTTATAGCGTGGGTGTGTTTTTTTTTTACTTTAGTATGTGTGTGTGTGTCTGTCACTTTCAATGTCAACTTGAATTATGTGTTTTTTGTTTTTTTTTTTGTAGCTACCGATTAAAGATTTTTTTACAATTTGGCTAATTTTAATAAAAAGTTTGTGCTGCGTTAATATTTCAAGCCTTGTAAGAAATGTTTTGTGTTTAGTCGCTGCTTGTATTTATGCATTTTTTTATTTGTTGAACTTTTTATATTTCTAAGCTAAGCCTCTTAACCATTTAAAGACTTAATGTCTCTGTGTGCCAGCACTAAACTAAAAAGGTTCAGAGCATGCCATAGCTTTTTGGTATGCCGAAAAGATACATCATAAAAATTTCACATGCTGCTCTTCGCTTATTTTAAAAACAATTTAGGAAAATTCAACAGAAAAAATGTTAATAAGTTTATGATACCCCTACTAATAAATGAACATGCATGATCTAGACTAAAGATACAAGATGAACCTACGTAATTAGTTTATGACACTATTTTTGTCCTAAATTAATTAATGCCTGGTTCCGAGTTCTTAAAAATGATAAAATATTTATGACACCATAAATTGTTTCAAAATGTTGTGTTGAGACTATTGAATAGAGATAGACTGTCTGTCTGTCTGTTTAGATAAAACAAGATAAAATTATCACAATGATAATCTTCTCCGCTGGCGGCATTGTCCCCGTCCTCAGTTGTTCAGTTGCACCATTCCTATTAAGGAATCGGACGTTCCCGGTGCATATTTTAAAATCGTGTTCCTTAAATCTATTCCGGGGTTTGTTAACGTGAGTAGCAGATTTAACGGTAGCTGGGGTCTCCAGAATCAATGCTCCTGCCGCGGAGCTTAGCGCGGGATTTTCACTCCAAATCGAAAAAATAACACCTTTCCAATGTAATAAGCTGTCGTATCTTACTAAGAACTTAATCTAATTTTTCTTTTATATATTTTCAAAATACGCAGATACAATTTTTTTTTCTTATTTATCTTTAACTATTTTAAGTTAAATCTGACACAATTTTTTTTCTCCGAAGCAGCTGAATTGTTTACAGTAGCCAACCAACAAAAAAAAAAAAAAGAAAAACCCAAAGAAAAAGAAAAATATGAAGCATCACGTCATCGTCGCACACTCGGAAATTTAACAAGAGATGCAGAACAGATGACAGCAAATGATTGGATTGGAGGAAATACTTCACTTCTGTTGCGTAGCAAATTGTAGCACAGCGCAATGGCAGCGGTGTGAAGCGTGTTAAATACGCACAGCGGGACAACAACAACAACAAAAATATACACTTAAAGTTTGTCCGTCTGTCTGTCTGTCTATTCGGCTGATCTCCTTTCAGTTGTATTTTCCAAACATTTAAATTCTCTAGAAGTATCTGGTTCTGGTTTTTCTCTGGCATGGTTTGATGTATTCTGTTGACTTTTGCCGGCGTTTAATTTTTCCTAAATATTCCACTTTATGTACAATATTTCCCTACTTCTTCGATTTCCAATTATGTTGTTGTGTCTTGATTTTTTTTTTTTTGTATTTCTTAATGTTTGCTTCGGGATAGCACTTGCGGTTGCTTAAGTAGCCACTTCAAGTGGCTTTGAATTGTTTCTTAATGAAGTTGTTGCTATAAAGTTTCACATAAAATATATGAAGTGAAAATATGTTTACGATGCTAAAGAATAATATTTGTTTTTTTTTTTCACATATTTATTTATTTATTTCAAATTCTTTACACTTAATCTAAATAGTGTATTAATTTTGTAGGGGAACATGGCAATGCAGGTGAATTAGCAGAAACTGAAAACTGGAAGTTCACTATCTGAACTAAATAATTTTAATCGCTGTGAACTCATTTGTCAAATATTTTTGATTGTATTCCGCAGCATTGTGTCAATCATTTTTCATGGGGCACCTTGGCTCGAAAACTCGCAAATTGGCAGAAGTTTTGTATGGCAGGAACGACTAAAAATGGGCGTGGCACCACGGTTTTGACAAAACAAACAACTCAGGACCAAAACAAGCAGAAAAAATAAACATTTTCATACAAAAATTCAAAAAGGGGCGGTAAAATTGTATGGGAACTATAACTAAAAATTGGCGTAGAACCATGTTTTTGATATACAAACTGACTAGGACCAAAAAAAAGCTTAAAATTAAAGTTTCAATTTAAAATCTTTAAAACTTTTTAAATAAAACGCATTGCAACAGACGGACATACCTATTTTGATTCGTCTCATAAAGATGATCAATAATATATATGTATGTACTTTATGGAGTCTACAATGTCTGCTTCAATGCGTTACAAACTTTCTGACAAACTGATAATACCCTTTCACATAATGCGGGAAATGAAATAAATGTGTGATATTTGGGTTCTACAGAAACTAAATTTTTGTCTCCGCGATAGTATGTAGTTTTCATAGGACAGATGCACGGACAGATGGACACCGGTGTGGTGTGTAGGCTGTCAAGAATATCACCACAGCAGGCTCAGCTTGACATAAAAGGCGTCTAAAGAGACTAACCCTCAGGATGCTGTTATTTTCGCAAGGGTCTTGGTTCCCTCAAACGGAAAACAGCCATGGAACCATAAGAACACACGAACCATGGATAAAACGCCATGGACAGACGGTCATAGCGAATAAAATGTTATCCGAAAAAGGGTTCACCAATTTTAATAATTTGAAGTCGCTCTAATTTGTTTAAAACGATAATATTGAAGTGGATAGAATGCATATTTTGCTAAAGATCTACGTTCTAGAGTTGGTTCTTCGTCAAAATTGAAATTGAGACTTAGGGCTAGCCTTATTTTTGTGTACAAAAATAGTTTTTTTAAATTAAATTGCCACCTTTAGATATTTTCTGATATGCCTAAAACTTAAAGTTTCTCTTTTTCACATAAAATTCAAAAATTTTTGGAACCTGAGACATTAGGTAGAGGCATTTTCAAAATTAAATATTTTACATTGTGTTTTGGGCGGGGTCGGTAGACTGTCATTTCTGGGAGATAGCCACTCAGATTGTGTAAAAGAACGGAATGGGGGATCTACAGGTCCGAAGTATTTGTACTGTTTTGGACTGACTTGCTTTCTTCTTTCTTTCTTGTAATAAATTGTAAGGTTTTCTTTTGAAACGCTGCCCAAGTCTAATCCGTTACTTAATATTGTGGATAACTATCAATCGAGCTATTTATGTAGAAGAATAATAAAATCATTTTTTTTTTTTTTTTTTTTACTCACTTATTTTGTGTAAGCCCAGTAATGCTGCCTCGGGTGGCGACTCCGCATGCAGTGGAATGCATTTGCAATTTTTTTTTTTTTTTTTTTTTTTTTTGTAGTGATTATTTGCTTTGTGTGTTGTGTTGCTTATTAAATCCTTGTAATTATTGTTGACACGCGTTTGTCTAAAACATTAAATAGAAACGAGTGTAGTCGTCTTCATAGAATGTATCTACTCGCAGGTAACGTGTGTGTGTGTGTAGATTTAATCAACTTAAATATTGCATAAACACGCACGAATAAAAAAAAGTGCATTTATAAGTGCAAAAACACGTTTTGATAAAAAAAATAAAATAAATAAATTGCACTTTTATTAAAAAAAAAAAAAAAAAATAGATATCAAAAAGAACAAAGATAGTTTTGCATAAGTCTGACGCGTTTGTAATTAGCACACCGGCAGTTTTTTTTTTAGTATTTGCTAACTCGTTTTTGGGCTAAACTGTTAAAGCCTTAAGAAATCGATTTTTTTGGAGTAGAATAATGCACGTCAACATACACGATCGTCGCCGACGAATGACTGAATTTCTATTTCCGCTTTTTAGTTATACAAAGGCAGCAGCAGCAGCATTAGAATCAGCAGCGTTGCGTCGGCCTCCAGCTTCCAAATTAAACGTTATTTGTATCTAGTAGATGTATCTGTACTTGTTGCTCTTTGATGAGCGCGCGCACACACACAAAGCGTAAACGCAAAAGAGCAAACCAAAACAATTTCAAATTGTATCTGCAACTCGGATCCGTGTGAGTAAGCAATAATAAATACAATACCTGCGATATATTGTGTAAATAAAACGAACTAAAATTATGTACGAACGAGATACATTTAACAAAAAAAAAAAAAAAAAAAAAAAAAACGCGTGCGGGTGTCGAGCATAATCATCGACAAAAAACACAGCAACTCTTGCCTACACCTCACCATCACATCTAATCGCAACGAATTTTCTTTGCATCTTTTAAATTTTTCTTGTTTGTATTAAGCGTTTTGTAGTTTAATTTATCCTCATAAGAATTTTCCGCATCGTTTGTCCGTTTTGTATCTTTTTTTTTTTTTTTTTTTTTTTTGGTTTAGCACAAAAGCAACCAAATAATTTTTTATCGTCTATTTTGTTGTGTTTGTAATTGTTTTATAGTTAATTTACCTAAAAAATATATAAATTTCATAATCAACATCAAAGTACAATAAGCTATAAACCAGACCGCAGACAGCTTCTTTTGCCATATTTGTTTGGAAAGACGGAATTCCATATATTTCCGATTTATCCAAAATCACAGAAAATCTACGAACGGGTATACGGTTTTTTCTTAGGGCGAGCTTTTCTCTTAGGGGAGAAACTTCTGTTACTTCCAGTGATCCCTCGCTCAAGCGCTGCTTGAATTCTTCGATCTCTTACAATGGAATTGGCCTTAAGGGGAAAAGGGCTTTCAGAATCAGTGTCTATGCCGTGAAAAAAAACTTAAGGAAAAACGTTAACATGCATGGAACCGAAGCTCGAATTCCCGCCACATCTTGGTATAGTTTATTTATGATTATCAGTGGCTTAGGTAGAATTTAGAGAAGGGATGGCTTGGAGTCAATAGACCGTTACAACCAAAGTTTAGACACAATAATGGGGTCAAATTTTAACCTTAGAGCAGAATAATTTATTTTTTTAAAAAAACAATAATAGAAAATGGGAGGTGACTTTGTATGGGAACTATATGGGGCTGATTCCTATAATATCAGTTTAGTATACATAGAATGCCATTAGAAGTGTTTTTTTCCCTTATTTGGAGTGAATACATTCATAAACAATTACTATTTTCCATTAAAAATTAGAAAATGGGCGAAAAGTTCATATGTGGCATATATCTATAAATGGGCGTGGCACTTTAGTCTTGACATTGGATGACATTAGACTTGTTTTTACCCAATTTGAAGTGATGTGTAATGGGTATAAAAACTTGATTTGATTTTTATGTTTTTTCGGACCAATTGTAATTTTTTAGTATTTTGTTTTATTTTTCTGGTATTTTTTGGTCGTTTATTTATGATCAATTTATTCTTTTTTAATTTTATCTACTTCAACACAAATAATAATTTTAATCGCATATTTGCCTTCCTACAACTTCCATATTTGTTTTGTTTTGTTTTTTTTTGTGCAACATCCGACAACATGATTCATGAAGAAATCAGAGATGATCGTTTCAATCGGCAATGAGGGCGTGAGACAGTGAGGCGTGCTTGCTTATTGTATTTGTTTAGATTGTCTATTGATGTTTTTGTTCCGTTTGGTTTAATTTCGTATTTGTATTTTCATTTAAAATTTTCTTAAGAATTTTTCTCACACATGGAGTAAAATTTTTTATAAATATTACGCATACGCAAAGAACGCGAAACGTTGTCCAGAATGAGTAGCAAATGAGTTCAATTTGAGTGCGTTGAGAAGTTAGCAGAAGACAACAAGAAAGAGAGGAGTTGTATATTCTTTTGTGCGTATTGATGAAGCTACTCAGAAGAAGAAGAAGAAGAAGGCGTCATGTGATATATACCAGCTGCCATTTCAATTAAAATTAGATTTGAAATTATTTTATTGTCTTCGAAGTTGTACGCATTTTTTTATACACATAAAATGCATTTTTCACTTTTTTTTTTTATACGCAGCACATATTTTGTGAAGGAGACATCGTACACTCCATAAAGTACATATATATATATTCTTGATCAGCTCGACGAGTTGAATTGATCTTGCTTTGTCCGCCTGTCTGCTCTTCTGTACGTCCGTCTGACATATATATGCGTTTATACTAATATTATAAGAATCAGCTCCATATAGTCCCCATATAAAGTCACCACCCATTTTTTAAACTTTTTATACCCGCCACACATAGTGTGAAGGGTATTATCAGTTTGTCGGAAAGTTTGTAACGCATTAAAGGAGGCATCGGAGACCCCATAAAGTATATATATTATTGATCAGCTCGACTAGACGAATCGATTTAGCCATGTCCGTCTGTCTGTCCGTCTGTCTGTCTGTTGCAATGCGTTTTTCTCGGAAAGTTTCGAAAATATAGACCTGATACTTTAAATTTAAGCTTTTTGTGTTCCTAGGCAGTTTGTATGTCAGAGCCAAGGTGCCACGCCCATTTTAAGAAATAGCCCCCATACAAACTTTCCATTTTTTTCGATTCTTTTTATATGAAAATAGTTATTATTTATGAATGTATTTACTACAAATTGGGTGAAAACACTTCTAATTCAATATCTATCCGTCAAATATTAGAATAAAGGTACCACGCCCATTTTAAGATATAGCCCCCATACAAACTTACCATTTCTTTCGATTTTTTGTATAAAAATTGTTAGTATTTATGAATGTATTTACTACAAATATGGATAAAAGCACTTTTAATGACATCCAATTTCAAAAGAAAGGTGCCACGCCCATTTTTTTGATTGGCCCCCATACAAGCCAAGCGCCCATTTTTCAGATTTTGTATGAAAATAGTTCTTATTTATGGATATATTCACTCCAATCTGTGTAAAATCACTTCTACTGTTATCCATTGAATATTCTATCGATATGACAAGGATCGAGCCACTATAACATATTGACCCTATACAAACGCACCTTCCATTTTTTTTTTCTTTTTTCAAAAAAATGATTTAAAGTTTCGTGTGGCAGGTATTTGAGCTTCGGTGCTACCGAAGTTAACGTTTTTTCTTGTTTTCCTTGTTTTCTTTTATTTTGTTTTAAGTTTATCTTCGATAATTATGCGTAGATAGTTCTAAAAGAAGAGATAAGTGTGAAAAACTTTCCTCATAGTTACAATATAAATTTCTTTAAACTTTAAGAACCAACCTCGTTAGACGTCAAGTCCGGAAATGCAAGTTTATGGCCAAGTGATAACTTGTCTTAATTTATTGCTACTTAAAAACATTTAATTTTCTTTTTTAAATAATAAATTTAAACATTTCGTTGTACAGAAAAACATTGACCCTTGTTTATTTAAATTATTATACCATCTGTGGTACATACGATATATAGTAGGATAAATAAAGTGTGTATATAAAGGCGTGTGAGACTTCATGAAATTTAAATAATTTTGTTCAAGCATCTACAAGCAGCATCAAATCGCTTTCTGTCTGCTGCAATCTAAATAGTACTTTAAAAAATAAAAGTATAAAACAAGGATCTCAGATTCGTCTAAACTCTTTGATTGATGCCAGATATAGATATAGATTGAGTACATAGAAGCTTGTAAAGTATAATACTGGTTTACCGTTTCCTTGATTATTTAAGAATTTTATAAATCAGAGACTTCATGATTGTTTCGCGTAGTAATTCTGTTTCAGTCGTCACTCAAGAAAAACTACTGGCTTCTCTCGAATTGCCTTAATATCTCGAAATAAGCCGTTCAATCTTAATTCTAAAACGGAATCAATACTTTCAACTATAAACATACAATTTTTGACTGGCGTATATCGGATAGCATAGCAAATTAGGCATTCCCGACTTCATAAAGTTATAGAATTATGCAGAATCGATTATATATATTGTTTTTTTTTTTTTTTTTTTTTTTGTATTATTATAATTTGTGATTTTGTATAAATTATGTTTATTAATAAAATATGCCACACGTATGCAAATAGAATTGTTAAGTTTATAATTAGAAATCATTAATTTTAAGCATTTTGTTTTTTTTTCTGTTAAATTGCTGCGACGTGAAATTATTACAAATATGCGCGCTAAATACGATTTGCTTTCCAAATTTAATTCGACATCAATCAGCGTCAATTAGCGCCGACTAAGCTAAACAGTTTGGCTTAGAATCTATGTTGCCAATTTTGGCTAGCCATGGCACATAATGATTTCCGCAAGCGCCTATTTTTTATTTATTTTTGGTATACATATTTCCATGTACCCGAATGTACGAGTATATACAACGAATTTGTTACAAACATTTTTTGAGTGATCGACAATTGTTACAAGTATAACACCCAATCTGCGTGAGATCATGTAATTTTTTTGAATTTAATTATGAAATACCAAGAATTATCATGCATGAAATTTCGTGCTCCAATAGCGAATTTGATAGAAATATCATGAATGAACCCGTTTAAGGCATGTCATGCATGAAGTCGTGCAAACAAATATTGCATGAAGTCGTCCAAGACTTGTCATGCATGAAGTTGTGCACGACATGACGTGCATGAAACCGTGTTAGATATGTCATGCATGTCATTTGTTCAACAAACAAATCGCATACATATACGAGAACCCTTAAATACGATACTGGAAATAAAAATATTTTGTGTAATTCAAGAGAACTGCTAGGCAAACAGTCGACTCGATTAACTTCGGTACGGATTGACTCGACTCGTGTATAATGGCTTCGATTAATATCGAATCGGATACTCGGTTAAGTTGCTTATAAACTCGACACGGTGTGGTGCGATTAAGCAAGAGCAAGTTTTTTTTTTTTTTGGAAGAGTATTACGCCTTGGTGATATAACTCATTGGTAGAATGTCTCGCTGTTCAATACTAAGCAACTTATAAGTATAAAAGTTTTTAGTGTCTACAATATTCCAAATTATAAACTCTTCATATAAATTTTCAGTTCTTAAAGATTTTATTTATTTTTTATTTTGTTCTATTTTGAATTTTTATAGCAATAATAAAAAAGTACATATGACCTATTTCTAAACGTTGAACTTCAAAAAGTGTAAAATTGTTTAAAGTTGAAAAATTTGAAATATTTTCAAAAAAAAAAAAAAAATATTTTGTTTTTTTTTTTCGGTTCTTTTATTATTTTTTGTTAGCTTTGAAGTTTTGCCTACATTTGCCAAAAATAAAAAGATTGCGCTTCCGTTCTGTAAATAGTTTCCTGCGTTGTATAAATAATATTATTAACCAAAAATTTCGCTTTTTTCAATCAAATATGTTTTTTTTTTTTTTGTTGCCAATGAACTCACCAACATGTTGTTGATAATAGTCGTATTGTATTAAAATAGTTTTGTAGGTAGTTTATTTATTCTATGTATGGATATATATAGGGTGTGGTACCACTAATTTGTTCTTGATCTTTTTGTTGCAATAGTCGCTGCCATAAGCTATACTTTATGCATCGTTTTTTTGGTTTAAATTCACGTTCCAATTGACTGTAGGATGGCGGTTTCATGCGACGTACTGGTACAATCCACTATATATAATGAAAAAAAAAAATAATATATTATAAAAAATATATATAATATTTGATCATTATTCTTGAAACGATGAAATTAGAAGACAAAGCAAAGAAGATGTTGAAATCTCTTACGCTTCAAATCGAACTTATAGTTTACATGTCACAGAAATCACTTTAGTTCGCGTTTAAATCGTAGAGTTTACAGAAATTCCATTCGCTCTAATTCAAATCTCTTTAGCCATACTTCCTTCATGACACAGATATCTCTTTCGTCAAACCTAAATGGTAAACAGTATACTGCAGTTACAAAATAACGGTAAGCAATGTGTAAATTCTCTGTGATTTACAAATCCATAGAATAACATATCTTTTGAGATTTCTGTGACACGTACCAAATTAAGCGATTTTAAGGGAAACATTTTACGAATCAAATTTATCTAAATAAATTTTTAATTTCGAGTTTGTATAACTGACATACAGCCAGGCTTCCCTTTTTTGAAATCAGTGATTTACTTTTAAAATAAAGTTTTAAATTCTTGTAATTCTCAAACAGTTTAGCATATTAATATGGGAGATGAACGGACGGACAGATAGAGAGACGGACATAGCTAGACCGACTGATCTCATTAAGCTTATCAAGAATACTTTATAGGGTCTACGATGTCTCCTTTAATGTGTAAAAATTTTTCCGAAAAATTAAATATAGAAAAGTGTATTCTAGCAAATATTTTTACCTTATGTTGTTGTTGTTGTTGTTGTTGATGTTGTTCGTGTTTTTGACGTCGCAGTTGACGCAATGTGCGACTTGTGCAATATGGACGCACAGTTATATAATAAATAATCTCAATGATCGAGAAAATGCTGAAGCCCATAAAAAGTCCAAGTAGACCGCCGGTGTTGGCTACATTTTTTTTTTTTAATAGTATTTGCTTTTTTTTTTACATTTTTTTACTTACACAGAAACTCAGTAAAACCAAACATTTCCGATTTTGTAGTGCTGCGAAATATATTCGAGAGATAATAAAAATTTAATATGGATAAAGTCTTGTAATTTATTTGTGCTATTAAAAATATCTTCCGGAAATTCAGCAACGCTTTGAAAACTGCCATAGACAATGGTCGATGATGTTAGAGCAGCACGATAGGTCAACTCAAAGCAACCGGGCCAACAGCTATCACACGAAAGATTACGATTCGATGATGCTTCGATTTCAGTTTGTACCTGATTTGTGCAGGTATTATCATTTGGCCCACAGACGCGTGCCTGTGGATTAATGCGCGGCAAATAGTACAGCACACAGCTACATTCACGCATTAATATCTTTGCTTCGCATTCCAATTCACAATTCTTACGCGAATATGTGCGATAATAAACCAAATCTCCCTCATCCGAAAATAGGCAACGACGCACCGATTTTTTTATAGAACGTATGCTCGGCACAGCGTCTTCGTAAATCGGTTCAATCGGTATACGCGCTTCACGACCGGCAGTCACAAGAAAACCATAATTGCTGACCTTTGGCAGTTCGGCTGGATTGTGTACGAGCACCTTAAAGCCGACACTCATTGATTTTGTACAATAATATTCATCGGTGGAGGCATTCAGTACAACGCTAAGACCCATGCGACTACCAGTGCCACCAGAAACGCGTGGATAAAAAATTCGGGTAGATCTTTGCCATAACCTTTCTCGGGTGTCCAATCGATGGGTTTAAAATGTGTATCGACCAGTGGCGAGAGGCGTACATCGTCGCTTAAAAAAAAAAAACACATAAGTTGTATATTTAAATTTAATAGAGTAAATAAATATTTTCGGAATTTACGTATAGTTACGAAACAAAAAGATCGGATCGAGCGCATTAAATGTGCAACAGAGTCCATCATCGGTTAAAACTGAATTGAATATTAGCGAACAGTTCTCCTTTTGTGCACCGAAACTGCAGTAGAGCAACATCTCATCACAGGGCTGTGCTACCTCCACTAAAATAGCCTTAAAGTACTTCCAAGTTCCGATATACGATATGGTTAAATCACCACCCTGATCACACAGACTCATTAGTAGCGAATAATTGGTACTTGCACGTGAAATACGTTGTACGCGACTCTTAAGCGCCTGATTCAGATTGCAAATGGTTATGGCCGGAAATGGTACATTGTTTGTAAGTTTTTGTTTTGCGCTTGTCGAGATAATTATGGGCGAAGCGGACCATTTAACATAAATATTTGATATGAAAAAACTCGAAAGTATGACGACAAATATAAAAAGAAAGTCCAAAAAATACGCTAAATGTTACCATTTTTTTGAATATTTAAAATTTAAAAAAAAATTTAAAATAAGGGGAAAAACATTTTGTTGTTGTTTTTATTTACCGCTCCGGCAATGTAATCTTATCTTCGGCAATATACTTCAATCCATGCAGCGTGGTATTCTGTAAATAATATTTGATGCTCTTCGTTGCTGCTTCTCTGGTACAGAGTGTATCTTCCTCATCGCTGCTCATATTGTCGAATTGTTTGGATTTGTGTGCTACAAAAATTTGATAAATCGTTTACAAAAACTTTGACTCTTCATATATGGACAGAAATTTGTATCATAAAACAATCTTCTTTCCACCAGTCTTCATCTCCTAGACTAAATAGGCGAAATTTTGGTTTTGTGAGTTTGTCCCAGTCCTAGAACTTGAGACAAAGAGTCTTTTTATTGATCAGTATATTTTTTCTTAAATGGCAAATTATCATTTAACAATTCTGCTAGAGTCTCCAAGAATCTTTCACGAGAATTTCATAGACAAACAACGACACTTGTCTCATTTAGCCATGTCTTGTGACGCATTAAAGGAGACTTCGTAGACCCTATAATGTACATATGTACTTTAGGGTGGTCCAAAAAAAAGTTGTATGCGCTCACCCCCTAGGAATGTTCTATATCGACCCGTATTTTATTTTTAGTCAGAAAATATTTAATGGTGCCGCAAAACTCCTGAAGTTACCCATGCATTTTTTTATGGAAAAATAAAACTTTTTCGTAGATTTAATGTAGAAACCTGAAAAATGAATAATTTTTACACGGATAAGCATGTTTCTCTTCATAAATGATCGTACAATAGCATCCAATTATTCATTTTTTAGTTTTAAAATATGAACTATTTTTTACAGAATTTCAAAAAAGAACCAAAAAACGTAAAAATGAGAAGAATACTTAAAACAATACATTTTATTACTTTTATAACAAAAAAAAAAAAAATAATAATTTTTAAAAATTAAATAATAAATTAAATATTTAAAAATATTAATTTCCAGGTTTCCACATTAAATCTATAGAAAAGTAATATTTTGCGGCACCATTAAATATTATCCTTTTCCTTTGCTTAGTTTTGAAGATTTCGATCTGAAATTAGCAACTTTCCAGGCATTTCTGGGCCATCGATTTACTTGAAACACGAAATTCCGGGGTATTTGGGATCGCAGTTAACGAATTTAACGCTAATCTTACATTTAACAAATACTTATCTTATGTTTCCACTAGCGTTAGCATTCGCGTAAACCCTGCTTAAAAGCAGCTTAAACTTATAACTTGTCAAGAATTAATGTACAAAAAGTATTTGTCTATATTAGGCGTTGCTATCTCTCGAGAGCTAATATATCATTGCCAATATAACATAAAACTCTTTAATAGTATAAACATGTTTTTCAAACACTTGACTTACCCAATTTGCTTGGCTTCGACTGCTTTGACTTTAGATTCGATCCCGCAAAGAACTTCATGGTAGACGCTTCTAATAAAATTTACAAAAATTTTACGCTTGAACTTCATTTAAATACTGCTGCAACACGAATACAGAAAAAAGAATTACTTTTTCGCCTGACTTTTCATTTACATTTCGAAACTTTAATCGAAATGCATCAATTTAATCATATTGACTGACTCTGACTTTGTGCAAACAGTCAAAGGACATATTTGAGTTAGTTAGTTAGTTGGGGCACTTGACTCTATTTATTGACTTATTGAAAGTGCGATTGCATTACGAAAATTGCTCATGCGAACTTTAACGTGTTTTTCTATAACAAAAATTGCTGCAATTGAATTTAAGTTAAAAAAAATTATTTAAATAAAAAAAAAAAAAAAATTTGACGTACAAAACGCATGAAAATGACGTAGTTCAATGAATAAACAATTAAAACATGAAATAACAAATACAAATTTAAATGTAAATAATTCTGAACGAAACTACGTAAACATTAAACTAAACAATTATTTGAAAAATATAAATAGACCGAAGAAAAAATCATTAAAAATGTGCAAAGAAAAAAAAAAAAAGAAAATCTTAAAAATTAGTTTTCACATTTGTTTCAAGTTTTTATTAGTTTTTGTTTTTTTTTTGGGCAGTGATTCAGTGCTAGCGTACAATTTTTTTTTTTTTTTTTTACGTACGTTCCAGTTTTTGTTGCCAATATTTTCTTAAAGTTTTAATTTATGTTTTATTTTACTATAAAAAAATTTATACAAGTTGTAATGTTTAATTTCATTTGCCGGTTTATATTGTATTTGGAATTCATGTATGGCGCATATAAACTGTGACCAAGTAACAATTTTTTTTTCTTATCAAAATAATATTATATTATATTTAAGTCAAAATTTCATATGACTTTTAGGTACAATTAAAAAATATATACAAATCTACATATGTACAATTTGAATTAATAATTAATTGTTTGTGTGTACTTATATATAGTATATATAGAGTTATTTTATATATCTATAAACAAAAAAATTTACAAAATCAGAATTTTTTAGAAACAAAAAAAAAAAAGAAAAGTTTATAAATACATAAAAAAAAAAAAACTTTCGATAATTTTATGTTTGCACTACAGTTGCGTTCGCGTTAAGCAACCGATTTTATGATAAAAAAAAACCGAGTAAACGAAATCCACCGTTTGTTTTTAGGATTTGGTTTCAGCGATCCTTAAAACATAACAGACCTTCAAGTCAGAACAAAAATCCAGTTTTTTTTCTGAACGAAAGTAACATCTACAGATGAAATGGACAACGTATTTGAATTTAGCTACACGAAAAACTTAAGTACGATTTCATACAAAATAAAATGTATTCTGGTTTGAATAGCTAACCAAAAACAGATTTCCAGTTCTTTTTTTTTACGCAGACAGACGGACATTAATAAATTGTTGCTGTTTCTCGCTTACATTCGTAAATGTCACGTAAACGTTGTGAAAAGTACAATCTAGTATTCTTTTTACATATTTTACAACATTTACGAGACATTTACAAAAAAAAAAAAAAAGTTAATTAATTAATTCTTAATTAAAAAGTTAAATTAATTAATTCTTATATCTGATAATGCAATTAATTAAATGTAATTCAGTTTTTGTTGAATTGAAAAAAGTCAATCATCGAAGTGTTTGGTGTTTCCTTCATATTAACCGCTTCGACAGCATTATCGCTAACGTGTACATAATGCGGCAATAATGCATTTACGTTGACATCATCATTAACATTAACCGATCGAGCATCATTCACACCATTGACACTGACATCACCAACGCTATTTCCGACATTATGATCAAGATCTGCACCATTATGCGTATCAATATTTGTTACAGCGTTGGCATCGTTAACACCGTTGACAGCAACACTGCAGTTATTATTAACATTAACAACCACCATTGGCGGTTGCAATAGATTAACCGCATCAAGTTTACCAATGCCATCGTCTTGCAGAAAATCACCGACAGTACGCAGTAAACTCTCCTCAGATGGTGGTAGCAGTTTGCCACCGGCAGAAAGATTCAGTTTTTGTGCTGCTTCATCGGTGAGCGTATCATCCAGTGACATGCTCAACGTAGTTGTATAATCGACTAGATTACGTGGTGGCATAACAGGCAATGTCTGTATCGGTTCATATAGCAAATTGACATCTGTCTCCTGTTCTGGTACATGCATTGATTCTATTGCGCACATATCAAGTGCATATTGACCTTCCGGTATACTAAGAACGCGCGCAGTGCGTGCATTAACAAAATGTAAACCGGATGTATTACGTATGAGACGTGTACTGCGCAATTGTAGCTGTTCTATGAAATCATTTAATTCATTCAAAAATAAATCAGCACGTTGATCCTCATTCAGATGTGCATTACGTTGTAATTTGGCAATGAGAAAGTTAAAGAGTGTTGTATTGTTGTTGTGGTGGTGGTTCTGGTTCTGATTGCTTTGTAGCAGATTATTGGCATCGTTTAAATGTATTGGCTGTTGTTGTTGTTGTGGTTGTCTCTTATGTTCAGGAAATTTACCAAAATGACGTTCCATACGACGTCCAAGAAATTGTTTATGGCAGGTGGGACATATGGATTGTGGCGGTACAAAACGTACAGCTTTTATTTTTGTTGTATTGTCGTTGTTGTCAAAATTTGTATTTGTATTTACGGTGGTATTCATAGGTTCTTCTTCTTCTTGTTGTTGTTCTTGTGGAGTTGTCGTTGTTGTCATCATTTGTGGCAAGTTATTTTGTGACTTTGGCCGATAGTCTTTATCTCTTAATTCAGCAACAAAATTGTCAAACATTTCATTTATATCTGCAGCGTTTCTTGAGCCATTATGTATGCCGTTGGTTGTTGTTGATGTGCTTGTTACATTTGTTTTATAAGGATTAACGTAACGCACTATACGTCCAAAACGCGTACGCAATTGATTATCTGATGGTGCTGCTGTTGTTACACTTCCATTTGTTTGCGTTGCTGGTGTAGCATTCAGTCTATTTTCATAAAGCTGGTTAGCAGCTGTTGCTGCTGCTATTTTTATAATTTTGTTTGGTTGCCGCTCCAAATCTTGTGGTTCTGTTGTTGTCAGTCGTTTGCGTGGTCCTCTTATCTTTGGTTTTGGCATTGTAACTTCGTCATTTTGTAGCTGGGGCGGTTTCATGCCCATCAATATTGGATCTTTTAGTTGATAGATTGTCTTTTGATTTGTTTGGACATCTGTGCGTACAACTTCGTTATTTTTTCTATAAAGAAAAATGTACAAAAATTAAATTGAAACGTTCATGTGTGTGTGGCTTCTTGATATACAGACAGACAGACAGACAGACATATGGACTACATACAACTCACCTATCAATAACAATATGATCTTCACGTGATAGTTGCCATATATTGTATGCCAATTTAGCAAGTGAATCTTGATTGTTTTCAAGCTGATGTTCTGATGTCTGTGTCGCCCATAATGACGATGCACTATTTCTAGTTTGGCAAGTGTCGTTGTTAAAAGTGTTAAAAGCCGGCGTTGGCGGCAACAATGCGCTATTGTCATAGAAATTATCTTTAGGTAAGTCTTCATGCAGCGCATTACCATTAAATAATGATGGATCTAAATCGGCAGCTAATTTGAATGATGAACGACGATAAATACCAGATAAAATTGAAACTGGCGGCAATGCGGTATTATTTGTTTCTGGCAAATTGTAAAATGTTTGCAATGTTGATGAATGCGTTTGCATTTGCTGCGTCTGCATCACGTGCGGCGCCGGCGTTGGTCTATAATCAAAATAGTTCGTAGCATAACTGTTATTATCCAAATTGTTGTTGTTGTTGTTATTGTAAGCGGAAATTCCCAGTACATCGATTGGCTGCTTGAAAGAGAGAGAAAAACTCATTTAATTCAACAAATAAAAAAAATAAATACTATAACGCGACTACCTCATGGTCTTCTAGTAAATTATTTACAGTTAAATCAATAAATGCAGGCAATGTAACACAGTCTCCGCTACCAGCGCTGTTAACAGTGCTAGCAGCATCATTGATGCCGATGCCACTAATCGAGGTCAATTCGCCGGCTTTAATATCACAAAATTTCTGTTGACATTCATAAATTGCATTATTATTGTTGTTGTTGCTGTGTCGATTAATTTGTACGTCTTCATTAATGTTAAAAGCACAAGTATTTGCACATTGCATTTTGAATCGGTGGTGTGTTTGTTGTTGTTGTTTTTAACTTTTTGCAAATGCGTTTTGTTGCATTGTTCTACTTTTGGATTATCTCGTTTAAAATGCATCAAAAAAACAACAACAAGAATGTCTCGCTAAGAAATGCTTCTAGTTCTAAAATGCAACAAAAAACAGCTGTTTTCTTTTTCAATAACAAGTGAATGTCAAAACAACAGATGGCGCTGCAGTAACAATGGAGTGTGCTGCTTAGTTCCATTTTAACGGTTTTTTTTTTAAATTTAAAAATTAATAATAACGACTTTGGTTTTTTTTAATTTTGCTTGTTTCTGTGAACTTAATACATATATCGTAATATGAAGTGAGAGAAATGTCATAACATAGTCGCCATGCTAAAAGGACCCCCTTTACAAAGCTTGATACGGAACCTTGGTAACCATTCCATTTTAATGC
The DNA here is from genome assembly GCA_018903435.1 of Leucophenga varia. NCBI lineage: Eukaryota > Metazoa > Arthropoda > Insecta > Diptera > Drosophilidae > Leucophenga > Leucophenga varia. The sequence continues at coordinate 707,656 of JAEIFJ010001019.1, forward strand.
TTGAATACGTCTAAAATATTTTTCACTACCTTTCAATTAAGTCTTTACGTCTTACCATACCAGAGATTTGTTTCAAATGGGGTGTACATGGCGTTTTCCCCCAGCTTGAATTGTTTAACATTTTGTTTTTTTTTTGTGCAGTAATATTTTAATTAGATAAATAAATATAGTACTAGGAAAACACTGGAGCATTAAAAATAGTTAAAAATTGTGTAGACTGTGCTTATAAATAAGAATATAATACGATCGACGAAAGTTTTAGACAATATTCAAACGATTAAGGTTCCATGACGGCTCTGGATGAGAAGTAAACCAGTTTTGACGATTTTTATTTAGATTTACTGGCTGCAGGCTCTTAGGTTCCAACGACTCTGATATACTGCTGAGTAAGATATTACCAGACAAATGATATGTATTCAACTGACGATAATCGCGTCGTTTTTTCATAATTGGTAACGCCGAAACTTGTGTTACACGTAACGGATTTGTAGTATTCGTCTGCATACGCATTTCGGCCAATGTACGCCACGGACGTATTAGCGCAAAGTAAACACATTCGGCAATTGAAAGAAAACTAAAGCCCAAAAAGAGACCCATCAGACCACCGACACTAGCTGTGAATATGCGGTACGTGAGTGGAAATTAAAGGCTGAAACCCATAAAATACTTACACAGGAAATCGGCAATACCAATAAATTCAGTTTGCTTGTAACTACGAAATGAATGCTCCTTAAAGTACATTTTGAGCACAGCAACGCTACGCGTTACATAAGCATGACTCAGATTCTCTACAGCCGAATTGACGATTTCAAAACCGTCATGTGAGATTTTCGTCGAAAATGTCGAAATCTCAAATGTCAAATCATAACAACTTGGCAGACAATTATCGAGACATGACTCAACCGAGGCATCCGTATGCAAAAGAACACCCTTGACACAGGGCGACTTACGTATGCTGCAAACGGTGACATTGTCGTATATCTTTGGCATATAGAAACTAATGCAGCCACAATGCTCGAGCGACATACGCGAAAGGCATTCCATTTCACAGTTACGTTGCGTATAATGCTTAAAATAACGTAACTTGCCTTCATTGTGAAACAGGCAACGTCGATAGCGACGATTAACCGAGCGCAGTTGTTGTTCCGTTATAGTTTTCGTTGGTACAATACGCGCTTTCGTCTCGGAACCGGGTGCCAGCAAAACACCAGTTTCACGTACATTCGGCGATTCATTTGGACTATGCAGCGCAATCTTAAAACCGATGCTATTCGAAGAGGAGCAATAATACTGATCTGCCTCAACATCGAGTGTTAGCGAAAGACCCAACGATTCGCCAGTACCCTGCACGGGACGTGGATAATAGTTGACGGGTAGCTCCTTTGGAAAACCCTGCTCTGCATACCAATTAATTGGTTGATAACCATTATTGCTGCTCGCCAATTTACGTAAGGTCTCTGGAACGCTAGCGTTGAGTGAGTTGAGTAGAGTAGAAATTTTTATCGATTTGCGAATTTAGTTTTTTTTTTTGAAAATGTAATTTACTTATTTTTATACATATAACGCGGATGCAGCATATTGAAGACGCAACAAAGACCCTCATCGGTGACTAGCGGATGAAACATACTAGCACATTCATGATCTTCAGCACCATAACGACAACCAATAACCATGGTGTAACACGGTTGTGAAATCTTAAAGTATTTGTACATCCGTAAAAATATCTTTAAAAATATATTTTGAATGCAATATTTACATTATAAATAAACTGCTCAATACCGCTCCAATTGGTTATGGCATTGGTGACCCGTGGATCGGCTTTACGCTGGCACAATAATTGCAGCATTGCATATTCCGTTGAATTACTGCAATAAAGTACAAGCATAATGAACGCTCTAATATTTAACAGTGCCTTAAGGCACTTATGAACGCTCTAATATTTAACAGTGCCTTAAGGCACTTATTCTAAGTAAAGTGCATACCTTGAGAATTGTTGCACTTTCGTTTTAAGCGCCTGATTCAGATTACAAATGGTCACTGCTGGAAATGGTTCGTTTGTTATATACATTGGCTCCGGATTTATGCTAACAATCACCGGTGTTGTATTCCACTTATCAAACGCTTCCAGCGTTAAATAACCAGCAAGGCATAGCACAATTAATACTGCTATTGCAAAGAATGCGCTGTTGCGAATTAAAAAAAAAATGCAAATTGAAATACTTTGAAATATTTGAAAAAAAAAAAGCCTCACCGTTCTCCGGAACGCAACTGACGATTTCGAACATATTTTAGGCCGTGTATAGTAGTGCAGCGACAGAATTCATCTGTATTTTGTGCAAGTATGCTACGCCAATTGATTGGCATCTTCGTTGTATGACGATGACGACAACGTGGCTCGCCATATAACCACTTTCGGAGCGTTACACGTAACATGACAGCCAATTCAGTACTGCTGCTATGTTGCGTGAAAAATTTTACATTTACAAGTAAAGATTGCATATTTATAAATAAATAAATAAACAAAATACAATATATATCCTTATGCATTTAAAAATTTATTCAATTAGATTAATGCATATTTTTTTATCTATCCGTTGCAGTTCAGTGGGCATATCCGACAAATGACAGCAGACAAATTAAAAATTTTTATTGCAAATTTATTGCATTTCTATTCAAAATGTTTACGTACGTAAATGAATATGTTTAATTTTCATTTTCATTCATACGAAAAGTGCATATAGAAATGTGTATCTAGTAACTCCTTTCTGGTAGCCACATTGTCATCTGTCTGGTTTTATGTTGTTATTTGTAGTTGGAGCTTGGATAACTGAGTTTATAAAAGCAAGATACAATCAATTTGATTATAAAGAAACTGCTTTTTAACTTTGGAAAGATGGGCTAAAGATGGGCCCGGGCCACGGGACCGGGTTGGACGACAAATAAAAAAAAATATGGTTCGGCTGTATTGGTATACAAAATATTATATCGGCTCCCGTGACTATCTCTATAAGTACTTGTCTTTAAATTAAACATAAAAAATTGTTGCTGAAAACCAGTTTTAAACCGAACCGGGTTTTTAAACCAAAACAAAGCATTTTGAAGGAATTTCTCCGAGTCGTGAGCAAAACAAGCTTTTCTGAAAGAAAATGGTTTTGAATTAAAAACCTTATCTTCCGGGTTTGTAAAAATTAGATCGGGGGAAAAGAAATCCCATGTTGCCATCTCCACTACAAAAATTTTGCCTTTTATTTGTTAGAGATGGCAATACGAAGCCTTTAACGCGATTGACGTTGTTGACGTGTTTTCTAATGTTTCATAAAATTTTTTTTGAGAGGCAAAAGGTTAGGATTAAATATTTTGGGGAGAATGTTTCGTCAGATTATACCGTCAAATATTGGTTTCGAGAGTTTCGTGGTGGTCGCAACTTCACCAGTGACAGGCTCTCCGATGCGGTTACAGAGAACGATGTCAAAAAAAGTAAATGAAATGGTTTTGGATGACCGGAAAGTGAAGGGGCGAAGAACGAGCAAATGCCACAAAGATTAGTACTGAGCGCACACGCCATATTTTGGGCGAGATGCTGCATATGAAAAGAATTAAACCGCTGGGTCAATGATTTGGGGCTCCAATTGCTTTCTCATCCACCCCCCCGATTTGGCTTCCTCGGACTATTATCTCTTCCCAAAAAAGGCTCATCAATAAAAAATTCAGCTCACGCGTGAAAATCATCGACGCCGCCGAGGAGTATTTTGCAGACATTTTGGAAAATTACTTTTCGAAGGGGTTCAAGAAGTTGGAAAATCGCTGGAATAAGTGTATCGAGCTAAAAGGGCTACATTGAATACAATAAAAAACATAAAAAAAATAATTTTTTTTTTTTTAGTTCAATTAATTTGCAAAAATATGACGGTTTTTTTTTTTTTTTTTGGTACGTTTGTATGGTGCTACGCCCTACCGCCCATTTTCCAATAAATTCTACTTTTTTCAGTGTAGTCACATGTATACCAAATTTCATTTCTCTAATACTTGTCAAAGTACAATGAATTTATGTATTGATTCTATGAGGACTACGCCGACAACCCCTAGGGGTATAAAAAATAGTTTACGCTATTCTCGACCTAGGGGTTTGTTACAAACTCTTTGAAACTAATTTTATATATATAATTTTTATATATATGTTTTAAAGTACGATTGTTAAAAGTAGGCTTATATGAAGTAGCTAAAATTTGATTAGTTTATGTGACAGTACCAACCGAAGGAAACGAACAAATCTAAGGCTCGACACTAACTCAAAACTGGTTTGCAAGCAGTTCAAAGGTATCGTGAACCACTGAACCGAATCATTGCCGATTTTCTAAAGGTTCGCAGCGTGGTTTTTTGTGGTTCTCTATTCCCACGCTTTATTCGAGTATTTTGTTAAAAAGTGGTGACAAAAATGCTTGATTTTGAAAGAAACTTCAAAAAGCTCTCCTTTTGTTTATAATAAAAAAAATAATTTTCTGTCCTAAATACAAAATGTTGTCTCTTTATATCAAAAACTTTAACTTGCTTAGAAAACTACATAAATGATTATTCTAACTTAAAATGCGATTATATGTGCGTATTGATAACTCATGGAACTATAACAAATTACATTCACATAAAGTTCTTAATTAACACATGTTCACTTATTAAAAGGAAGCAATTAACAACTACAACAACAACTAAAACAAGAACATCAAATTGACAAAGAAGTTCTCAAGTTCAATAAAACATAACCACAGTGGACATGTGTACCACGACGCTGATGATGAGCGACATTGGCTAGGAAAGTTACCAATGGTCAATATAGAGTAGAGAAATACAGACATACAGACAGACGGACAGATGGACAGATGGACGCACCAGATCGACTAAGTTACGTCACCTCGTCTGAATAGAATCATACACAAAAGCGTACAAAGTTTCGAAACACCAACAACCGAAACGCACTTCAAGAAAATCAAATTAAAAGCTTTAATAGTTCAGTTCAGTTCAGTACAGTTCAATGTGTCGATGTTGAGTTAGCTAAAGGACGCGACACCTGCACACACACACACATACAGATAGAGAGAGCGAATGAGTGAGGAGAGTGGAGTGAGACAATTGACTTTGTTGCCTTTTTGGTTCAGGAGAAGTTCATAAAACACTTAACTTAGCCATGTGTCCCCAGGGAAACGGATGCTTAAGTTAAGGCAATATTCGAAGCAGGAATGGAACGGAACGAAACGAAATGAGACTGTAGCAGTAGTAGCCGCAATGGCTCGTTAGTATTTAGTGGCAACCAAACAAGAACAACAAATCGACAAACTACAATGTCATCGCACTGTATCTCTCTCGCTCTCTCGCTCTCTCTCTATTTCTGTCTGTTTTTGAGATGCAATAAATGGGCAACTTTTTGGCAAAAGGAAGTATCAACATCAATGACCATCAAAAGTGGTTAGAAAGCTACTGCAATGGCCAACGGCAAGTACGATATGGAATAGGAATCAAAATGTCGGAAGTTCTATAGGTATACTACGTGTGTATATGTATGTGTGATGTATATATACATGTGTATATGCGGTTTAACTTAGCTTAAGTTTAGCTATGACTTTAGTTGACAACAAAATTTGTAAAAGTTTAACAAAGTCCAATTGATCTAATCCAACAACAATAAAAATATGTATAGCGGCTGCAACAGTAGCTTATATCCAATCATAAATACTATATACTAGTGTTGTCAAAAAAAAAATCACTTTTGGTGATTTTTTCACAGTGATTTAATAATTGCTATGTCGCACTACGACTGAAGGTAGTGATTAGTACCAGTGAACATGTTCAGTTATCGGTGATTTAGTGTAGTGCTCTTCGCGAAGAGTGATTTAATTTAACAGTGATTCGCGCTTTTATTACTTTTTCCGAATCTTTCATATTCTTTTGAACACTATGAAACGATTGAACAGTTCAGTTAGGGCGATTTAGTGTATCACCTTTCGCGAATAGTGAAGCTGTTCAGTAATCGGTGATTGTTTTTCGCAAACTGCGATTTAATCACTGTTTGCAGTCACAGCGATTTTCAAGACTTACAAATTACTCTTTTTGCCAACACCATATACCCTATATACCATATGTAGAAGGATTTTTTGTGTAGCGCAGTCTATATTTTATACAAGACTTCGACGCTCGATGAGGAGTGGGAGGCAAAAAGTTAAAAAAATAAACGAAAAAAATTAAATTTTGCTAGAATGCATTAGAAATCATTTATCTCTGATTTAAGTTAAAGCGTTGGATTTATAAGAGAGACTATTTGACTCGGACTGACTGACTATACATACAGTCAGATACAGACAAAGTTGATCCGAGAACGTTGACGACAAAATGGACGATGAAAGGGGACAACAATGGTGACGACTTTCTCTAAAACTGAATTTGACATTGCTCGGATTACACTTGTCAATTTGAGGCTTTCTTGTAATTTTGTGCGTTTTCCACAACACTGATGTGCTACGTACAAAGTTTACTATATTTATAATAATACTATGTCTATGACCTAACTACACTGTATGTGTGTGTGTGTGTGTGTTTGTGTGTGTGGTTTATTTAAATGGCTTTATTTTTTGTTACCAAAATAATAATTTTAAATGAAGACATGAAGTAGATTAAATATTAGATTGCCAAAAAAAAAAAAAAAAAAAAAATCGACAACACAATTTTCTCGGATAGCTAAGCAGCTATCAAGGCATTAACTTCATGGACCTTTTTATCTAAGTTAGTTCTTCAATGTTATGATACATTTCAACACCTTTCTCAAGGTCGTAAAGTGAATATCGGCTGGGTTCCTGGTCACAGACATATTTTGATGGCAATGAAATCGCAAGATCTGGCTCCTCCTAGTCCTTTATTGGCCCGGAGCCTTTTTGCGGGCACATCTATACGTTTAATTGATAGATTCTCCGCCGAAATAGCTCGCCCAATCTGCCCTAAAAATATTATACATCTCAACCGTCATGATCTAAGTCTGTTAACTGGCTACCTTACCGTTCATAATAGATTGAGATATCATCTAAACAAAATAGGCTTGTCTCCAGAGTCGGAGTATAATGTCTCAATGGCTATTTTAATCGCTGTTTCTCCACAACTGACCAAATCAGAGTCGCCTCGTTTCAAGATACTTCCCTGCTTATCAACGAAGCGAAGTGGATTCTCGGTCTACTAACCTAACCATTGTTTATACTGGGCTTCTGTATAAGAGACTCGAGTGGAGGCACAGTGCTCTTTAGTCTTCATTTCCAGGTCTTAACTTGCGGCCTCGTCCCAGACACAACGTCAGGCTCTTATAGTTATTTTTTTTTTTTAGGACCAAAACAAACGTTCTATTCAGAGGAAAACAATTTTAACTCCTGATGTATGGCTAAGAAACATTGGTCATGTCAAAAGCGGATAAATCAACGTTGGACGTGTTTGAGAGAAAGATCTTTCGTAAGGACTTTAGTATTCGCATGACGGATGAGCTGTATGATTTATATGAGGACATAGGAACATTTAATTCAAACGATTGTACTGGGCTTGTCACCTGTTTCGGAAGAGCGAGGACGTCGCATTATGTGGACCAGATTTTCGAAGACAACCGCAAGTTCTACGTGCTACCAAGGCCAAGCATAGGCTGTAGGGCAATTTATCTAGTTGCATGTTTCAAATTAAAAGTTTTCAAAATTGTTCAGTAGGTGGATTTTTGAAATACGCTCGGTTCGCATGGCTCCATCGTTTCGCTTGACAACGCCTTTATAATTCTACCCATGGTTTAGCCGATAATAAAAGTTTCCTGTTGTTAATTTATGAGTTTTGAAAAATATTGTAAACATTTTTAAATAGTGTGCTACGCCAATACTATCTACCAATTTTTTTTTTTATTATATTGCAAAACTCTGTAGTTATGTGTTTCTTGTGTTTTTTAAAATCCGAAATTCGAAGTTATGTTAAAATATAATCTTTCTATTTATGCGAAAAAAAGCAGTGATGCGAACATGGCGCGAACAGCAAAACATCATAAAACGCCGCCTGCTAGTCGCCTATGCGTTGGACTCAGTAATACGCGCGGCTCTAAAATGCGCTTAAACAAAAATAAGGCATCAAAAAAGGAGGAGCAACTTCTTCGAAAAATCTGGCAATCGAACAAATGGAACAAAAGCAAACTGAAACAGAAACGGAGCAAGATCATGCGATGAGTTCTAAGAAAGCAGAAATGGAGATAACAGCATTAAATTTGGACAAAATGAAACTGAAGCTAAAACCAAATTATCTAAATCCAGTATTCACGTTAAATGATATTATGTTAGTATCACCGGATGACAATGATAATAATGATTCTGCTGTCGACGTCGGTGATTCTCGCTGTTTAAGAGTTATCGTGCCCAACGTTTCACCGGCAACAAGCCTAATGACATTTCCGGATTTTGAAAAATCGGAGGAACACTGATGATTATTTAAATATTTAATTTATTTATACTTAAACTTGTTAAAATTATTTTAATACGTTTCCGTTTGCATGTATGTGTATGTGTGCATTTGTATAAGAAAATATGAGCAGCATTTGGAATTTAATGAATTCAAATGCATTTGCTTCCATTTCAACAAAATACTTTCTTTTTTTTTTATTTTTATTTTTTTTCTCTCTCGCTTATTCGTATGTCGCGCATATTTTGCACTAATTTTCATTCATTCATTTAGACATTCATTCATTCAATTTCATTAGAGTCACAAAAATCCAGCAGTTTCTACGGACTAGAACAGACAGACAGACGGACGGACAGACTTTGACTCGTATTCATTTATCAGTGTGCACAGCACAGCGCAGTAAGTGGGCAACTGTTTCTGGTATGGTGAAATGGAGTACATCATGGATAGTTTCAAGCAGATGGTAGCAGATACTTTTGACATTAAATTCGATGGAACGTCTCTTTTGCTCTTATTCACCGAAATAGATTGGTATGAAATGGGTTGGGTTGGGCTATGTGCTACGAAATATTCAAGTGACAAAATGTTACATAAAATATGAAAAAAAAAAACAAAGAAAAGAAAAATAAAACAAATAAAATCATTCAAGAGTTTTTGGTAGCTTCTACAGTAACGAAGTTTTAATGCACTTTTTGTTTGTGTGTGTGTGTGTGTGTGTTGTAGAGTACTTCCGTTAGACAAATTTCTAAAGACGACAGTCAGCAAATGTCTGAAAGTTATGGAATTGATTTCGCATGATGTCGATTGGCGATTTTTCCTCGAACGCCAAAAGTAAGGTTTTTTTTTTTTTTTGAAAAGTGGATTCATGTCGAATAATCCCAAGCCTCAAGACCGACTTGAAAACGCTGAAATGAGAAGTCCTACCTCATCCGACGTATTCTCGAGACAACGCTACTTTCGATAAACACGTCAATGAGACATGGCCTACCAGAGCAGCTGTTTACTTCTTATGAAGATTGCGGAAAATGGGTTGATTCATGGATTGCCTCAAAAGACAATTTATGCTTTCAACATCGGTATCCGTTAATTGATCGAAAAATGGGAGAAATTCGCAGATCATTAAAATAATTAAAATATTCATTTTAAATTCGTAAATCTAGGAAAAAAAAATCGAAACGTTATTATCTATATATATAAAGAAAGTCGTGTTAGTTACACCACTTATAACTCAAGAACGGCAGAACAGATTTGGCTGAAAATTGGTAGGGAGGTAGCTTAGAGCCAGGAGACGGACATAGGATACTTTTTATACCGGGATTTTGGAAAATTTTGTCCCGGGACCTAATGGGGGCCTTGAAACCGGAAAAGCCATATCTTTGAAGTGAATAGACGTAGAGCCTTGAAACAGGGCTCATTTGAAAGATGGTTAAAAAACATTTTTGGCGTTCAAGTTGTTCAAGAGATTTCCGGAATTTGGACCTGGGACCCAATATAAATTTTTGACCAATTTTTTATTACAGGTGGCTTGGGAGCTTTGAAAAAAGTAAAATCTTTGGATTGAATAGACGTAGAGACTTAAAACTTGCCGCATTTGAATGATGGTTAGTCGTGTTTAGGGAATTCCAAAATTTGAACCCAAATTTTTGAACAATTTATATTTAGCCAACAAATAGAAACAAAAAAAAACGCGAGCAAAGGCGGGTAGATTCTAGTATATATTTAAAGTTCCTTTTTATATGTGCATTAAAATATTTATAATGTTTAAAAAAAAAACTTAAAGAGAATGTAAAGAAGTAATAAGTAAAAACGCGGAAACCAGTAAAAAAGACAAAAAAAATTGTGAACAATAGAAATGCTAATGGTATAAACCGACTACGAATTATAAATTATTTTAAATTGAGACATGTGCGGATGTCTGTTTGGAGCTGAGTATTTTATGCGATTAGATGATAATAAAATTTTTTAGCCGAAGTATTTAGGTGCATATATTTTTCAAAGAGAGAGACTATCTACTCAAAATCCCAAAAAGTCCTATAATGGTTTAGGGCACAGCAGACTTACTTGAAATCGGCGTTATATATGCTATGGAATCATTTCGAGTAGGGTGCAAAATATATAGGAAACGTTTTAAAAGCAAAAATTAAAAAGCATCCTGCTACAAACTCTTCACATAGTGTGTGTAGCGATGAACATTTTGAAGTTGACTGCGCCATGATTGTTGGCTATAAAAATAGTCCGACAAAAAAAAAAAAAAAAAAAAAATAAGACGAAAAAGATTTGCCATCAAATGCCAGACCTAAAGTGTCCCAACAGTGTAAAGTGTTCAAAATCAGAAAGGGTTTAGAAGTATGCGCTGTTTCGGCAAAGACGCGAAGGAGAAGTGAAACGGTGACATTATTTTTAAGAAGGACGATGTGTGCTGTTGCTGCCTACTTCCAAAAAAAAAACAAAAAAAAAGGGTAAAGAACTATTTTAAAACTATTTAGTGCTCGCGTGCGCGCATTTATGTCCCTCTGTCCGTCTGTCTGTCTGTCTCGGTCTATATATGTTACTAGTGTTAGTAAAAGCTTGTTGTCTCGTGATTAGTTTGAGTGCGATGTCCAAACAGAAAATTTCTCCAACTATTTTACAGACACTTTTCGAAGGCAATGAGCTGAGCTGTGCTGTGCTGTGCTCTGCTGCGGCGCTTTGTGCTACTTTTTGACTCTCAACCAAAATTTGAAAGGATGTAAAGAACGTCAGTTGTTAGTTCAGGAGTGCAGTGGAGGCTGCGGGTTACTCCAGTCGGATTAGTTGCACGTCATGTTGCCACTTGAAGTGTTTATGTGCGGATTCATATCAACATGCGACACTTAATAAAAACAATGCGATACTCATCCTGATACTCATCGTTATCATTATCGTCGTCGTCGTCGTCATCGTCGCTTTCGTCCTTGGCATCCTTGGCATTCTACTCGTTGTATACATGCGACTTAAATGGAAATCCATTTTAGTGCTGCTGTTTTTTGTTTTATTTATATTTTTTTTATGTTTTGTTTTGTTTTGTTTCTTTTATTGTTTTGATTATATTTTATTTTATTTTCAAAATTCATCTACAAATACGTAAAGCATAGTGCTTCTGCTGCTACTCTGCTGCTATGCTGCTGCTGCATATGTTTGCTTATACAAAATAATGCTGTCAGTGTTAGAGTGTCCTTCATCTTGGTTTTAAATACAATACAATGACATTTTGGGCTATACAGTATGTATCTAGATACATATACACACATATAAGTATCTATAATATGTAGTATGTATCTTGTTTGTATTTAAATGAGTGCTTATCCTTTTGGGTTTATAAATTTATAATTAATTGTTTTAAAGTCTCACACAGCAGTTGCAGTAAATTAAAATTGGATTGAATTGGATTGTGTTGTGTTGTGTTGTTTGCTGCTTTTTGTCTCTCTGTGTATTTGCTTTATCTATCCATCTATCTTTTGTATATTGTAGATACGATACTATGTATGTATCTATATATAAATGTGTATTTTAGTCTGTGTTGTCTGACCCCTAAATGACCATTGTGTACCGTTTTAAGCATTTTTGTGGCTTTTAAATCGTTGTTTTTCTCTTGTTGTTGCTCATGTTAATCGTTTTGGTAATTATCTTTATTTGTGGTACAAATATTAACTTGCACAAAGGACAAATGTGGCTGGCATTTTGGCATTCGGGCATTTTGTATAGAAAGTAAAATTGTAACATTTAATAAATCTAATTTTAGTTCTTTTTGATATTTTAAATTGAATAAAAAAAAAAAAAAAAAAGTTATTTGTTAAAGCCACGTGTAAAGCCTTTTTTGATTTTCATCTTTCGTGCCTAAACGCGAAAAAAACGTAAGCGACAAAAATGCAATTTTACAGAAAAGCGTCTTTTCAGTGCAAAAGCAGTACAAGTTGCTATAACTTTTCAAATCAAACAACAGAAATGGCTCAGTTTAAACCGTTTCACAATTACTTTCATTATAAAATAATTTTTTATACCATAAAAATACTAGCGGAATGAAAACATGCTAAAAAATACCAGCCTTTTTAATTACAGCGCTCCCAAAATATGTTGGGCGAAAATCACTAAAAATTCTTTTTATATCCGCCACACATAGTGTGAAGGTTATTATGAGTTTGTCGGAAAGTTTGTAACGCATTAAAGGAAGCATCGGAGACCCCATAAGTATGTATTCTTGATCAGCACGACGAGATGAGTCGATCTAGCCATGTCCGTCTGTCTGTTCGTCTGTCCATCTGTCTGTTTATTTCAGCGCGATTTACTCGGAGACTACTGGAAATATTTAGCTGAAATTTGAAACTTAAGCTTTTTTTTGGCAACGACCAGATCAAGTTTGAATATGAAAGTGCCACGCCCATTTTTAGGTATAGCCCCCATACAAACTTACCGTTTTTTTCGATTTTTTTTATGAAAATAGTTATTATTTAGGAATGTATTCACTCCAAATTAGGTAAAAGCACTTCTACTGTCATCCAATGCCGAATCTGATGTGCCAAGCCCATTTTTAGGCATAGCACCCATACAAACTTTGCGCCCAATTATGAATTTTTGTATGAAAATGGTTATTATTTAGGAATGTATTCAATTCAAATGGCCTAAAAACACATCAAATATCATCCGATATCAAAAGCAAGGTGCCACGCCCATTTTTGGCATAGGCCCCACACAACGTGAGTTGTATCAGACCATTGATTCCGTCCCATCCCATCTCGAAGTTTTATTTAAACCACTTATGAAAACACATTAACAATTTAAAAATACGTGTGACGGGTATATAAGCTTCGGTTCCACCGAAGTAAACGTTTTTTCTTGTTTGTTGTTTATTTTTTGTTTTTAATTGCAGCGGGATTACAATTTGTTGGGGCTAACAGACAAAAACTGTTTTTTTTGGAAAAATTAGAAAACCGACTTCATGAATGAACCGAATGTGCCTAATACATTGTTTTAATGGCATTATAATTTATTTCAATTGTAGCCTTTCTAATGAAACTAATTTGGGACTCATCGGTTGGATGGTTTCAACGATCATAGCGGACATAGAAACATTATTACTATTTTTCGTCATATTAAATACTGAAACCTATCATTTAAATTTAAAAATCATGCTTCAAATTCACATACACCACGTAAAGTACATATTTAAGCAAATTTAAAATCGAGCCAAAAAATGTTTAAGCAAAAAAGTATTTAAAAAAACAAAAAAATTATCGAAAGAAAAAAAAATTTGCCATTGTGTGCAAATATTCATCGATAAAAAAAAAAAAAATATGGGGGGGGGGCAAAAAAATTACATATAATAGAAAAACGCTTGTACTTTTGTTCATGTATGTGAGTGAGTAAAGTGGTAAAAAATCTGAAAATGATAGAGCAATGATTAATTGTAGTTTGCAGTAGTTCTGGCAGAGTAGCTTCACTTCGCTTCGCTTTGCTTCGATTCTGTACTATTCAGTATGGCGCATTGCTGCAGTCGCAGCCAACGCTGCTTTAGTATGCAACACTACATTACACATCGGCAAACGTCATCAGTGCCTCAGCACCTCATCGTCCTTGCCAAGTAGTTGCCGCACACAAGCTGTCTGCGATATTAATGATAGATACATACGTACTCGTATACGGCAATGTTTTCGTTATACATAGAAACTGAACTGAATACCGACTGAAAAACTTCACATACGGAGATGTGTTTAAAAATATTGTATACTATAAATGGGAAATACATACGTTTAAATTCAATTTAAGAACACTCATATTGAAAATCCTATAACTGACCAACGAACAAGACTATTCAATGACTTTGCATATTCAGAAAATAAATTGTGCTCCTTACTCAAAGAGATGAAGTGAACGAGGGGACTGAAATCCAAACTAGTTTAGTTTAGTACTCGAAACCCGAAAAGTAAACAGATTGGGATTTTTTAGCTCTTTTGATAATATTTTACTATGAAGCGTAAATTTCGCATTTAATATTTATTTTTGAATGCACCTCGTACATTCAAGCGGCACCCTATTCTCATTAAGGCATTCTGTCTCATTATAATGCATTATAAATTCTTCTCATACGCTACACAAAAAATAGTGCAAATAGTTTTATACATTTCTCGCTACATAAAGCTCTAAAAATCGCTTATATCGTATCTTATGTAATCTTAAACGATTAAAAAATACGAAACTATATTTTTCTCTGAAATATACATTTTCTTATGCGTTTTTTGGTTACTCGATGGCTTAAAAAAAGTATTTTTAATGAGTATACTCATGTCACTGAATGAATATATTCAAAAAAAAAAATAAAAAAATGAAATTCTTAAATTGATTAAAGGATTCGTTTCGGCTAATTGAAAAAAAAAATTATTATTCCAATAATATATTTATGAGATGATATAGTAAATCATTCTTTCAATATTTTGCAAATACACAGAAAGAATAAAACAAGCAGAAGGTAAGCTTATTTTTTTAAAATCAAACAAATTTTTAAGTAAAAAAAAAATATTTCGGTTTATTTTTCAGAGCGTTTGCTCATTACAAAGACCAAATTTATCTCTATTTGAGAACGAATTGTACTTGAATCAAGAACGATTTAAACTCATGTCAAGAACGAATTGTTCTTTTTTAAAACAGTGTTGAGATTTTTTCCACCGCCCACTTTTCCAATCATCAAACTCCTGTTCCTACACCCATTTGTGAATCTTTAATGACTTTATAATATTCTAAATTCCTATAAGATAGACTACTGAATCGAAATCCTTGATATCTGGCCACCAGAGCGGTCTCCCCCTAGTAAAGGGTGATTTTTTAAGAGCTTGAGAATTTAAAAAAAAAAAAACGCATAAAATTTGCAAAATCTCATCGGTTCTTTATTTGAAACGTTAGATTGGTCCATGACATTTACTTTTTGAAGATAATTTCATTTAAATGTTGACCGCGGCTGCGTCTTAGGTGGTCCATTCGGAAAGTCCAATTTTGGGCAACTTTTTCGAGCATTTCGGCCGGAATAGCCCGAATTTCTTCGGAAATGTTGTCTTCCAAAGCTGGAATAGTTGCTGGCTTATTTCTGTAGACTTTAGACTTGACGTAGCCCCACAAAAAATAGTCTAAAGGCGTCAAATCGCATGATCTTGGTGGCCAACTTACCGGTCCATTTCTTGAGATGAATTGTTCTCCGAAGTTTTCCCTCAAAATGGCCATAGAATCGCGAGCTGTGTGGCATGTAGCGCCATCTTGTTGAAACCACATGTCAACCAAGTTCAGTTCTTCCATTTTTGGCAACAAAAAGTTTGTTAGCATCGAACGATAGCGATCGCCATTCACCGTAACGTTGCGTCCAACAGCATCTTTGAAAAAATACGGTCCAATGATTCCACCGGCGTACAAACCACACCAAACAGTGCATTTTTCGGGATGCATGGGCAGTTCTTGAACGGCTTCTGGTTGCTCTTCACTCCAAATGCGGCAATTTTGCTTATTTACGTAGCCATTCAACCAGAAATGAGCCTCATCGCTGAACAAAATTTGTCAATAAAAAAGCGGATTTTCTGCCAACTTTTCTAGGGCCCATTCACTGAAAATTCGTTAGTTAGTTCGTTAGTAAGTCTATTCATGATGAAATGTCAAAGTATACTGAGCATCTTTCTCTTTGACACCTTGTCTGAATCCCGCGTGATCTGTCAAATACTAATGCATGAAAATCCTAACCTCAAAAAAAATCACCCGTTATTTATTCAATTTTTTTTGTGAGAATACTCGTTTTTATATCAAAAACATTCCAGAAAAAAATTAAAAAAAATAATTAAATAAAACAACAAAAAGAAAAGAAATGAAATAATATCAAGCACGTTTGTTCTCAACGCAAGCATATTGTGCATAGTTTGAGAAACGCTAGAAACATTTGTGCTTGGTATCATGTGTTCTTAAATCAAGTATGTGTGTTCTTAATTTGCTATTAGCGTTTTTTGCACTGTTAAGCAACTCGTTGCGTATTGTAAACTATTGAGAAATGCTTTCTAATAATGTTTCCGCTACTTAAAAATGATTTGTAAGTGCTTCTTCAAATTGTTCAATAAAAAAATGAATGTAACAACAACAAAATGGTAAAGAACTTTTATTATTATTTATTTATTTAATTTTTTTTAAATATTTTTGTAATTCATTTATTGCAACCAAAGCTCCTCGGTACATCTCCCGCAAAAAAAAAAAACAAAATAAATCGGTGCACTTAAATTGCAATTAAAACAATTTGTGTTAAATGCTTTTGAATAATTGTATGCCCATCGCTCTTGTAAATATGTCACATACCAGAATGCAAACCAATTCAACCCACTCAGATACATATTGAAGTAACACGCAATCATTCGCAATGCATTTGTATCTGAAAAGCGTTTATTGTACGCAGAGTCTGATATGGCATTCATCTTGCCTAGATTTTTACTATAACACTGCGTAATGGTGTGTGTGTGTGTGTGTGGGTGTATTGTTTGTATTTATGTGTATACGCATTATACAAAATATATCCATTCACATACACATCGAAATGTACAGCGAATACTTTTGGCAGTATCGCATCGTATCGGCGACTCAATTTGTCAATAGCAGATGTTGTTTTTAAAATTTATATTCATGATTCCAATTGATTTTTATGCTGTGAACAGGGTAAACACATTATGCTATATTGTTGTGCTGGTTAAACTTTCAAAAGTTTGTATTGTAAATGTAACACATTTCGGAAGATTTAACATTGGAAAAATAGTACATAGTCTGTATGCTTTTGAATGTACTAAATAAGATTAGGATAATTGTAAATCAAATATTTTATTTGATCAGTTAGATGAAATTTGATAGGACTAACTCAAATAGTTCAAAATGGTGTCAGAAGTAAAAACTCACTAAAGGATTTTAATCAGATACATTTTTTAATAACTGGTTTTATTTAATTTTAAAAGCCACAGTTTTAAAAAAAAAAATAAGCAAAACGTTAACTTCGGTGGAACCGAAGCTTATATACCCGTCACACGTATTCTGAAATTGTTAATGTGTTGTCATCAGTGGTTTAAATAAAACTTCGAGATGGAATGGGACGGGGTCAATGGGGTCACGTTGTTTGAATTTGATATTGGATAATATTAAAAGTGTTTTTACCCAATTTACTAAATAATAACCATTTTCATACAAAAATTCGACAACGGGCGGTAAGTTTGTATGGGGACTTTAGTTAAAAATAGGCGTGGCAGCTTGCTTTTGATATTGGATGATATAAGATGTGTTTTTAGGCCATTTGGAGTACATTCCTAAATAATAACCATTTTCATACAAAAATTCAAAAATGGGCGGTAAGTTTGTATGGGTGCTATACCTAAAAATGGGCGTGGCACATAAGATTTCACATTGGATGGCAGTAGAAGAGTTTTTACCCAATTTGAAGTGAATATATGCATAAATAATAACTAGTTTCATACAAAAAATCGACAAATTTTGGTTAGTTTGTATGGGGGCTATACCTAAAAATGGGCGTGGCACTTTCATACTCAAACTTGACTTGGTCGTTACCGAGAAAAGCTTAAGTATCAAATTTCAGCAAAATATCTCTAGTAGTCTCCGAGTAAATCGCGTTGAAATAAATAGACGGATAGACGGGGAGACGGACAGACGGATAGACGGACATGGCTAGATCGACTCGCCTCGTTGAGCTGATCAAGAATATATATATACTTTATGGGGTCTCCGATGCCTCCTTTAACGCGTGTTCTTTCTTTCTTAAGCGTGCTACCTCTTCTCACTATTGTAAGTTTTATAAAAAATAAAAAAGAAAAGAGTCGAGTATACACGACTGCAAGATAAACTGTACCTAATCCTTACTTTCCTTAAATGAAAGCATGTCTTAGTACCATTCATTTCTGTATTAGATTTTCATACAAGAATTACAAAAAAAAAAAATTGGGTAAATTTGTATGTGGGCTTAACCTTAATTTTTTTTTTGGTCCCATCTATATTGAGATATTTTATTGGGACTATTTTAGATACATATTTTATACTAAATTTACAGTTCTTAGAATGAGAAACAAAGAAGTTTTTATGTAAACAAATTTTTTTTTGGTTTAGATTTGTATGGGGTGGTGTACTCCTTGAAATGTGCCTAGAGGAAAACAGTTTGTAGAGTTTAAGTTTCAATTATGGTGCGTCTAACTACTATAGTCTTCGTGATAGTCCTATTCATCTTTTACACTTCGGGTACAGGGAACAACTCAAATTAAAAGTCAATTTTTTAATTTCTTTTTTATTATATTCGAATATTTTCTTGTGCATTGCAGGAATTGTGTGTGGGATTCGATTTTTTTTTTTTTATATTTTTTTTTTTTTTGCAAAAAAGCGATCGCAATTTTTTAGTCTCTGCAGTTCTTATTTTATATATTTGAATTTCTTAATCGCAACACGATCTCAATATCATTTTTGTGCAAGGATGATAATGATGACACGGGTGCTCTTTTAGTGAAATTTATTTTTACTCTTTTATTTTATTTTATTTTTTGTTGTTTTTTGTGTTTTTTTTTTTGCGTTTTGAAAGCTTTACGGTTCTTATTTATTATTATTTTTTTTTTTGTTTGCTTTTTTGGATTTATACTTAATATAGAAAGATAGATTTTACTCTTAAGTAGAACAAACTCATAAATTTGAGTATAAATTGGCCCGTATAGAACAGAACGTTTTACCACAATTTATTAATGGAATGTGGCCAACCAATATGGCTGAGAGACAACAGACCGCCAAATGCTATAGCAAACGATTTTTTATTTATATCGTTCGTTCTTGGAAAAAAGCATTTGTGTAACGTAAGAAACGAAGTTTAAAGCACAAAATAAAACGTAAAAGAGAGACGTTTTCATTGAGTGAATTAAGCTAGAGATGTGCGCGTGAGCTGCGTGTTTTATAAAAAAAAATATGATTATGGAAAAATTTATAATAATAAAAATAAATAAAAAAATATGAAAAAAATGTTTTCTAAATAATAAATTAAAAAATAATTAAAATAAATAATAAAGTTTAAATAAAAATCTTATAAAAACGTTAAATAATAAAAAAAATAATTATAACTAACATAAAAAATTAAACAAAAATAATTAAAAAGATAAACAAAAAAAAAAACAAAAAAAAAAAATAAAAAAAATAAAATAAAATAAATAATAAATTAAAATAAAGATCTTATGAAAACGGTTCATAATAAAAAATCACAAAATTAACATAATAAATTAATTAAAAATATAAAAAATAAAAAAAAAAAGAAATAAAATATTAAAAGTAAAAATTTAAAAAAACTCTTAAAAAAATCTTTAAAAAAAATATATAAAAAAAATCTTTAAAAAAAATCTTTAAAAAAAATCTTTAAAAAAAATCTTTAAAAAAAATCTTTAAAAAATTAATAAAAAATCTTTAAAAAAATCTTTAAAAAAAATCTTTAAAAAATATCTTAATTAAAAAAAATTTTAAAAGTATTACAAAATAAAGAAAAATAAAGGTTAAACGAAAATAAAATATGTATTAAAAATAAATAAAAAATTAAAACAAAAATTACAACAAAATTAAATAAAAATAAATAAATTTAATATAAAAAAAATTTAAAAAAATGTAAAAATAATAAAAAATAAAAGCTATAAATAAGTTTTAAGAATAAAAAAAAAAATATTTTCTAATTAAAAAAAATAAAATAGTTTGGATACCACACGAAATAATTTTAAAAATTATAAGCCCTTGTGACAAGTCTACAGTATGCTCATCACTGACCTATTATTTATGGTACGTCTCAACCTCTGATTTGGTTTAATTTTTTTTGTTATGTTCAGTGATGGGCACTATATCTATTGTTATACCAGAGTGTGATTGTATATATGCTTTAGTTCTAACATGCTTTTTGGCTTTTCTTAACTTTTAATTCTTTTTTTTTTCAATTTATTTATCCAAAGTATCTACGATCGTGAGTCGAAAAAAATATTCGTGATTAGCGTGAATACTTTTGGGCTCATCGCAAGCAAAAATAAACAAACCGGTTCGTAAGTTGAGTAAAACAAATTTCATTACTGTCGCACTTAGTTTCATAACGCTTGCATTCGTTAAATACATTTGCACTTGGTGCGAGAGAAGAGTACAGATAGCTATGTAGATACTTTTGCGATCGTTGAGAGCAAGTTTGCATGCATTCATTCTTCTTTTAGATACATCATTGCTTGTGGATATAATATTTTGTTGAGTTAGTCTTTTGTGTGCGCTTTTTGAGTGCGCCGTTTAAATTTATAAAAATACTGAACTATAGAACGCATCTTGTTGAGATACTTGCGACGGCTGTGCAAAATTTTATATACACAATTACGAGAGCTTTTGCACTTATTGTGTTTGTTTGTTTGTCTGTTTCATTTGTATATTTGCATAGGTTGTGTGTGTGTATTTCAACTTTGTCTTTCGTTTCGTTTCGTTTCTCTTTTTTTTTGCATTTATTATCATATGCGTTGTATCTATGTAGTATGTATATTGAAATGTATCTTGCAGATACAATCGTACGGTCATCAGCTGCTCTTGTAGGCGTTGTTTTGTTTCATTTTGGCTTATATGTGTATGTATGTATGTATTGTATATCTTGTTTGCAAGTTGTTTGCTGTGCTCAAATATTTGCATTGTGTAATTTAGTGCAACATGTTACATTGTATCTGTCTGTGTATGTGTATCTGACTATTGTACCTCAAAATGCAACTGTATTGTAAGGCTTTAAATAAATGCAACGAACGCATTTAATGTTGATTCTTGTTTGCCGCAGGCTTCATTGTTTTTCCAATTTTAATTGCATTTAGTTGCAACGAACGTTACTCTCCTCTCCTCTCGTCTCGTCGAATGTAGTTTTGTATTGTTACTTTGCAAAAAGGATATACGACATCGAAGGCAGAGACGTTTATGACTGCCAAACTCAATTTGTGCGCAAATCACATCATATGCTTGCCAAACACGTTCTTCGCAAAAATTTAAGTCACGAAAACAATTTTGCGAATTGGACAGTGTCGCAAGAAAAGACGTCTGAGACGAAAAGTTTCATATTTGTTGACTATGAAGACAATGTCAGGACAGGACAGGATAGGATAGGATAGGACGTTGAATGAATGAATAGCTGCTGACTGAAGGACTATCTAGTCACTTGACTGACTGTTTTGTTATATAAGGATAACTGCGAGTGTCTACTATTTATTTTGTGAACTGAAATTGCACAGTTTTGTTCTTTTTGTCTTTGTTGTTCTTGTTGCTGCTTTTTGTTAAATTTGTGGCAAGAGTTTTGAGCCACAATTTTATTGGCTGTACAAATGTGTCTTTTACTTAGATTTTTGCACGTCCGTCCGTTCGTTTGTTTCTTTTTTTTTTTTTGGTTTTGCCTTATGTTTATCGCAGCAGCCTAATCAAAGCAAACAAAGCTTAACAATTGTAAAATAAATTTGCACAAAATTAAAGATAAATCTCAAAAATATTTGCATATTTTCATTTTTATTTTAGCTTAGCAAAAAAAGAAAAAAAAAAAAAAAAATAATAAAAATTTTCTCTTTTATTGAAAATTGAAAACAACAAAAATAATACAACGGACTATTTAAGATTCATTTTAATACGTACTAATATTACAAATCTTCATCTTTAATAAAAATAAAAGATTTTTTTCACTATAGTATATGCTGTCCACACAAGTTCACTGAGTTTGCACTCAACCGTGCACTATGAGCAGTTCAAAACAATCAGGCAGCAGTGTTGTAAACTTTGGTATTTTTTTAGTATAAAGACAGTATTTTGACAAAAAAAAAGCAAGTGGAAGTATAGAGTTCGATTACGAGATACTTTTATGAATTTTATAAAATATTCTATCTTAGTATCATTCCATAGTACATTACTTGTGAGTGTTTTAAGCAAATTTTGGGACCCTCGGGAGTAGTCCTCTTCTTTAGAAGTAGTTTTTTGGTTACAATAATTAATTGACTAAAAGAATTTGCGAAAAAAAGATACATTTTTACAAACTGTGCAGCGAAATAATCAGCTTGAAGTGAAAACCGAAGCTCAAATACCCACCACACAAAATTTGTATGATCATCAGTGACGTACATTATTTTCCGCAAAGAGATACCCAACCTCTTTGCGGAAAAATTTTACATAACATAACAAAAAATTTCTTGAAAAAAAAAAAAAATTAGAAGGTTGTATAGGGTCTGTAAGTTATAGCGACTCGATCCTTGTCATATCGGTAGTACATTCAAAGGATGACAGTAGGAGTGATTTTACCCAGATTGGAGTGAATAACTTCATAAATAAGAACTATTTTCTTACAAAAATGGGCGGTATATTTGTATGGGGACTATACCTATAAATGGGCGTGGCATCTTGGTATTGATATTAGATGACATAAGAAGTGTTTTTAATCAATTCGTAGCAAATACATTCCTAAATAATAACTATTTTCAAAAAAATCGAAAAAAAGGTGGTAAGTTCGTATGGGGGCTATACCCGGAAATGGGCGTGGCACCTTGATTTTAACATATGATGACTTTAGAAGTGTTTTCACCTTATTTGAAGTGAATTCATTCATAAATAAATACTATTTTCATATAAAAACTTTAAAAAAGCTGTAAGTTTGTATGGGGGCTTTACCTAAAAATGGTCGTGGCACCTTGGTTTTAACATACAAAGTAGTCGTTCCCGAGAAAACCTTAAGTTTCAAATTTCAGCTCAATATCTTAATATCTTCACCGAAAAAAATGAGAAGAAATAAACAGACAGACGGACCTGGCTAGATCGATTCGTCTCGTCGAGCTGATCAATAATATCTATACTTTATGGGGTTTCGATGCCTCCTTTAATGTGTTACAAACTTTCCGACAAACTGAATATACCCTTCACACTATGTGTGGCTGGTATAAAAATGGTCTATGTATATTGTTTTCTCAGTAGTGGTGACGATCGCTGCATTGCAAAAAATGGTGTTATTGTATTTTATATATATGAATATACTCTTAAGCGTGAATCCTCTGAAAGATAATGGGCGTCCTTTAAAGCAACTAGTCTATATAGAGGACTTCAATACCTATAAAACGACAGACAGCGAGTTATACTGACGGTGACGGATTGGATTAGTTAATGCATGTCCAGCAATTGGAACTTAAGTGTTAAATCTTTTAGAAAGGAAACCCGGCCAGTCTCCTTCAAATCGCATATTAAAATCAGTTCTGCGTATTCGGTAGTAGACTGGAACCATACATATGGAATGTACTTGGATTTAACAGTTTGGTTTCTAATCAAAGAAACTTGTCAAATATTTTCACTACGCCAAATTCTGGAAAAAAAACGTAAGGAAAATCGAAGAATTACTATTGCTATTTCAATGGTATTTCGGACTCGGTAAGCATATGCGTTGTAGAGCTCCTTCAGAAGAACGAAAATTAAACGCTACGAGACGCTGATAATCCCGGTCGTTCCTTAATAATCTAGTGGTATTCAATGGTCAAATCTCTTTTAAATGAGCAACCCTATACAAATTTATTTCTTTTCGAATTCGTATTTTATCCGTTTGCTGGATATTTTATAATGTAGTAAAGTAGGCATTGTATCTCTTTTTGTTACTCCTGGACAGGCATTTACCTTTTTTTTTAAATGTTTCAGAGGCATTTTTATGAAGTTTAAAATATGTTTTTTTTTTTTGTTCAAATTAAAAGTAAAGCAAAAATATTAAAAAAAAAAATAATCCTAGAATAGGAATGAAGCATCAATGCCATTTATTGTAATTATTATTGTCCTATTTTTTTCTTCTCATAAAAATGATTTTGAAAAGCATGAAATAAGAATAAATATGTAAATCTACACTCGCTGCAATATTTGTATCTTTGCAAATCTGTTGACAATTGAAGTCAGTGAATGCTCATAAACGTTTTTTGCACTTTTTTTTTTTTTATTTTATTTGAACAGACAGTCGCGGTTTGTACATTTTTTTTATTCCGGAGAGGAAGCGGATCCAAGCAAATAGGACAATACTGAGTAAGAAGTCGAAGCATTCATATACGAGTTTATTAATAGAAATTGCATTGCATTTTGTTTATTACAAAATCGATTGACTGAATGACTGACAATGTTGAATATTTGAACAGAGTCATCCGCAACGTCATCATCATTCGCAACGTCATAATGATGAATGATTGCCTATGCAGTTATTTTCAAAATGATGAAAAAATACTGAAATATTGAATACTGAGCCTGAAGTGGAACGATTGAACGAACGAACAAAGGCAATTGTTGTTGGCATTTTGCGATTTATTGAAATATTTTTTTTTTTTTTTTTTACAACAAAAAACTGCATTGAAATTGGTTGCCTGCTGCAATTGATATTTGAATACTTTAGTAGTCACTTATTACCTTTCCTAAGAAGCTTTTCATTGTCTGTCAGTCAGTCTGTCTGTCTGTCTGTCTGTCAGACATTTTAATGAATATCAAACACTTATACTCGTATGCCACAGATGAAATGTTACGATGCAATTTATTTTGGAATATCATTTGGCAATTAGCGCTAAAAATAAAATATGACACAGTGACTCTCTATGATTGGTCGTCGCTTATTTAGATAGAAAGGTAGCTACCCATAGCTACCTTTGTGTATGTAAGTACTTATCTGTCCGTCTGTCAGTCTGTCAATTGCTTGCAAATCAATTGCCAATTTTCTTACCAAAAATCATTTTGCCAAGCAAGTTTGAAAAAGACAGCTACGACAATGAGTTATGAACAGATGCAGCAATTGATATAACAAATCAGTAACAGCGAACAGCATATCGTTCATCATCGTCATCATCAATTCAGGCAAACTTGTGCTTTTCTGCAAATTACACAAGAAGAAATTTTATTTAGAAAAGAATTAACCTTT
Source organism: Leucophenga varia (assembly GCA_018903435.1). NCBI lineage: Eukaryota > Metazoa > Arthropoda > Insecta > Diptera > Drosophilidae > Leucophenga > Leucophenga varia. Next base: position 733,061 of record JAEIFJ010001019.1, read on the forward strand.
ACGAAATAGTCAACTTGGGTGGAAAAATTGTTTCTCTATACTGTTTTTTCAGTAGTGGTGACGTTCGCAGCATTGCAAAAAAACGCCGTTGTAGCCTTTTGAATGTAGCGATTTATGTGTGATTTTATGTAAGCGTGTAGACATAAATTTGTATAAGTAAGTTGATGTAACCTTGCGAAAAAAAAAGAAAAGGCTGTTTAGTTTTTTTCCTTCATTGCACTAGGTATTTGTATTTAGGGTGCAGGTATTGGACAGTTCGCCTAGCGAGTTGAGCTGTCATTTCCCAAATAATCGAATTCTGTTTGATCTGAATGCGGGACAGGTGCACAGAAAGTGCTCCATCGTTTCTGTATCGTTCTCTTTCTAACAACTTCTGTAATGCCTGCTGAACGGTATCTCTAGTCTGGTCGCACGCTCCCCGATGGGTCAGTGTCCCGTTATGTTAGCTGTTAGTCTAACGAGGTCCTTACTCGACATTTTTAACAGTTTGTTTGAGCGTTTTGCGTATAGCTTAGGCCAAATCATTCTAGCTTTCCCTGCAGCTGTTCAGATTTGAACATTTATTATAAACCAAATTGGCGAAGTGGTTGCTAACTGCACCCATTGGAGTCTCTACCTGAATTGGTTGGGAGACGCTAGCTGATCTCAACCTAGCCAGTAGGTCTGCGCTCGTTTTTGGGGGCATCACTATGCTACGTATACCACGAGAGAATGATTGAGTTTATTGTATTTTCAGGCGTAGATTACAGTTCCTAATCATCTTTGACTTGGTGACGTGAGAACCTAAAGCCTTTATGGCAGCTTGGCTGTTTGAGAAGATGAGCACCATTCTGTCGCGTACGTTTAGCACCACAAGCAGCTCACAAGAAGCAAGTATACAGTGAAGCTTCGCTTGGAAAACACTGCAGAGACTCGGGAGTTGAAAAGGTTTGTCCATACCCACCCAGGTTCTTTAAGTATACTCTAGAACCTACAACGCAGTTCATCTTTGAGGCATCGGTGTAGATTGCCAGCCTTCTAATGCTGGCTAGAGGGCAGAGATGTCCTAAAAGATTTATTAAAATCTGGGGTTTTATTCAGAAAGTCCCTTCTTTAATTTTCTTTTCTGAAAATTTATAATTTTGTTTTTTTTTTTCCCAGTGTAGCAGAATTTTTCTGTTGAGCATTTTTCGGTAATTTTTATGGCGTTGCTTGGCGTTTAGCGTCAGCTTTTGTGACAGTTCATTTTTTTTATTTTTTTTTTTCCTTCAACTCGATTCCACTATTTGTGTAGTCTTTCCGCCGCACTTACTCTTGTCCTTGCCTCATGTATTTTTTTTATCTTCCACTTCATGTTTTTTTTTTTTGTTTTTCTCCTCTTTCTTTGTGTATGGGAACAGTTATTTGCAACCGGAAATGTCACTTGAATGCCAAAAAAGTCACTCGTCCAAGCCCAACGGGCAATGCCTCTCGCACCATTTTCAATTGTTGTGAATGATGATGTTGAATGACAGTTTATTCTTTTTCTTTTTCTTCTTTTTACTTTATTTTTATCGCATCCGCATCCTTTTACGCCTAAACCAACCAACCAACTCCCGCGCACAACTCTTACCACAAAGAGAGCACTTTTCGTGTTGACAAACAAACAAATAAACCAAAGAACGAACGAGCGAACGAACAAAGAAAGAAATATTTATTGCCAAAGCAGAATTCGATGTGCGATTCTTCTCAAATTCAAATTCAAACTTGGCTTGAAAATTTCTACTTCATCTATAATATTTTTTTTCTTCTTCAATGTTTTGTCCTTTGTCCAAAAGGACGACGCAAATGAATGCAAATTCTGCTGCAGAACTGTAGAAATTAAATTATGTGGAAGTAATGATAACCCATCTGTTTCGTTCGATTTTCAGTTTGTGTTTCCGTGCTTTTCATAGTTAGCAACTGCCACGGCACAATACAAATTTACCTTTCTTTCTTCTTCTTTTTTTTCCCCCTATTTTTTATTTTATCTTATCTATTTGAATACACAGAAATACATCGCCACATACAAAACACAGCTAAACGTTGGGTAGAGTTAATTAAATGGTCGAAATTAATATGAAGAATTAATTTTTAATAGTTCATTTTAAGAGGTGCTAAAGCTCTTAAATGGTGGCTTCGATGTATCAGTTTTAGATATTTCAGATGATGTTCCAGAATGATGTTCCAGAATGATATTCTAGCGCGAAATAATTAATTTTGACACTTTTTCAACAGTTTTAGATGACAATGTAATGGACTTTTTTTCGGCATAGCTGATTTAGATTATGAACTGTCGAAAACAAAATGGCGGATTCAAAATGGCGAACAATTTTTTTCGAATCTTAACAGTAAACTTAGGCTGTGGAAAGTATTTTGTTGGTTTCTGGTCCTAGGTTCTGAAGCCTATAATTAGAGTTAAACCCTAAAATAAATATAAAATCGCGTCCAATGACATTTCCGAAATCTATCTTAAGATTAATTATTATTTCTGTAGCATATATATATATTTTTTTTGGATCCACTAAAGTTTAAGCCTTTCCTTGTTTTCACTTACATATTTGGTTAGTTATAGCAACAAAAAATATCTAAATTTCGATCCCACACATAGGGTGAAAGTTTGTAGCGTATTAAAGTAGGCATCGAAGACCCTATAATGTATATATGTTATGGATCACTTCGATGAGACGAAACGATTTAGCCATGTCCGTCTGTCTGTCTGTCCGTCTATCTTTTACTGCGCGTTTATTCGCTCAGTTTTAAAGATATTGGATTGAAATTTTAAACTTAAGGTTTTCTAGGTCCTCTACCCACTTTTAGCTATAACCCCCATATACACATACAACATATCTCATTCTTATACGAAAAATATTTCTTTATAGAGCTAATGGCTTCAAATATAGTACAAATGCTTCAGATATCAATCCAAATCTTAAGTTTTAAATTGGTTTAGATCGTGACACGAATTTCTAAATTTTTAAGAATATTTTGAATTTGTTTAGTATTTTAAGATAAAATTTAATACAAATGCTGAACACGAAAATCTATTCACGTCAAATGATGTGTGACTGGTATATAAGCTTCGGTCCAAACGAAGTTAACAGTTTTTCTTGTTTTTACTTTCAAGATCATATTCTGGTTATCCAGAACATTTCTAACAACCTAAGAGGTATAATTTTTCTTTTTTGGAGACATACAATTTTCCATTTATTTCGTGTTAGACTTTCATTCGGGACCAGTGTGCATCGTAAGGGATTCGAGGACTCTGAACTTTTGTCTTTCGGCTGTCCTGTTGACCGAAATAGCCTTACGTATATAAAATTGTTTTCTATTTAGCTTTGTAGCTTATTATTTTGCCCTTTGATCCTTGTCAATAGGTTTTTTTTTATCTTTTTAGATAAAATCGTTCTTACTAGCCCCAGGCTAGGATAATGATGGCAATATGCCGTATGAGCTCGATTATCTCGGAGACTAAAAAAGAAAAGTACCAGTCTATTCTTTAAATTTTGCACACGCTGTGTAAAGCGCATTTAAACTTTGGTGCTATAAAAAGAGTTAACATTTTCTCTTGTTAATATTAGTATTAAATTTTTAAATAATTTACGATGGATTATGCACTAATATCCGCTTAATTATGACAAATATGCTGTTATGCATTTTAGTGGTTTCTAAAAAAAAAAAAAATTAAAATAAAAAAAATCTTTCAAATATAATAAAAAAAAATAATAAAAATTTGCATATACAATAAATTTTTCGAATAGCAATCAAATGGAAAAGTCCATTTACGTCGCATTCAATTTGTACCGCAGCTGCGTTTATTTTAGCCAATTGGGAGACATAAAAATGCGCGTAAATTAAAAAGCTGAATAATGCACAAAGCTAAATGCATTTGTTTTTTTTTTTTTTTTTTAATGAAAATTTCTTATTTGGTTATTTTTAAAAAAAATTTTTTTTTTTTTTTTTTTTGAAAATTTTTCTACAAAATGCCACAAAACGCCCCTAAAAGTGGGTGTGGTATATAACTTGGTTTTAACATAAAAAAATATCAAGGACCAAGTTTGAAATTTCACAAAAAAATGGACATGGCAAAATCTATTCCACTCGTCAAACTGCTCAAGAACATATTTGGGCTATTCCGAAAAAAAAAGTTAACCAATAAGCCTGAGCTGGGATGATCCAATTCTATTCGTTACCGATTCCTGTTCCCAATCTTGCGGGGTTCTATCCAAGATCTAGTCCTTCCAACGCAGCGGCGGTCGTCTACGTCGTCGTGTCCCTCCGATTTCTTTCACGTACACTTCTTTTTTTCGTACACCTATCTCGACGGAGCCCAGTGTATCCTGATACCAGTGTGACTATATTGATACTCGTTGTTCACTCTGAGAGGTCTTAAGATTTTGAAATTTATTTCCATGTAGAATTTATCTGTTTATCTGGGTAAAACGCTATTTCGCATTTGCTTACCGAGACCAAAGTAACATCGGTTAGCAACGGTAATTCTTGTTTTTCTCTGATGAAGATTTCTAAAATCTCGAAGCTGAAATACCCACAGTTTCTATAGGACGTGCTGCTGATCTGCACGTAGATGTCAAGTACTTCGTCTTAACTTAAAGATTATGTTTAAAGTTGCGTTGACTTCATTTCGTATCGTATCTCGTAGTCATTCTAAATCGTATTGCAGCGTTCTTTCATGTTTTCTCCTATATTTTTTTTTTTGATTGATAAAACAGATTTCGATGCAGTTAATCGTTTGTCGCCTAATTAGAAAATTGACAAACAAATTTTCAAATGAATGAAATAAATTGGCGATAACTAAAGAAAATGCAGCATTTCATTTAAATTGCATTGAAAGTCGAAATTTATTCGAGAAGAGAAGAAAATTTTTTGGCATGATTAATGCTGAGAAATGACAAAACGAAATGCGTCTGTAATGAATTGTCAGAAGGTATTGTACCAAAAAAAAAAAAAAGAATTTATTTTCCATTGAATGAAAAAGTGGGATGTGAGAGAGAGGAGTGTAGAGAATTATTTGAAAAAGAGCAAAAATGATATTATTCAAAGCTCAACTCAACTCAGCTCGACTGAACTGGACTGAACTGAACTGAGCTGGGCTGAGCTGCATCTGTGCTTTTCAATTTGTGTGTTCGCGTTTGAATTATTATTCATTCATTTATTCCAATCGGACAGTCATCAGCAGTTGTGGAATCAGTTGAGCAGTTGAGCACCACACTCACACTTACTAAACTCCTTTTTTGCTATGAAATAACTTTTGCCATTTTTAAACGCCTCACCCAAGCCTTAAATGCAGCTGACTGAGCTGTTAACCAGTTTTTGGCTTTTGCCCAATTAGAACTAATTCGTTTTTTTGTTGTTGTTGTTGTTGCTCATATTAGTGTTTTTTTTGGATCAAACTTAAAAGTTTATACTTCTTAAGGACTTTTTGGTAATTATAAGCTAAATTTAAATTTTAAAATATGGTAAGAACCTTTTATTGAAAAAAAGAATTTTTTTGATATTACTCGATAAAGATTCACGTCAAACGCAACAAGAATTTGCCGTTTCATAGGGAGTTGTCCAAGCAACCGTTTTCAGGCATTCAGGCAGCTTTGGGAATGATCCAAAAGCAAATGAAATGGTTGAGAGGCGATTTTTGCTTGTGATCGGATATTTGAAAGGTAGAAATGGAAGGACTGGCGTTGAAAAGTGGATTCTTTATGTACCTGAACCCTGGTCAACCACCACCATCACAGATAAAGCGATATGGTGAGCTGTTGAAACCGAAAGTGCTACCCCATTTGCCCTTCTCTCAACACATTACTTCTTCCATTTACAACGTAGATGACTCATGGTCTAGCCAAGCAGCGTTTCACTTCTTATAAAGATTGCAAAGGGTCGATTTAGTGACGACTTCAAAAGACAAGTCGTTCTTTCGAGAAGGTATTCGTAAAATGCCAGAAATATGAAAAAAAGTAGTGTTTAGTGTTGGACAATACTTTGAATAATCCATTTGTAACCATTTCTACACAATCTTTTTGTATAAAATAGTAAAAATGTTTCTATGTCCGCTATGGATGTTGCAACCATACAACCGATGAGTTCAAAACTGGTTTCATTTGAAAGGCAACAATGCAATTAATTTAAAAAACCAATGCATTCGGTTCATTCAGGAAGTCGATGAACCAAAAAAAAACTGGTATTTTTTAGTATGTTTTCAAACTAGCAGCAACAAAGTTTTGTTGCACTGCAATCGCAAGAAATACAAAAAGTACAAAAATGCCTTAGTAAAGAACTGCAAGAAACGGCAGATGCGAAATGAATCAAAACCTAAAGAGCAGCCGAAAATAAAATTTCAAAGCTTCGAACACATTTTATCTTTTTTACACGCTTCCATTGTGCGTTGAAATGGAATCTTAAGAGGGCAGTGTTTACTTTCTCAGAGTATTTATTTTTATTAAGAAAAACCAGAGACTTTTTTAAGTTCTAAAAATATGATTTGTTTCTTTAAACTCAGCCGCATGCTTTGGCTGCAAAAAAATATGTAAAATGGGAACAGTGAAGTACGCTTGTCATTTGCAGCCAGCACAAATCGCGGTGTCCGTCGCCGCTAACATTTCGCAGCAATACTCTACATCTTTTATTTGTCTTGATACGCTGTATGTCTGTCCTTTGTCGTTCGTCCGTCCGTCTGTCTGTCTAGCTTTGTCTATATGTGTATGTGTGTATGCATGTCCTTTGGTTTGATTCTTTTGTATTCGGCTTTTGTATACGCGCAGTGACCTGCGAAAATGGTAGACGGTCGTTCCGTTCCGTTTCGTTCTGTTCCATCTTCTTTTGGCGTTCATTTGCTGCAATCGCATGCTGTGCCCTGCTATTGTATTCCGGGCCAACTAAACGAACATGCAACAACTTCGAACTCAGTTAGAAATGCTGGCAAATGGTAAAATGGTTGATGGCCACTTATCGCAAGTTTTGCGGAAAATAAAAAAGGAAAAAGAAATAGCCGAATAAGGCATTAAGCTTATGTTTAGAATACGCCAAATGCCATTTGACTTTGTAGGCTTTAAAATACCCTACCTGCACACAACTGAACTGAGAAGCTATTTAGCCAGTTTGCTGCTGAGTCCCTGACTTTATAAATAATCCGTTTTAAACGATTTCCAAATTCAAAAGAATCATTTTGGGTTCTGACATTCTCATTGCTTTGTAGTGCATATAATAGTCGGATATATCGATTACGTTTACGTTACACTTGCTACGTCAGTTTGTTTTTTTTTTTTTTTGCAAAAAGTGTGCATTTAATTTCATTCATTGAAATGCTTAGTTTCTTTTGCTGTTCTTATTTTTTTTTTGTTCAGCTTGCAGTTTGTGTTTGTCCTTTCGTATTTGTTTTCTTATCCTTTCGACATTTCATGTGCAGCAGCCGAATTGACATATTTAATACCCTACATACTTTGTTTAAGCATTTAATTTATTTGTTTATTTTTTTTTTATTTTTACTTTTAGCCTAAACCGTTAAAATTTTCTTACAAAAAATTAGCAGCGCACATTCCACGCTTAGTCCCGTCGCATCGGAACTTAGGCATTGGTCCAAGTACTTTTCGTTAGGTAAAACCCATTTAATAGCATTTAAGCTTCGGCTGCGCTTTAGTAAAAATTCTACGTTAATGGTTTTCTTTGTGCATTTTTGCGGTTTTCGGTTTTCTTAGCCAAAATGCGTTTGATTTTTTTTCCTTTTTTGCTGTTCATGTCAACGACTACGCTCCGCTCTTATCTTAACTTTTCCTTTTAAGGTTTTTTTTTAGTCTTTTGCATCGCTGGCATATTTGCTTACGCTGCGTATTCGTAATATAATTTTTTCTTTAAAATTTTTTTTTTTTTAATGGTTTTACGCACAAAATCTGCTTCACTTTAAAATTCAATTTTTTTCCTAAAGTGTAAAAAAAAAAGTCGAAGAGATTTTTATTAATATTTTTGTTTTCATTTTAATTAATTGTGCTGTTCACGAGTTCTTACATGCTCGAGGTTAGAGTTAGCTCGTGAACAAACTCCTTGAGAATTTTTAGGTGCGTTTTCCCACACAAAAATTTTTCACTTTCGTAGTCAGGCTCCTTGGTTGAGCAAAAAGCGGTAATCATTTTCTGTGTTAATTGTTGTTGTTTGCACTTTTGCTTTTATCCACTCTCGCAAGACCACGTGAACAGCACAAATATTTATGGTAATCCAGGTTAGAGTTCTTGAATATAAAATTTTGCGTATGATAATTTTTTTATGAAGAAACAAAGAAGGCATTGTTTTTTTTTTTTTTTGCTTCCTTTCAATTATTTATTAAAGGTTCGTAAAGAAATCAGCGAAGTTTTTGTCAAAAGGGAATATTGATAACTTTTGTTTTATTATCGAACCGATAAGAGAATTCGAGTTATCGAAAGCTAGTCTACATATACAATTGCTAAAGCTTTTTACTTTACCAATAATCAGTTACATGATGGAAATATAATAAGGTGTAGTATTCCGCTTCCTTTCTTTTTTTTTTTATATTTTTTATTTTGCTTATAAAATTAAGTGAAATTTTGAGTAAAGAAAACATATTTATCTCTCTCTCTCTCTTTCTCATCTAAAATTTGATAAGCAAAAATGCGGGAATACTATACCTTTTAGTAATTGCATTATCTCTGCTTTCGATATGTAAAATGTTTATTTTTGAAGCTATTTATTGCATATATCTACTTAGGGTAAAAATTATTAATTCAGTTTGAATATGGATCATATCGGAACACTATAGCCTTTTGAATTTTCAAGTTTTTATGTGAAAAAAGTTTTTATTTATTAAGTCCACGCGTACAGTATAGATTTGATAAGGATCATGTTAGTTAGATAAGGTTTATGTGGCCGAGTTCTCAGACGAGCACTGCAATGCTTTGGACAAAAGAGGCCCCATGATCTCGAAAAAAAAAACTCACAGTACCATCAGTTCCTAACATTTTGTCGCCTCAACATATTTAGTTAGGTTTCTGGCTTCGTGGTTACTTCCGACAGATCTTCTAAAAGAATTTCTCCAAATGTTTGAAAATTTTTCACTTAAAGCTGGAGTTTGATAGGGAAGATGTTTAATTTTTTCTTCCTCTTCTTCATTGGGTTATGTAACTATGTATATACATTAGGGTGTTCCAAAAAATTAAATAATAATAAATGATAGTGTTTAATTCTGTAACCGTTTGTGAAGAGAAACACCATTATCCGTTTAAAAAATATTAATATTTCAGGTTTCCTTATTAAATCTAAATTGAACAATCCTAGGAATGGAAGCAAAAAATTTGTTAACATTTTTTCACTTGAATTTTTGGACCACCATAATATACATTGAATAAAGATTAGGGTCTTGTATCATATCCCTATACAAAGTCAATTTAAATTTAAGGAAATCTTCGTAGGATGGATATCAAAACTTCGGATCCAGTTAAAGTGTTTCCTCTTATTTATATGCAGAAAGTGTTCAAAATTATTTTAAAATTCTTAATAGATATTTTCATTTCAATTGATAAAAAAAAATATACATATATCTCACGTAAGTAGTTAAAGTGCCAACGGCTAATCGAAATATATACTCCATATACGATATATATGCAAGTATTGTATATGGAATATTGTTGTAGATAATATCTAAATAGATATGCAATACAATAAAATAAAATAAAATAAAAAAAAAAAATTCAGAGGGTTGGAATATTCCGTCTGTTCAAAAATTGACATAAATAAATCGTTATGTGGCGCATTTATCATGTCCGCCAGCAATAATAAAACTTTGCTTATTTCACACTTCAATTTCGTAGGTAAACAAAGTTCGACGCAGCCAACTTTTGAACTTCAATTGAAAGTGGCTAAATCAACAAGAGCAGCAAAAGAAAAAAAAAAAAAAAAAAAAGGGAAAGGGAAACAAGGACTAAAAAAGTAAGTTGTAAGGAGTAAGAAAGCAAAGGTCGCTGGCGCTGCAGAGTTCTTACAAAGTAAACAAATAATAAAAATGATGATGAGCATCAATATTTGTGGCCAAATCGTAACATTCAACTTTAGACAACTACGCTCGCATTCGTCTTTTTTGCTTAACTTTTTTTTTCATTTATTTATTTTTATTTTTATTTTTTTTTTCAAAATCTTCTTGCAAATCCTTGGGGCACATTTCTGTTTTTGTTGCAAATGCTTTTCTTGGCGTTGTTGTTTTTGTTTTTTTTTTTTTTTTGTGGCAGCAAATTAAAGCACAAATTGTGACCAAAGTTGATGCGGCACAAACTAGCCACAAGGGTCATTTCAATAGCGCTTACCGCTTTACACACACACACACACACACATACACATATGCGACGTTTTGTTTGCTTTGTATGCGTAAAAGCGCACTTGAAAGTGTCCTTAAGGAGTCTTATAAATATTATTATGCGCTTGGAGTGCTACTTACTTTTTTCATTCATTCATTCGTTCGTTCTCTTCATTTATTCATCGCTTCTTTTATTTGTTTGGCTTACAACATTTTGTTTGTGTGTGTGTGTGTGTGTGTGTATGTGAAAGAGTGTAAAGCACTTGAAATCAAGTTGAGATTGTATCTAAAGATACATTCGTATCTGCCCATGCATACATATGTACTGTACATTCGTTGCTTTGTTTAGAAGTGCGCATCATCACCTCAGTATCCTTATGAGCCTTTTGCTATTCCTTTGTATCTTATTACTTCTGTTGTTGTTGTTTTGTTACTTTTTGTTCTTTTATTGCTTGCTGGCAGACTGCCTGCCTTTCTGCTTGCCTTAACTCGCTCTTACAATAATTTAGGTGCAAAAAGTTTACTAATAAACATTATGACCGCTCATGATGGACCAAAGTGAAGTTGTCTCCATGGAATCAACTTTTTCAGCAATCACTATATTGCCTTTGTCTTATAGTGTGTGTGTGTGTGTGTGTATTCGAGATAGCTTTTGTACATGTGTAAGTATTTTCATTTGTTGCAATTTGCTTAATTTTCTCTTTGATCTACAAAATTTTATAAATAAAAAACTAAAAGAAATAATTTGAAAAATATTTAAATTTTTTGTGAAAATTATTATCATATTTTTAGAAGAAATAAATTGTTGCATACAGCTAGGCGCCCATTTTTCGAAATCACTTAAATTTAGTAATTTACTTTTTAAATAAATTCTTAAAATTATAATTCTCTCGGAAGTGAGACCTCAACCAAGGCCATGGAAAATGATCTGTATAAATATTGTGGACCATTTGCGGCTTTTCAATGCAAGTTAGACGAAGACTACCAAACACGCAGAAATTCCTATATTGATATGCTTAAACTGTTTGAGAATTATAAGATTATAAGAATTTATGTGAAAAGTAAATCACTAATTTTGAAAATGGGTGCTAGACTGGTATTGTAAGTTTAATGTAGATTTTTAGTCATGCTTCTGCAATCGAAAACGTAAACATTTTGAGATTTACTATTCAAATCGCAAATTTTTGGTGCTTCGACCTTTGCAAAATATTTCAATGTTACTGGATGACATCCGATTTGTTTGAAATCACTAATTGAATATAGCAAGCATTGAACTACCACATGTAGTGTAGTGCTGGTGGCCATACTGTGTGGAATTCAGATCCGATAGGCGTCTGTCATTTCTCCCGTAGAATGTAACAATCTCCAAAGAGACTCCAAATATTCGAGCCACAAACATTGGTATTTTTTATGTTATTGTGACCACTTATGACAAATTTTTAAAATATTTTTCCAAACTATTTTTGTATATTTACACTCTTTGGTGTAAATTCCAAAAACTTATTTTCGTTAATTTATGTCAAAATATTCCTGCTTAGCTGAGATGTCTTAAGACCTACATATGTAGCCTCTTTTCACTCTGTTTCATTTTCTTGTTTAATGGATTCCATAAAGTATACCGACTCGTTTTTATACGTGACAATATCTTTTGTTTTTGCTCCGGCAATCGCAAAAGTTATGTTTCAATTCCAAAATGTTTCGTTGTACTGTACATGAAAAATACTGGTATCGGTTACAAATTAAATGGTTATCGGTCTTATCAAACCGCAAATTGCTATTTCTTTGACTTAATTTTTTGCATACTGAATTAAGGCATGATTAGAAAATATTGCTTCAAAATTCGAATTCAGAATCTATAATATTAAAATGTACAAAGATGAAGTCTATAAATATCAGGGAATGAAATAAAAATATTTTTGAGTATTTTGGATTCGAAAGTATATATTTTTGTAACTTTTCATTTCATTTCTCAAACGCCGCCGATTTGAAATCGGATTTGAAATCGCGATTTGCGTTTGCCGGAACACAAAAATTTGCGATTTGAAACGAAAATTGCAAAATTTTTACGATTTCGATTACGGGACCAAAAAAATGGCATCTCTAATGCTTAATTTTGCATGAAGACATTGTCGACACTCCTTAGGTTCGTATCTTGTAACCCAGTTTTTTTTCGAAAGCTTCAATCATAATACGAGCTGTGCTGTCTCGCCCAGAGCCAATGAAAAGACATTAGAAATTTTGTTCAATATTAATAAATGAGGCAAGGGTAGGCAGCAAGTAAAAATTTTCAACAAAAAAACCAAATCAAAAAAAAAAAAAACAAAAAGCAATAATTATGAAACAAAAAAGAAAAAAATAAAATAATAGCAACAAAGAATTATAAGTAACTAACGAGGAGTAAAAAGAAGAAAACCAATTGAAGAATACACACCAAGAGAGAGAGAGAGAGAGAAAGAACCGAAGGACTAAAATACTAAAGGAATCATCAACCGCAACATACAAAGCCAAAGCAAAAACAATGCAATTCATTAGTAAAGTGCATTTTCTTGTCGAAATGAATTTTATTTTGAAAATACGAAAGCGTGATTGTCGTTCCATTCCATTCCACTCTCCTCCTTCACCTCCTCCTCATCCTCCTGTGCTGCCTTCCATGCTTCCTTTTCTTCTATCTATCAATTTATCTCTCACTCTACTCGATTTGCTCGTTACGAAAATAATGCAACGTATAACGTAACTAAGTACGTAAGTATCTATCGTTCGTTTTTACGTAGCTTACGCACCAAAAAGTGGCGTCCAATTGGAATTTAATGCTTTGAAGTGCATTAATATGCCTGCAACATAGCAAAAAAAAAAAAAAAAAAAAAAGGACAAAATTTACAAAGCTAGAGAAACGGAATAATGGTACACACACACACACACACTCTCTCATTTATATTTATGTATGTGCTGCATGCGTTTTCAAATCAATAAAAGGAAATTCTTTCTTTTTTCTTTTTTTTTTTTTTTTTATAAGCGCAATGCAGTCGCAGCAACAATCTAAAGCAAAAAAGTAGAGCAAGCAAAGTGAATAAGTAGGAACAAGCGTAAAAATGCTAAAATATAAAGGATAACGTGTATGTGTGTATTTATGTGTGTGTGTGTGTGTACATATGAAACTATTCGAATGGCAGCCAAAATAAATATCTATATTTCATTTGTGACAACTAAATGCGCTGCAAAAAAGCAAACAAACAAAGAAACAAACAGAAAAATACATTTTTATCGAGTTACTTACTCTGACTAAGAATGAAATGGGCAACAAAAAAAAAAAAAAAATTTGGAAATAAAAATAGAAATGGAAATGTTGTTTCTCAAACAAACGAAAGTAATAAAATCGTGCTTAAAATATCATTTATTGAATTCGTAAAATAAAAATTTATAGTTCGATGTATGCCACACACGCACACACATACACAGAATCGATTTCAAATCGATTAAATTCTAAGAAAGAAAATTCTTACTAAATTTTGAATTGTAAAAAATAAATTTAGAAGAAAATGCTAACTGATATCCAGTCTGTCAGGCATGATTTGCTTCTCAGAATGTCTCCGTGATCCGGAACTTCCTAACCAAATTTGATTTGGAAATATTTATACCCAAAGTTTTGATTGCAGAGAATGAAATAAATTTGATCTGATCTTGAAAATCTTTATTAAAATTTAGCACGGTACCAACCTTCACTTTCATTGCAAAGAGTACAGAATGGCAGAAACGAATAGCGTTTTTAATTCTCGTTTGTCTTGTAGTGTTCCTCAGAACATACACCACAATCCATCTTCGCGCAGTGTTTATACATAGATTGACAGCTAAGTCGATATTTCGGAAACAAGCCATAAATTTCTCAGATACCAGTTAAAGATTAGACAGAATGAATGACCGAAGTTGAGCGTCGGCCACAGTTCCGTACCGATTCTTTAGTGTCTAAGTTTTATAAATCCTAACTGCATCGCATCTGTTAAGAATTCGACCATACCAATATACCAGTTTGGGATACCGATCTTGCGGATGTCTTCCAAGACCTGGTCCTTGGTTATAAACTTTTCTTGCCGGAACCTCTGTATTCATACGACATAAGTGACCAGCCCAGAATAGCCTTTTGTATTGGATGTTCCTGACAATGTCGATGTTAGTAAATAGTTCGTAAAGCTCATCGTTCGTGCGTATACGGATGTCATTTTCCATTCTAGCTGGACCAAAGACCAAAGGACAGGCATTATCAGCGTCTTGTAAATTTTAATTTTGCGTAGTTTAAGTGATTCTTCGTTTAATTTCTTGACTGGTGTTGCTGTCGCTTTTTTTGCATCTGTACCCAGGGAGTCGAAGTTTTGTACCTCCTCAAAGCTGAACTTCTCTGTCCTCAAATGTTGACTACGTCGTATAGATGGTCTGGGGTAGATGCCATGTACTTCGTCTTGCTCTCGTTCACCGTTAGTCCCATTGGACGGAACTTTTCTTCAATGTCTGAAAAAGCCCCGTTGACTGCACGAACATTTTTGCCGATAATGTCTATGTCGTCGGCATTTGTGAGCAGCATAGTTCCTTTATAGAAAATATTACTCGTCAGCTCAACGTTTGGGCATTGTTCCAGTATGTATTGCATCAGCAGATTAAAAAAGGTCGTACGAGAACGCATCTCCCTGTCTAAAGCCTCTCTTGGTATCAAAGGGTTCGGAAAGATCTTTAACGACTCTGACAAGGCTTTGGGTGTTTGTTAGCGTCATCATACAGATGAGAAAAATCTTTGCAGTGATACTAAGGTCAGTCAGTGATGACTACTGTAATCGGGGTGTTTCAGGGACGAGCCACCGACCGTGGGCATAAAAAACACTTATAGAGTATTCATTTCTTTAATAACTCATCTCAGATCAAATTTTTCTATTGTTCAATCATCATTCTTGATCCTGAAACTGCTCCCAAGAATCTATTATTTTAACAGACTCTTTACAACTACTTTAAATGTATCTGTTGCCTGTTTTAGCAACAGAAAATGTTTTTGAAAATGTATCTTTTTTTTTTTTTTGAAGTAATCGAAAAGCATTTTATGCGTTTTAATTGTTTTTATTTCGGCGCTTAGCATTCAGTCTAGACATATCGAAATAAAGATTTACAGTTTGCTATGAAAATGAAGTGCATCTATAATTACAGAGTTTGAAATCTGCCACGAGTAGAGAAGCGTGAGAGAAGGAGACAGAGAGAGGGTTATATATGTAAGACAAAAGTTAGAAAATGGTGGCATTAGCTTCATTCATTCCAGCCGTCACTTGTCGCTGTGCATAAATAATCCGCAATATCGCTTGTGCTATCAATAAATCATGAAACACTGCTGCTGCTGCACAAACCGCGTCTGACTGCTTTACCACGTTCTGGTACACGTATCCTGCCAACACAAATCTCACAGGATAACTGCCTAGCTATGCCGACAAGCTCAATGTTACTTTAGTCTATTTTACTCTATTCTACTCTATTCTACTCTAGATCTATCAATATTTTTGCGCGCGCGTATTGTTTTTTGTTTTGCCATTTCAAGCATAATGATTTCGCATTTTGTCTGTATTTACGTAGCGGATTAACAAAGGCGAATGCCGTGCAGCGCAGCGCAGCGCTACATGCAACATTGTCGAATGTCGAATGGATGCGATGCGAACCGCAAACCAAAGCGTTCAGAAATACATTTTACAAAAAAAAGAAAAACAAGGAGATACAAAAAAAAAGTATGGAAAAAGGATGCTTTCAACTGCTGTCAAATGTTGTTCGCGCATCGTAGCTGGTGTTATTGTTGCTACCACATCCTATGCTGTTGTTGCTGCTGCTGCTACTGTTGCAACAATGCTATTGCGACTGCTGCATATCCAAAGTAGAGCAGCAGCAAATTTTGGTTGGGGTTGTGTGCCATGGTTACCGCACAAACGCACGCCCGCTCGCCCAGCTTCTCTCTTCATCGCCGCATAGGTTGTCAATTTGAAGCGGCGTTCATTGTCTGCGTTCTTAAACTATTGTTCGGTGTTACAGTTCCGCTGCTGCTACTGCTGCTGCTGCTGTTGTTTTATATAACTTTTTTTTTTTTATATTACAATATTTATTTTTTCTTTTTTTGTAAGCATCAATTTACCCGTCTCTCTCTCTCTCCTCTTCTTGCCGCCTTTCAGTCTTATTCTGCATCTTTGTATAATATTTTTTGTTGAGTATGCTAAGCGCAAAATTGAAACGTTATCCTTTGTGTCAGTCAACTAGTTACTACTAGCAGGAAGCCATCCTTTTTTTTTCTATTTTTTTTTTTTTTTGTATACATTTAGTCCGTTCATTCACTGTGCTGCTCTGCTTCTTCTGCTTCTCTACGTCCTTGTGTCGTTTCATTCGCTTCGAGTGTTTCGATTCATTCGTTCGATTTGTGTGTAAATAACTGCCAGGCAATTGTTATTTAATCGCAGCTTATGCATCGGCTTATCCCTTGTTGGTTTTGTAAGCGATTTTTCTAGCTATTTTATTGCATTTCCACTTTTCCACTACCACACTTTTATAGATCATTGCTGCCTACTACTGCTGCTGCTGCTCCTCCGTCGTCAGTTGCTCTTCAATTCATGACTTTTGAGGTTAAGTGCAGCAACAGAAGCAAAAGCAGTAGCAGCAGCAGCAGTTGCAGGCGGCATGAAATTGCAGCTGTTGCTAAATTTTGTTTTAATTTTTTTCAATCGTTTTTCTTTCTATTTTTTTTTTTTTTTTTGTTTAAATTGCATTTGGCTTTAAGTTTGGCGCTTTTGTAATTAGTTCAACATTTTACATTTATGTAATTTGCTTTTTTGTGATATTTTTCTTTAGTTTTGTTTTGTACCCTACACATGGATTTTTAATGCTATACTCTGCGTTTGGCATTTAGTTTTTAATCGTACTATTTGATCAGGACTTTTTGGAATCGAATAGAATAACAAAAATCTTTTAAGAATAGCCCCACCGAAAATTTTAGAAAAGAAATACTGCTTCTTTTAATTTTTTTTTTTTTTTTTTTTTTTCTATTTTTTAATTTTTTTTTTTTTTTACGTAGAATTGCCCCCCTTTAAATTTTTTTATTTTTTTTTAATTTTTCCCTTTTTGATTAATATAAAACCCCAAATTTAATCTAAGGCCCTGATGAACAAATTTCTCATCTTGGTGTGGGTGCTAGGCCTATATTACACCTCTGTTTCTCTGGATCACAGCACCCGGTTGTAACTCTACCCGCATTTGGATATTAAAACCACAGCCACTAGAATGCTCCACGCGGCCACACCACTGGTCAGTACGGACAATGAAGTTCGTGGGCTAACTGACCATCCGTTCTACTAGATTATGGCCTCCGGTCAAACATCGTATCCACTAACCAATAGGATACTACCAGTTTGAGCACATACAACTTGGTGAGCCCTGACGAATTAAGGTATAACTGTTATGAATACACTGGTCTGCAGTTGAAACCAGTCTAAAATCACGCACATGGGTCATGATTTTCGCACTGGGCAGAGCGAGGCCTATTCTCAAACCTTTTCGCCGATTAAAGAGCGGCCTAAAGTTCTAAAGTAGAATTGTAATCGGTACCAGATCACTCCAACATATTAAGTAAAGAGCAATGATAGAAAAGCGAATACTACAGCAATTGTAGAACTTAAGCTAAGGAAACATTATAGAATGTGTCAAGGAATCTAATAGACCAAGCAATGATGTTAGGAGACCTATGGTATTTTAGTCTACTAAAATTATCCCTTGGTCCATTTTTTTAATGGTGTATTTAGTCTATTTAGTGAGTGCTATGCGCTAAAAAATACCGAACTATCAAAATGGTATCGATATTTTTGCACTATGAGGCGCTAAATATATTTTTAAAATGCAAACGATAATTTTAATCGATATAATTGATTAACGATATCGATATAATTGGTGTTATTTTAAGGTTCGTCATGTTGGTAATGTTGCTATAAGAAAAGTTCAATGTTTCAATGTTTGGTTTGTGCTATTTTTTTCTTCTCTTTATCGAAATTAGTTAAGATCGATATCGATACTTTTTATTTTGCTTATGAGTATTGAAAAATAAAGATACATTTTGTGAAGAAGTTCTCATTCCTAGTCGAATCTAAAGCGTTGACCAAGGAATTCTTCATGATCATAAATCGCTGAAAAATGAGGCTTAGCTAAATTTATATAACATTCTAAAAGGAAGCGTATTAATTTAGTTACAAAAACTTAACTAAAGAATTTTTACTTTTCACTTTTTTTTTTTCAACATTTCTCAAACTTTTGTCATAAGAAGAACGTACTGAAAAGAAAGAGACACGCCTTTTTTTTTTTTTTTTGTATTTTTTTTTTTTTTTTGAAGTGATGCCGCCTGCAACATTGCATTGCATAAGAGCTGCGTTGCGGTTATACTACGCGAAACTCATTATTTGCATGTGACGTTCCACTTTAACTTTTACTGCTCATTGCCTTCTTTTTTTTTTTTGGATTTTTTTGTACTTAAACCGCATCGGCTGCTTTTGACTGTTGCCACTAATAAGTCCAATAAAAACTTTTCAAGTATTTGATATATGTGTGTGAAGGTAGTTGATTGTTTTAATTGTTTTAATTTTTTTTTTAAGAACCTCGAAAAGATATTAATTTTGTTCGAATTGGAAATTTTTTAATACATAAAACTTTGTATTGAGTTGCCTACGTGTATCGAAGTTTATATGCAGATTTTTACTGCAAATTAGCAAATAAAAAAAAATCTAATTAAAAATAGGCAATATAAAATTTGTATCTTGTTAATTGGAATTTCTAAGATACTTTTTTTTTGTTTGTTGTTTCGTTCGAATCCGCCTACACACGCGCTGCGTTACTTTGCAGATACACGCTTTTGGTTAATCGAAACAATGAATATAAATAAATTTTTTTTGTTGTTGTTTTTTGGTTTTTATGCGCCACACATAGTAAAATTACATGTGAAACGCATTTGTACAAACTTTAAGTTTGAGTGTGAAGCTGAGATGTTTTCTTTGGCGTTGCACTGGTCAACAGCTGCGAATCAAATAACTTATTTTTAATACAGAAACATATGTGTGTGTGTGTACATCTATATACACACACACGCACATTGAAAGAACCTATGTAACTGCCTAACTATACACTTCTATCGATAAAGAAATTAACTAAATCGTGACTACAGATTCGAACATGTCGCTGCCATTAATTATTGATGATGTTTCATTGATGTTAATTTTATTATGAGGCGTCGTCGTCGTCATCGCTTTGGCTTTTTTCGATTAGCTACGTGTCCTTGTAGGATATTGTTATGTATTGTTATGTATTGTTAATGTAGTAAGATATTTTTTATACTCTGCACATGCTGAACAAAAACATTGTTTTTTTATTCTTTTCGCACAACAAAAATATGAGTTAAAATTTAAATTTATTTGTATCTCTCGAATTTACTTAGATTCGATTTGTTTCGATTTATTCCGAGCCACCACTGCACTAGAAGATTTGTATTATTACCATGGTCTGCTGAAACGTATGGCAACAAATTCGATTTTTAGAAAAGAAAGCGCAAGAACGAGCAAAAAATATTAATAGCTTCGCATTATATACATATTAACGATTAGAACTGTGTTAAAAGTTAGGTCAATCCACGCTAATCCAACATACTTTTATGCCATGCAACACAACAACTTTGAGTTAACAATTGCGAAAATTTACAAAAACAAAAGACACATTACACAAAGATTACAGATATAGATAATGACTTCAAATATACCAAACAAAGTCAAAGTTTGGGGTAAACGATAAGCTGACTTTCAGATCAGCGTAAGTTCGCAGGACTTCAAATTGAACTGTACCACAATGATTTTCAGCTGCCCCAAATTATACTCCATTGGAATAAATTGTTGTTTTTGCATAGCTCTTAAAAAGTTTAAGCTTATCAAAATATTATTCTAAATCCATTTTAAAGGAAAGCATTTTTGAAGGTTTAAAGGATGCAACGTAGACTCCATAAAGTATGTATATATATTCTTGATCAACATGATGAGAACTGATCGGAAATTTCAAACTAAAGATTTGTATATCAAAAACCAAAGTGCCAGGCTAGGCCACCCCCAGCCCCCCAGGTATATTCAGTTTGTGGGAACAGTTTGTAAGGCATTAAAGGAGGCATCGTAGACTCTACAAAGTATATATATTCTTGATCACCTCGACGAGATCGAATCGATTTAGCCATGCCGTCTGTCTGTCGTCTGTTCGTCTGTCCGTCTGTCTGTGTGTTGCTGCGCGGTTTATTCGCTCAGTTTTAAAGATATTGGGCTGAAATTTTAAACTTAAGCTTTTCTGAGGTCCTGTGTAGTTTCTATGTTAAAATCAATGTGCCACGCCCACTTTTAGATATGGCTCCCATAGAAAAGAGTAACATTTTGTCAAGTTCTTATAAGAAAAAAAATTTATTTATAAAGCAAATGGCTTCAAATATGGTACAAATGCTTCGTATATTAAGCCAAATCTTCAGTTTAAAATTGGTCTAAATCGGACCGCGAATTCCTAAATTTTTAAGAATATATTTAATTTGTTTAGTTTTTTGAAATAAAATTGAATACAAATGCTGCACACGAAGGTCTATCCACGTCAAATGTTGTGTAACAGGTATATGAGCTTCGGTCCAACCGAAGTTAACTTTTTTTTCTTTTTTTTAATTTCAAATCCTATCGTGCTTATTGGGAAACCCATTATTTGATCAACATTTTTTTTGCCAGTCATTTACGGAAGTTGATATCGAGCCAATGTACGCCCTCAGCAGCCACGCAATATATTTCTTTGAATACGGGCATATATTGGCTTCGAGCTGTCCGGGGCTGAATATCTGGTAGACTTTTTCCTTCGGGTCTCATCACACGAAAGTAAGTCATGATTAAATTTAGCTAAAAATCGGGCTCGATTTCCTTGATGTTTCGCATATTTTTGGCATATTGAAGACTAAAAAATGGAGCACCCTGTATATCGAAGAAGTCGAAATGGCCAATAGAATGCTTTTTGACTAGAGTAGAATGCGATCATGAGAAAGTGCAGCAGATTGCATAAATTATTGTTTAAAGTTCAAGGAATGATTTCAAAATTTTCCAAAAGTACGCTCGGATTGAATGCGTTCTAAAGAATCTTTCAGTACGTATCTTGTGAAAAGCAAGACGGTGCCTAAATTATGATGACGATAATGAAGGAAAAAAAAATGAGAAGAAAAAAAAACAAAGACAAAGTAACTTGAAAATGCCACACACGATGTGGCAGCATAGTTCTATTCAAGTAGAAGGAGTAAACTACACACACACACACACACACACATACATGTACATACATATATGGCGTGTGTATGTACGTAGTAAAATCAGCGGCACTCATCACCGGATGCTGACATATTGAAACACGTACCGACAACATGCTACACCGAAATTATAGTCACTTCCTTCTTGATTTTGATTTCGGTGCCATCGCCGACGCCGCCATCGCCATCGCTGCTGAAAGTAGTTAAATAGAATTGGTGCGAGAGAGCGTTGCTATGGCATAGAAAAAGATGTATGGGGAAGGCGGGCGGTCGTTCGTTCGTTCGGTCGGTCGGGCGTTTATACGTGAGGACATAAGCCGTTTGTAAGTATTGCAAATTATGTTGACTCAACTCATAACCGAAAATAACGCGAATCAGAACATATGTTTTTGAAGTAGTAAACTGGCTCAGAGTTGTACGTCGCGTGTACGAGGACGGTTTGAAATATTCCCTTCTAAATACATCTTTTTTTTTTTTTTTTTTTGTTCAATTGGCCATGTTCATCAGTTTGTGCAAAGCATTGAGAAGCGCATCAATGTCAGACAACATAAAATAGTATACAACTCGACTCTACTCGACTTGAGTGGGTTTGTTTTTTTTTTTTTGTTTTTGTTTTTTAATTGGGACAACGACTCTGTGTGTGGCATGGATACAAATTTGTACAACATTAAACGGAACTAGGATACAAGTACAACCAATAAACATCAAATAGCAAGCAGACAACTCAAAATACAAAAAAAAAAAAAAAACAAAAAAAGGAAAAACATAAACTTAGGTAAAACCGAAGCTCAAATACGCTTCACACGTCATTAGTTAGCTTCGGTAATATTTTACAAAAGCGTGAATGGGTCTGAATGAATCGATATAATCCAAACTGGGGTCATATATAGGCATGCATATCAAATTTTAGAAATAATTTTGTTGAAAAATGTAAAAGTCTTTCTATGTCCGCTATGGACTTTGGAACCATTCAACTGATGAGTCCCAAACCGCGTTTTATTTGAAATGAAAGCAAATGCAAGCAAATTCCACTAAAACAATGCATTAGGCACATTCGGTTCAGGATTTAAGAACTCGACCCTAATTTTCGAATTTCAGGTAAATATCTTAAAAACTGTTCGAATGAAGCGCAAAAAGGCAGACCGACGGACATAATAAGAACGACTCGATTCATCGAGCTGTTCAAAAATATATTTTCTTTATAGGATCTGCGTTACAAACTTTTCGACAAACTGATAATACCCATTTACACTAAATGTGCCGTGTATAACAAGAGGAAAAAAAAAAAAAAAAAAAGTACG
Organism: Leucophenga varia; assembly: GCA_018903435.1. Classification (NCBI taxonomy): domain Eukaryota; kingdom Metazoa; phylum Arthropoda; class Insecta; order Diptera; family Drosophilidae; genus Leucophenga; species Leucophenga varia. The sequence continues at coordinate 756,012 of JAEIFJ010001019.1, forward strand.
AGAATTTCCTAATGAGTGCTTCATAAATGAATTTCTGCCACAGAATACTAATTCGATGGAAAATTCATTTTTCCACACGATTGGCAATTAAAAGAGATTTAGCGTTGAAAGCTACCAAACGTTGGAGCAATGGACCGAACCAACGAGCAGACACATCACAACAGCACATCCGTTCGCTCGCTCGTTCGCTCGTTCGTCGCTCGTTTGTACACCCACTTACAAGCGTGCTGCATGTAGATAGATTGATAGATAGATAGATTGTATAGATACATATGTATCTGTATGCATGTATGTGGTATATAAATATACATTAGCGCCTTTTCAAAGTGTTGTCAATAAGTTGAAATGCATGAACGCAAGTGATTGACGAGTGCTACTAGTGACAAAGTAGTTCTTACGTTACATTTTGTGTCCACATAAAGCGTTGTAAATGGCAAAGGAAAAACCATACAAAAAGATACTTCTAAAAGGCAATAAATATTTCAACTTTCTTCTTGACTTCTTGTCGTGTGTCACTGTAATTGGGTAATCGATTTGTCTATGAATAATAAATATCAAAGAGTATGAATCTTTGTACGAAAAGTTTTTTTTTGGAAATTATTCATATAATATTGGAACGTAATATCAATAGAAAATAACGTAAGCGTTCTTACATTTTACGAATTCCGAAAGTGTTCCAATCACTACAGTGGATATCTCTGTTAGATTCCCAAATGAGTGAGTCTTTTCCAAACGCTGGAAAGTGACGATTTCTGCAATAATCGTCAGAATCTTCTCGCAGACCAGCCGCATAAATGCCGATATTACAACGATCCAGACACGTCGAGAGGGAGTAGTAAAAGTGGAAAAGTTAATTTTCGAAAAATTTAAATTCTGATTAGTTTCCATTTTTCTTATAATTTTAAAATTCTCTGAACGTGAGTAACTACCTTGCTTTTTTTAAGTAAGGCGTAAAAAAAAATAGCTGAACTCATAAATAAGTTCCCCGAGCTTTCGAAAGTCTACAGAATACAAATGATCCTGAGATCTTTCTCAGGATGTTACAAAGAACTGCGGAGTTATGCATAAATCTGGTTGGTTCGGAAGCAGTCTCAATAGCTGCCAGAGGACATAGCAATAAAAGAGGCAATGAATCTTCTCAAATCTACTAAGAGTAAGGTGCTGCACTTTTACATTAATAAATCGAAATCCATTACTGAATGTTTTAAATCTCTTTACGAGATGGCTACAGTATTCATCATATTTGGGTAATATTGAGAGTAGCTAAGTGAACATGGGACACTGTCTCATAGCCACATCTTTCGGAAGCCTATGGTGACCTGTGGTTGATTTAAAGTGTTATCAAATGAAATATTATTTTATTTAATCAAAAAGTGTATTTCATAATTTTTGAAATACAATAATTTTGAACATTGTTCTGATCGAATAAGAAACTTTTATAACTAAATTTTGAAATTATTTTTGAATATTTCAATATTTTGTTTATTCCTCATGTTGCGTTATCTTCTGAATCTGATCTCAACCTCTCCAATATTTTGAAACTGGTGCTTTTACTTTCGTTTCACAAACCTTAGTCGACTGCTTCTTGACTTGCTTCTTATTCACTTCAAGGGAAATATTTTGATTATCCGTTTGAACAACAAATACGCTCGGCTTCTTTTGGTTGTTGTTGTTGTTGTTGAGTTTCGTTTCCAAAAAAGATTCCCTCGTCGTCGTTTTTTTCTCAATGAAATTTTCACTTTTTGTTTGATGCTTCGTGGTGTTTATCGTTCGCTTTAGAATGACCCTGGTCCACACACTTTACATTTTCTATTGAGGCATTCGCTAACAGATTTTGAACTTTTGACAGCCGCAAAAGGAGTACGCCTTGTGGCACTGTATGCCAATTTCATGTTGGTTCTAATGGCGCTCGAGAAACCATTCGGTTCACCAATATTTGCACTAAGACTACGATTTTTCAATTTGACTTCTTCGTTCGGGAAATTCGAAAGCTTGTGCTGTGTTGCATTAGGTTTAGTTTTCATTAGTGCCGAAATGCGATGGTTCACCGTTTGCATTTGCATATTCATGCTGTTCATTTGTTTAAAAATGCATTTAAAGTCATCGGAGTCCGAATCCATTTTAATATTTTTTCAATAATAATTTTATTTTTTAATTTTTTAATATTTAAATTTTTTTTATTTTTTTTTTTTATTAAAACTTTTTTTCTCAAAGCTTCTTTAATGTTTCATTTATAATAATATTGTATTTCATCAAAAAAAAAAATCTTAACATAAAAATTTGGCTACTATTTTTTTTATTGAATAAAAGAAAAGTTTCTTTCAAAATGAAAATATGCTTCCATTCGATACAATAGTGTAACTATAATTTTTAAATAAAATTAAACTTGAAACAAAAAGAAAATACAAACAACGAAGCTTTTGGAATGAAATACATAACACCGGCGTAGAGTAAATTTAGCAACAACAAACAAAAAAAAAAAGTATCTTTTATAAAAAAAAAACCGACAAGATAGAACTTCGAGCTAACAAAGTGTATTTCGCTTAATTCGCTTTCAATGTTTTGCCATAAATGTGACAATGCTGCATGTAGTTAGAACAAGCAGACAGATAGACGGAATAGACGAAAGAGAAAATGGAAGTGGATGTGAATGTGGATGAGATACTACGTATAAAATCTGAAGAGTTTGACAATTGCACGCAATTGTTTTAATAAACTTTGTCAACTAATAACTCAACTCAACTCAGCTACAGCAGCAACAGCTCAACACGAAACAATAAAATTGCACAAAGCTTAATAAAATGGAAGAGGGCAAAAAGAAAAATAAATAAATAAATAAATAAAATGAAAACAATGAAAAAGTGAGTGATGAGAAGCAGTTTCTTTGCGGATCAGCTTCATCTATTTGCATCCTTGTTGCTGATTTTACTGCAGGCGGCTGGCGAGGCGGTTCAATTCAATTTAATTCAATTCAATTCGCAACAAATAATTTATAGTGCGACAGTATGTAATTTGTAAAAGACAAATACCGACAGAGACAGTTTTAAAAACGTTCAAAATTTTGTCGTATTCATTTTGTAAAATAAATTTAAATATTTGAGAAGACATTTATTTTAACGAATGACCATAAGCATGTATCAAGAACAATAGTTTTTTTTGTTTATATTAAAAACAATACGTTTTGGTAATAATCATTCTTTAATCGTTCAATTCTATCAAGAACAATCGTTCATTATTTTTAAGAGAGTTCATTCTTTGCATCGAGAACAATTGTTTTTTATATTATGAACGAACATACTTTATATCAAGAACAATCGCTTTTTATATCAAGAACACATGTTCTTTGTAGGAGATATTTGGCTCCCCCAAAAAGTCTGCGCCATTCGCATCGATACTTGGCTTACGTTTTGGGGAATTTTAATACAAAACTTTAATACAACAAAATCCACATTATTTAAATTTACTAAAAATTATTTTATAACTAGAAAAAAAAAAACGTTAGCTTTGGTGGAACCGACGCTTAGCATGCTTTTAAGCATGTTTGACACTAATTTTGATGTGTACAACTGTATTTTTGATATCAAACATTCTTGCGAGCATGTTTGACACTAATTTTAGTGTGCATAACAGTATTTTTGTTATCAAACATGCTTGCGAGCATGTTTGATACTAATTTTTGTGCATAACGTATTTTTGATATTAAACATGCTTGCAAGCATGTTTGCATTATACGATTGATATCAAACATGCTTCGCTTGTACTAATTTTGATGTGTACAACTTTATTTTTGATATCAAACATGCTTGCGAGCATGTTTGACACTTATTTTGGTGTGTACAACTGTATTTTTGATATTAAACATGCTTGCGAGCATTAGTACCCTGAAAGTATGCAATATTTTTTTCGCTTTGAAATCAAACCTGATGTTATGAACACCAAAATTAGTGTCAAGCATGCTTGTAAGCATGATTGATATCAAAAATACTGTTATGCAGGCTATGAAGGTCGCCACATTGCATCCGCCATTTTGAAACTGAAAATTGTGCTCATCAAATTTGGATTCAGTAACCCCGAAAGCCCTCGATCACTATATAGTATATTTCAAGCAAATATAAGAAGTTTTAAAAGTGTATGTTTTTTTGACCCTTCTCCACATACTGAAAGAGTGTTTCAACTTTTAAATTTTGACCTTTGCCGATTTAAAAAAAAAAGCTCAGTCAAATAACCATAGGACCTGGGTCAAAATGGTTAAACAAGGTATAACTCTTCGAACAAATAGCTCTGTTCGTTTATTTTTCAGTTAAAGTTCTAGTAAAATATACTCAGTATAAACACTTGAGATCATATTCAAATAATCAATCTCGGAGACTATAAAACATGAATCTATCATCCCAAACACTTAAAATCAGATTTTTTTTTTTCATTAAAGTAAAATATGTGTCTTAAAATATAAAATTTCCATCAATTATAAAGAAATTCTGTTTAAAATGAAATAAGTCTAGAAAACTACTTAAAGCAAAGATAACAAACGGATAGAGGGATGAATTGAAAGATGGAAGGATGGATGGTTGAATGAATGGACGACAACGGAAATAGCTTAACTCAATTAAGGTTTATTATTTCCTACTTTGAAAAAAAAAAAATCTTTTACTCTGAATACTTTGGTGTAGGCAAACGAAAGAGCAGTCATCAAGAAGCAGTAGCTGGCCTTGTGCCAGCCAGCCAGCCAGGATAAGTTGATGCTGTGAGTACTGGCTGTGATGCGTGATGTGATAGGGTGTTGTGAGAACTGCAGAGAGCAGACAGAGCAGAGCTACATGTGTGCTTGTTCCCACTTTATATAGTTCTGACAATACCCTTGGTGAGTTATTTTTAGATATTTTTATGAGCTTTCGTGCGTTTCTTCGTCAAGAAATTGTCTTCGATTTTTATGCGCCCTTAAATATTAGAAAATTCTTAGAAGTTCTGCCAGCATCAGCAGCTTTTTTTATGCTTAATTTTATTGCATAATTGTCTCCCATCAACTTCCATTAATTCTGGGACACTCTATATTATTGAGACTATTGTATAAAGCAAACCTATCTGAACCTTTTCAGAATAGTTTATAGCAATCAAATAAGGCCTTAATTATTTCCAGTTGCAATGAAAAAGCCAGCCAGCTATCTGTCACGTTTCAATTTGGGAGTCCTTGGAACTTGGTATCTAGCGGCTTGGCTTCATAGCTGTGCAGCAACACTAGACTGTCGCTTCGCTTAAAGGTTACACAGGGACACAGGACATGCAAGAGATACATCGACACATTTACCATCTATGTTTCAGATTCAACACAAGATCAATGAGTCAGCTTTGGGAAGTTTTTAGATTTGAATTAGAGATGGTTATGGTCCGTGTTAGACCAACAAAAAGCTCAGATACATACGTCACGAACTATTGAAAAAAAAACAGCTGTTTATCCTGGTTTTCCGCAAGAACATGAAAAATCCAATGATTCAAAATGGACCACGATAAATGCTCATCCCATTCCTCATCTACAGTTCGAATACATCGAAACGCTTGGGAAATGGAGTACTTCAGAGCATGAATATGTATGCAGTGCGTCAAAATCATTCGGGTAAGTGTCTCTTAGTCTCTGGGTTTGAAAATATATGGGCTGTCTTCAAGATCAAAATGCAACAGTTAAATATGCTTCTGCTTCAAGTGTCTCAGAGAAGTTCTCTATAAAGTAGGCCGCATATTTCGTTTCATTTTTAAAATACTTTCACATGTCCAGAATTTCTTTCCCGGACCATCTAAAGAAGAAATACCGAATTTTTCATTCGATCAATTTGAATAAAAAAACATAAAAGGTTTCAACTGAACTTGTTAACTTTCGTGCAATGTTTGCGGTATTAAAATATCAAAATTAAAAAGTATGCAACACAGCTGTGTACTCGTGCCGCAGGCTAGCATGCTGCATTCGACGCTTATTCATGGCAATCAGAATTTGAATCGAAATCAACAAAATTATGCAAACGCGCTACGCTACGCTTCGATTGGACAGGACAGAACAAAACTTTAAAAAAAAAAAAAAAAAAAAATCGAAAAGGATTTGCTGAGCTGTCAACGAGAGAACGCGCGCAAACCAACCCGAAAGGAGTAAACAGGAACAGAAGAGGGAAAAAAAATAATAAAAAAAAAATGAAAAAATTCACAATTTAATTTTCACAATTCTGCATGAACTTTGAACTTTGTGCAAGTTTTGACTTTGTTTTTTTTGTTTGTTTGCTTTCGATTGTTGAATCGAATGCCGGAATCTATCGAGTTTTTCGGAGTAGCGCTGCTGACCGAAATATTTCAATTACAGCAAAAGTTCAGATACTATTCTCCCGCCCTCGCTATCCTATATAAATATAGATTTGCATATATGTTATGTTTTTATTGTAGCCATCGATAATGTTTTTATAGCCAAAAAAAAAAAAAAAAAAAAAAAAAAAAAAAATGAGCTGAAACGTGTTTTTTGGGTGTTGAAATTTTGAATGCTTCATGGGGCTCAGTTGTGCAATGCTTGCATTTCACTTTGACTTGCGTTCAAATTATTGTGAAAAACTTTTCAGACACACACATCACTTTTTACTTTATTTTATTTTTTTTTTTTTTTTTTTGTTTGATTTTGTTTTATTATATTTTATATATTTTTGAGGGTCAAATGTCTAATGGATGCGTTTGCGTTTTGCGAAAAATTTCATTTTGCTTTCAATTTCTGTGAAAAGAAGTTCAAGGCAAGTTTTAGTATTCTCCGCTTTTGCTTTTAACTCGAACTCTTTTAAATTTTCTTTTAATTTTTTTCGTTTAATAAACCAAACAAAAAAAAAAAAAATATAATAAAAACATTTGACACTCATGACACAAACTATTTTGCCGTTGGACATTTCATATTATAAAATCACTTAAAAAATAAATAAAAGCTATTGTCAAGTGGATTCATTATATGAATTATGCAAACTTTAAAAATAGTCAAATTTATTTATTTCTATAAAAAACAATGGAATAATTCATTTTGTGTTTGGAGCTAGTTACTAGTGTTGGAAAAAAAAAAAAATCACTTTCGGTGATTTTTTCACAGTGATTTAAAATTCGCAATGTCACACAGATACTGAAAGTATCGGCGATTTTGTGTAGCGCTCTTCGTCTCTTCGCAAATCGCTTATTGTTTTTTGCGAACTGCGATTTTATCACTGTTTGCAGTCACTGCGATTTTCAAGACATAGTCACCAATCACACTGCGACTCAATAATCACTATTTTTGCCAAAACTACTAGTTACTTCTCAGACTATAACAAGCTACAAAGATGTGCACTGGTGAAGCACTTCGCACAATGCCAACGTAAGCAGAGAATATCATATTTACACCTTTTGCCATTCGATCTAGTAGGTAAAAAGCTTGTCTCAATCTCTGCAATAATGTTGCGGGGGATGAGCAATCTATGGGTCCCTTCTACTTAAGGTCACTCCAAACTCACTTAATTTCTAAATGGTGTACCCTTTAACAACGATTATTGTATTCCAAGTGGCGAAGTATTCGACAACGCTGAAAAGAAAGAGGCTGAAAGAGCATCTGCTCTGCCACTGCTCAGCCCTGGGCTGAAACTTGAAAAACAATCGGTCCGAAATATCTACAATTGTCTCAAATAACATCGTCAAGTATGATATGGCGTTGAAATGGTAGTTGCATTTATAGGTTTTTCACATTCACTTTGAGATTCTGTGGTTCCACAAGGGCCTCTTCTGTCCGTTGTGTGCTTAGCGCATTCAGACTCTAAACCTTACCTAACCAATCCCTAAACATTAACCCATAAATGAATAAATTTTGAGAAAAATATATCCTTTTTGTATGGAGACCAGCCTTAGAAGTTGTATTTTGAAATGCATCAGAAGTAAACTACCCGACTTCCAGCGTTCCTCAACCCTCTGTTTTGATAAAGTCTCGTTTATTGTGATGTTACGTTGAACAAAAACACAGTCAAATTTTATAATCTTAAAAAAGTTCGTTTAAAATATCTTCTGAATTATTTTTTTTAGGATTTGTACGAACTCGTTTAAATTTGGGAGATTAAAGTTTTAAAAAATGGATCAATTCAATAATTCTGTTAACCGGCTGCCCTGGCTGAAAGAATGTCTAGAACCGTGAACCGAACCTCCGTTTTAGGCTTTAGTTTGAGTTGCTACTGTAACTGTAACTTTTGGTATTTACAATTTATTTATTTTTTGTTTTGTTTAACATTTACAAACTTTTCAGTTTGTTTGATTGCTTTGCTCGCCTGAAGGCTTGTCCACACATACAATACGAAAACATATTCACATATTAGAAATATAAATTTATATTAGCATCGTAACCAATCGTTTTATATACGTTTATGAATGTGTAGCAATTTTGAACTTTAAACTTTGATTTTGTCACTGGAAATATTAAAAAAAGAAGAGGGGGATTGTATTTCCCTTTAACTTGATTTTTTTTTAAATGCCGATACACATACCCAGTTTTAATTTCGAAAATTCTATAAGGTTTAAAAATATCCTATCTAAAGTTTTTATTTTTCAAAGTATCAAAGAGTTCGTAACACCATTTGTGGGTTGCTTATTTTATGAAGAAATCTTACCCACTAAATAATGAAAAAAAAAAAAAACTTAATAAAAAAATCTGTTCAACATTTTTTTTTTTATTTAATGCAAAACGCATTCAGTTTGTTTAAAGTTGCTGCATTTAATTTTTCTTGCTTGTTGCATACTTTTAAGCGCACGAAACATTTTTTTTTGTTTCGTTTTTCTTGAAAAAGAATTACTTTTGCATAGAAACAAAAAAAAAAAAAAAAACGAGCAAATGCGGAAGCGCAGAAAAAACAATGTTGCACTAATTGCATTGCAGGAAACCCAAATCCACTTCACTTTACTTTGCCACTCGCAAAGACTAAAGTGAATCTACGCGACACTGTATACAGGATACAAGGACAACTAGCAACAGCAACAAGAGCAACAAGAACAACATAAACTTCATGTAACAAGTTATACGCTTACATGTATATATTTGTATGTATTTGTATGTAAATATATAAATAAAATAGAAATTTTGGTCCTTTAGCTGACTTGCTACTTGGTTTTTTTTTTGGCTCTTCTGTTACTTCCGTTCGACTTTATGGCACCAAATACATTTCAATTTGAATAGTTTCAGTTTGGTTTTCTTTACTTTTTACGCAGCATCTAAGAAAGAAAAAAAAAAAATAGCAATAAAAATCCAAACACATCTCTAATTTCTTTGTAATTCGTTTGCGCCAACAGACTTTCAAGTAAATATTCAGCGGGACAAGTGCATATCCTGATGACAGGCAAAAAAAAAAAAAAATGGTCGAGTGGGAAGGGTAGCGCTCTGTTAGCCGCAGTGAAAGTGCCAACGCAGACAACTTGTTGTCTGTTTGGGATCGTTATACATTTACTTAATTGCTTTGCTTGTTGTTGAGCGAATTTTATTAAAGAATTGAAACGCAACAAAAAAAAAAAGAAAAAAATGAAAAACGAAAAAGAAAATTGCTTTGAGTTGCTTAAACGCGAACTTCAGACGGACAAATCGTAAGCAAATCGTTGCTATAAAAATAAATTTGTTTAACCTAATTTATTTTTTTTTTATTTTTTTTATTTTTATTTATTTTTGTTATTATTTAAATTACAAACACGTACAAACAATTGAATACATTATGCTTGTTTCGATTAAATAATTTAAATTCGTCTTCTTTTCTTTTTTTAGCTTTCAAAAAAAAATATATATATTTTTAAGAAATATGCTGCGAGGGCTAGTTAAAAAGTTTATATCACATTCATATCATATGTACTATCGCAAAATTTACAAAATCAAGAAATCCACAATGTTAAATTAAAACAAGGAAAAACGTTAACTTCGGTGAAACCGAAGCTTATATACCCGTCACACGAATTTTTAAATTGGAAATGTGTTATCATCAGTGGCTTTCATAAAACTTCGAGATGGGATAGGACGGGGTCAACGATCTGATACAACTCACATTGTGTAGGGCCTATGCCAAAAAATGGGCGTGGAGCATTGGATCTGATATTGGATAATGTTAAAAGTTTTTTTTACCCAATTTGTAGTCAAAACATTACTAAAAAAATAACCATTTTCATAAAAAAAATTCGAAAATGAGCGGAAAGTTTGTATGGGGACTTTAGCTAAAAATGGGCGTGGCCACTTACTTTTGATATTGGATGCCATAAGAAGTGTTTTTAGCCAATTTGTAGTAAATACATTCAAAAACAATGTCTATTTTTATACAAAAATTCAAAAATGGGCGGTAAGTTTATATGGGGGTTATAGCTTAAAATGGGCGTGGCATTTTGGTTTTGACACTGGATGACAAGAGAAATGTTTTTACCTAATTGGAAGCGAATACATTCATAAATAATTAAAAATTTTATACAAAAAATCGGAAAATAGAGGTAAGTTTGTATGGGGGCTATACCTCAAAATGGGCGTGGCACTCTCATTCTCGAACTTAACTTAGTCGTTGCAGAGAAAAGCTTAAGTTCCAAATTTCAGCTTAATATCTTCAACAAAAAAGATGCTTAGAAATATACTGACGGACAGACAGAAGGACAGACAGACGGACATGGCTAGTTCGATTCGTCTCGTCGAGCTGATCAAGAATATATATACTTTATGGAGTCTACGAAGTCTCCTTCAATGCGTTACAAACTTTTAGACAAACTGAATATACCCTTCACACTATGTGTGGCGGGTATAAAAAAAAATTTTAGAAAGTATTAACGATTTTCCAGTAACTGAAGAAAAATAGGGACACACTGCAGTAATAAAAAACAAGACAGAACGCTCAAGTCTAGTATGTTCGACTGTAAGATATTCTGTATTCAATCTTTATTGTATTCTATTGTATTGAGTTAATGTACAAAAAGTCAAAAATGAGGTTAATATGTATGGGGCTATATCTAAAATTTTAATGGTCCAAACCATTTTGGGATACATCGTTGGGACCATCATAGGCATAATTAATACTAAATTTGAACTTCCTAGAATAAGAAACAATGACGTTTTTATACAAAATTCAACATTTTTGGGTAGATTTGTATGGGGGCTTCCCTTAAGATGGGACTAGAGAAAAACTGCGAGATAACTACTTGACAGCTCAGGTGAGTCTAAGTTTCAAATATGATGACCCTATCTCTTAAAGTCTCTGAGATAATCGTTTTCATATGGCTGACAGCATGACAGACGGACTGACGAACATAGCTAGATCGACACTCCTATCAATGCTGATCAAGACTATATATATCTTTTCTTCTTAATCAACAATATTGAATTTAAAATGCTCTGTATTTCAAACTTTGAAATATTTAGAGAAATTCCTATTCAGCGATTCGACTTTTATCTGCTGAATCAAATCAAAACGGTCTTCTGGGAGATTACGCAAGAAGTAAGTCTTGAAGCATTCAGTTCACTGTTTTGAAGAAACACTCAAAAGTACATCGGTTCAGTTCGAACTAGGTTTGCAGCACTGCTAAAAGCCAGAGTAGGTTCTATTGTAAATAAAATGGTTTAGGCCAGGCTGTTTTGTAGAGTAACAATTCTTAGTTCTTTCTTCTTGCTCCTCCTCTACACAATCTCAGTTCTCAAAATATATTGGAACTACCCACTTCGCATACAATAACAACAAACGGAAACTTTGAAATATGTATTTCAAAAATTCATATTCCTACAACGAATTACGATTAACGACGCCAATGATTGTTGTACCCAATTGCGGACAATAGCGACAACTTAACACGCACTCAAAATGATAGACAGACAGACAGACGGACAGACGGACGGACGGACATACGAATTGTCATTCGGTTTGCCAGACCAAAACGAAAAGTTTGAAAATCATTGAAAAGTGAAAAATTGTCATTCAGTCTAGATCAGTCAGTCCGACTGTCTGAGTCAGTCAGTTTGTCAAAATATTTTGTTTTTTTTTTGTCCTCGTTTAATGTTCTTCCCCCAAAGGACAAATTGGCAGCAGGATAGACAGTTATACGCACGTATTGCGCTACGGTTTAGACACTCGTTGCGGTTTTGAAGCTATTGAAATTTTGTTGCTTAAATGACGTTATTGACGTTCGCATTGTCCATTCACATAGCTGCCCATCTACACAAACGTTCTGAATTTGTCGTCGTCATCGTCATCGTCGTCCTTTTTGTCCCTTAGCGCTAATAAACGCGTTAAGAAAAATAGTTGCTCAACGCGCGCTGCATACAAAAATAAGTTTCAATTGAATCGCACGCGCCGCGCCGCGCCACATCGCATCACATTCGAGAATTCCAATTGAAAAAGAAACCGAAGAGCGTCTTTTATGCTTGCAACTTTTTTTTTTTTTTTTTTTTTTGAACAGTATCCTTGTTTCTCATTGTCGTTGCCTTCGTACATAAATTAAGGCGAATTGACGCTTTCGAAGATTTTATATTTATACATTCACATGTACGTGTGTGTGTCTGTGTGTGCCTTTGTTTTTGTTGCTCTACAATGGCTTTGTTTATTACTTTGTAATGCGAAAAGGGTTTTCGCCATTCTGGATTTTTATCTTCTAATTTATGTAACTTCATGCACACACACACACACACAGACACACATATACATACACTCATACTTAATCTTCTTGTTCGCTTAATTCACTGTTGGCGTAATAAGCTCGCAGTTCATTTGGCTTTGGTTGTAAAGTGGATTAGCGTTGCTTAGAAAGCGTAATTCTTGGAAAGCATCACGGAATGACCAAATGGCTGCTGCTGCTGCTGTCGTTAATGTCTGCTATCGTGACAAGCCTCTGGCTTAGAAATGAATGATACTAAGTATGGGGTATGGAGTATGGAGTATGAAATGTATCTGTTACTATTTTTAGTTTTGTTTATTTAAGTGCTTTACTCGGATATATTTCTGTCTTTTTGCAACATGCTTCTTTCTTGAATTGCGTCTACAAATTAGGTCATTTGAAGTTTGTTTTTTTTTTTTTGTATTATAAAATTTTATGCTCTGCCATAGCCTAATATAGTGTCTGGACCTGAGTCGAATGACAAATAAATGGTGTAGGCCAAATCAAGTTTGCTTCTGAATATTCCGATAAGCTGTGACTGCAAACAGTGACAAAATCACAGTTCGCGAAAAACATCAGTGACTACGGAACAAGTTCACTGTTCGCGGAATGCAATACACAAACTCGCCGAAATACGGAACATGTTCACTGAGGAACAAGAAAATTGTCAAACACAACTTTCAGTAGCAGTGTGACTATGCGATTTTTAAATCACTGTGAAAAAAAATCACCTAAAGTGTTTTAAATTTTATAAAAAAGAAATAACTTTAAGATAAAATCAAACACAATATGCATTGCATGCCAACAGGCGCACTTACAATGCGAAAAGTATCTTTTACAGAAATACAAAAATACAAAAAAAAAAAAAAAAAACAAAACTGAAAATACAAAAAATAAAAAAAAAGAGAGCAAAGAAAAATACTAAATTATTGCAAATCAATTGCGGGCGTGAAAAAAAAAAATAAATACATATAAAATGTATGTAAGTATAAAAAAAAAAGGAAAAAAAGGGCAACAAGCACAGCATCTGTTTTCATCGAGTCCTTTTTTTTTTTGCCATATTTTTCCCCATCCATTTATGAGAAGAGTGTCCAAATGCAAGCAAACACACACGTTTCAAACGCTCAAATAGACTCTGACTCTGATCAGACAAGGCAGGCAGGCAGGCAGTAAACAAACAGGCAGTCAGGCAGTCAGTCAGAATCGTCTATATTGAAGCTCTTGGCTTCATTATTTTTTTTTCTATTTTTTTTGTTCCTTTAAGAAAAGGTATCAAACAACATTTTACTTACTTCCTTAAAAACAAAAAAAAAAAAAAAATAACAAAAATGGCATCTTTCAGGCGCACTTGGTCTATTCTTGTCGTTGTTGTTGTTGCTGCTGCTGCTGTTCTTGTAGTTGGTTTACTCTTCATGTCGGTGTTCTCAATTTTGTTTTTGTTGTTGTTGTTGCTGTTATTTTTTGGTCATAAAGCACATTTTATTGAGTTGTCGAACTTAAGCACCAAAAAAACATAAAATAAGAGCGAGAAAGCGAAGCGAGAGCGAGAAAAAAAATGTACAACGCAAAACAATTCAAAAAGGCACGCAGTAAGTAGAATCAGTGTCGAGTCTGTTCGCATGTGGCGCAAATTTGCTACTCGTAGCATAATTTTTTTTAAACTAAAAGGGGCAATCTTTATATTGAATGTTTAAATAAAAAGCAAAAAAATTATAGCAAGCACGTTTATACTCGTAAGTTGTACTTTACAGAAGGTATTCTTCTTTTTTACGAAACAAAATATATATTTGCGACTTAAGAACGATTGTTCACGATATATGAACGATTGTTCTTGATATAAGTACGATTTGTTCGACAAAGAAACGATTTTACTTAATACCAGAGGTGGATCCGGTTTCGAAATGAACCGAAGCATAGCATTTTCAAACGTTTGCTCCGAACTTTGAACCGAACCAGCCCTTTTCGAAAAAAAGTGGTTTTGAACCAAAAATCGAATAATGTTATGTAAACTTACTTCACTGTAAATGTTGCCTGTGTTTACATTTGAAATATTAATAGAAGTCCTTGTGTGACTTGATAATGTTAAAACCAATAAATAGCGGTGGTCATTAAATTTAAAGTGATCCCTATTTCGATCAACAGTTCCTCTCAGCAGTGTAAACATTAGAGTCAAAACCAATCAATCTGAAAGTCACTTTCGGATCGGTGAACATCTTTCGGTGCTCAAAACTTTTTTAGTTCAAGTAAGGTTAAAATATCAAATGTACGTTTTACTTGAACCATTTGAACCGAACCGAACCGTGGTACGACACTGACTAAAAACCGGTTCATGATTCAAAACCAGCGGTTCAAAGGCATCGCGAATTATTGAACCGAACCACTATACATTTTTTAGATTGATTGTTTTTGATACAAGATCGATGGTTTTTGATACAAGTTCGATGGTTCGTGATATAAGACCGATTGTTCGTGATACAACTATACATATTTTTTGGAAAAGGAACAATTTTTTATGTTACAGGAACGATTGTTCTTGATACAAGATCGATGGTTTTTGATACAAGATTGATTGTTTTTGATACAAGATCGATGGTTCTTGATACAAGATCGATGGTTTTTGATACAAGATCGATGGTTTTTGATACAAGATCGATATTTCTTGATACAAGTATACATTTTTTGGAAAAGGAACAATTTTTTATGTTACTGGAACGATTTTTCTTGATAGAAATACGAGTTTTTTTTTTTTTTTTAAATTGTTCTTGACATACGTGTAAATTTTTTATTTTTTTGACACATGAACGATAGTTTCTGATACAAGAACTATTATTCTAAGAGCTACCGTTCTTCATAGAAAGAACGATTTGAATGATAAAGTTCTGGGCAAAACTGAATACATTTGCAAATCTTTTTATAAGTGATATTTTCGTTTTGAAAAATAGAAATGGTGAATATAAGCGAAGCGTATGCATTGGTACACAATATAATGGCACAAGCAAATATCGGCAACATTGCCAATTGGCAACAATTTGAACCAAACATAAAGAAAATAAAAAGAATAAGACGAAAGAAGAAGAAGAAAAAGAAAAAGTAAATGACGACAACCGTGATGTGGATGATGATGACGTCGGTAATATTAGTTGAGAGAGTGGGTGTGTGTGTGTGTGTGGGCAAGCAGCTTGATGATAATAGCTAAAAGCACAAATAGAAACATACAACAACACCCGCAGACACATTACGCAAACACCGCCAACACTCCTACTACACTCCCCTGCATACAACTAGCTGCTTGCTTTGTTTCTACCTTGTCTACTACTTTTGAAGGTGAGAGAGAGAGATAGACTGAATGAATGAAAGAGAACATTTGCGATTGCCAAGCGCATTTTTTTGCTTGCTTTCTTGCTTGTAATCGTTTACAGCTGCTCGAATGCGCAAATAATTTGAAAGAAATGTTCCCCAAAAAAAAAAAAAAACAAAAAAAAAATTCTTATGATGTTATTGTTGTTGTTGTTGTTGTAATAATAAAGTATGATTCGCTTAACATTGAATGTGTATGTATGTGTGTGTGTTTTTAGCTTACGACGCCTGCAAAGTCATTTATACTTTGTGTGTGTGTATGTGTGACTGTGTTTTCGGGTTCGCCACATTTTGCCGTCGCTCATTAGGGCACAACAAATGCTAGCACCTTCGCTTCGCCCCCTCTCTGCTTCCTTCTACAACGATAACAAACAAACAAACGAGCATGAAACATGACTTCAATTGCACTTGTCGCTGAAATTCTTGTAAAAATGTTTAAAAAACAATTGACTTCACATTTTGCAACCCGCTCCACTCCGCTCTCTGCTGCTGCTCTGCTGCTGCTGTTTGCTTCGCACAAATGGCGCATAACGCCGCTTCTGCCGCAATTTAAGTAAGTACAACTAATAATTCACTTTATTTATTGTTTAAACAATTATGAGAGCAGAGCAGAGTAAAGTAGAGAAGAGTAGAGTAGAGAGCGAGCAAAGTGTGCACATGTGACACACATATACATAGAAATAATAAACACTAATACACACGCACGCACACAAACAGATACAAATATGCAGCCGCATTGAATTATGCAGCCTTAATACTGCGTCTACTGCGTCTGCTGCTGCTGCTTCCGTTTTATGTTTTTACGTTTTTTTTTTTCGCTTCCTCTTCAATTTGCTCTGTAAATTATCTGCGCTTATTTTACTAAGCGTTTTGCGCTCGTAAATATTCAATTTTATTTATTAATTACAGCAAGAGGTGACTCGAATCGACTCGACTCATTTAGCCATAAAATGTGTAACAATATTTTTTGTTGTATGTTGTTGTTGTTGTTTTTGTGGCTTAGAAACCCGTTTTGTATCTTAAAAGCAAAATTTTAATTGGTCAGCGGAATTATGAAATGGTCTGTGCGTGTAGTTTAAAACGGATAACCATAGTTTTTGGATGGGCATTATTATTGAACCATTTATCAACGGCAAAACTAAAGAAAAAATCGTAAGGAATAATGGTAAAGGTTAGAATGAAAACGCGATGTAACTTTGGCATTCTGACTTCGGAACCGGATTCAGCGATCCATAAAACAAATAAATTGACCCCTCTGGATCGCCGCACACTGTATTGAAATAAACCCGTATCTAAAGAGGTATTTGTTTCATGCCAATGTGACCTCATCTACTACGATAAAAATTCTATCCGTTCGACTGGAAATGACTTTCCAAGCCTACATACATATGCAGGCCACCATTTTATGCTGCTATATTGTTCAAAAATTTGCTCTTCGACATCCGAACAGAATCGGCTAGTATTTAACATGAACTGTCTATGGAGAATTAATTCCACTGAAAACCAAGCCAGCATTTGGGATTGGTTAATGCCAATCTGCGTCTCAGAGAGCGTGTCATCGGGTATCAATTTCAGGAATGGCACATGTACTTCCCATCTTGGTCGAATGTTAGGACAATCTAAGCCACGTTTGTCTGTGTGATAACTATGATCAGCCAAGGCTTAGTTGTATACAAGCAACCCAAGAGCCTGGGCCTTTTGTGTGTCCATGGTACTATGTCCCCGGTCAAAGTTCGTACTATACCTTACGACCGGACTAGCCCGTTCCATGGCCTCTCTCAGGTAAGAGTTCCACATCAGAACAGAACAGATGGTTTAGATCACCGAATAGTGTTGTTAAAAAAGGGTCTCTTGCTCACGCCCTTAAATCGAAGTGTGTTTCTGTAGCCACTCCGATATCTGCACATCTGTAGAAGTTTACGACGTCAAAACTTATTTTCAAAGAGAATTATATTTCTTAGTTTCTGATACTCGTTCCTTAGAAGTGCTAAGTGGTGGTCTTTCTCGCTGCGATCTTGTTGACTGCTGGTACCGTGGTTAGATTTGGAGAAAGGATGGGTGGGAGTCCATAATTCGATACAACCTAAGTTTAGACAAAATATTGCGGTCAAATTTTAAGCTAAAGACATATCTAACAAAAATTTTCTTTTAAAAAAAAATCAAAAAATCAGAAGGTGAGTTTATATGGGGACTAGGGTAGACCAAGGTCAAACAAGAAAACCCGTATAAAGCGAAACACCGTTATCCGGTTAAAAAATATACATTTTTCAGGTTTCTACATTAAATCTAGAAAGAGACAGAATACTAGAATACAACACCTTGTATAATTGCATCATGATTCAACGTACTTCATATATTTTTTTCTTCTTACGAAAAATCTTACTCATTTTCTCATAAAAAATTTAATACAATTTTGAAAAGGAAATTACTTGAATACAATTTAGAAGGTAAAAGTTAAAACGAAACAAAACAAAAAAAATTAACTAAAATTGTGCGTAACTACTCAAAATTCAAAAGCAAACAAGCGCGAGTTAAAACTTTAGAAAAACATTCAAAAGGACAAAAGAAAACCGAGCGAAAAACAAAAAAATTTGAAGTAAAGTTTTCTTAAAAAGAGTTGAGCGAGTTGAATTGGGATACGTTTATTTTGGTTTTATTTTGTTTAGTTAAGGCAGCAGTTTGCAGTGAACTAGTTTTAAACTACAAAAAAAAATAAAATAAAAATAAATAAAAGAGCTCGGGAAACTTTTCGCTTTCAAGCGAAAAGCGTGCGATAAGCAACAATTGCGTTGCGAAAAGCACAAAGCCAAACAAAAACAAGCGTTTTCAAGGATATCGCTTGCTCAAAGTCTAAACGCTGCGGCGTACTAGTTGGTGTATTTTAAGGCGTGCATGTGTGTGTGTGTATTTCAGGCTTTTGTTGAACTTGGACTTTATGTTTTTTTGGGTAACGTCATACTTTTCGTGTTTTTTTTTTGTCACACGTATCATAACTACTAAAAGTATCTTAAAAAAGGACATACTCATACGTTGAGTGTCCTTGTGCGTGCGTGATTATCCAATGATGCTGTGATTAATCATACGCGCGTGATTATCAGTTCTCAGCGTCGTCGTCGTCCTCGTCTAGCAGCAAATATTGTATTAAAAGCTATTTTAATCTTTTACTATGCAGAAGTCAATATGCGATGCGATAAGTGTTTATCTCTCTTTTACTCTATTTACTATCTACACTTTTCGCTCCTACTACAATATACTGCATGTCCTTCATAATGTGAATGTGTGTGTGTAAGTGTGTAAGTGTGCAAATAGTAAATTTATCATTTGTCAGCAGTTAAACGTTTTGCGAAACGTGTTCCCACCAGTCAAGACAGCAACAGCGGCAGCAGCAGGACAACAGTCGTCAGGATATGTTGTCAGGATACAAACGTCGACTGAATTAATAATTCATTGTATGCGATAGATGAATTGGCACATACAGCGCGCACACTCGCTCTACTTGCCTACAAATGCGTGTGCAGCACTGTCACAGTCGTCTTCGTCGTTGTCGTCGTCGTCATTGAAAGCATTCATAAAATATAAAAAATAATAAAAAAAAATTTAAAAAAAAAAAAAAAACGCTTATATGAACAATCGCTCGCAAATCCAAAGCGTTGGCGTTGGTTGCATTGTCCTGGCAGCAATAAATCATGAATTCGATGTTTGAAGTGTTTATTGAATCCGTGACGATTCGCATTCGCGTTACAATTCGATTCAATGCAATACAACGCAGCGCAGCGTTGAGCTCTTCATACTTCATTGCTTTTTTTGTATGTTTTTCCGTCCGTCCGTATGTCCTTCAGTGCTACTCCTTTTTTGAATTGAACAAATATTTTTGCGGTGTTATTTTTTTTTTTCAAATACTTTTTTCTTTGGGGTGTAGTGAGCCACTTAGATTTTCATTAAATTCCTAAACGATGATATGGCAATCTGAGTAGTCTTTTGTGCCCCAAATATATACAGTACCATCCTAGAACATTTCATCTAGCTTAATGAAGATCACCAGATGCCTTGAATTTAGTGCTTCCAATATTGATTTTTGTCAAAACCTTGCTGAAGGCAATACAGTATTCTAGTAGTTGTTTCCAAAGATTCCTTTTTCTCTAGACATAATCTGCATACTCAATTATTTTGTGACCCTATTCTACAAATATGCTACCCAGTATTTTTCTCTGGCTCTATTCTTCTTCTTGTTTAGAGACTAAAAAAGTTCTACGTGCAAACTATTCGGTTCTTCATTGCCCTGAATGACCGCATCACCGGTTACCCCCCAAGTTTATCTATTAAATCTGCCTTAAATACTTAAGTGCTCAATAACTCTAAGACCATCTTTGATTTGATTAAATACGAGTTCACCAGCTGGCCAGCCACCAGGTATACTAGCTAGCCAGTAGATCTATAAACGCTTTAAATTTTTTTATTACAAAAGATTTTGTACATTGTACGAAAAGTTTTTTTTTTAATTTACGAAATAATTCCGGGTGAATCGCTAGGAAAAGCATAACCTTCTTCTTTCTTTCAATGCTGTAGTACATCTTTATGTTTCCAAACCAATACGATTATTTGAAACTATTTGAATTTGAGTTCGTTGTACGTTGTATGATGAAGTTGCTTCTTAATGTAAATCTTTCTCCTTATCAATCCTTTACTCATTAAATTTATGTATCTATTTATTTCTGTGTTTGTTTATTTATTTATTTGTATTGGCAAATCCTTTCGACATGCCCAAATATATGCTTCGTTTTTTTTTTTTTTTGTACATATTTGTGTTTGTTTATGTGAATATACGCAGCAATAGTCTCAACAGTCTCAACACCGGAAATGTTATAATATTTGCGTAAGCACTTTGTCCACAAAATACGATATAAGCAAAACACCAGCAACATCAACACCAGCAACATCAACAACAACAATGATAAGAACAACAACTACAACAAATTCAACAGTATTAACAAGAACGACGATGAATGACGACGTGTGTCAGGCGTCAACATGTTCCTGACATTATGATGTATTTTGGATTTGTTTGGAACTTCCTTATTCATACTTTTGTATGATTTTTTTCTTTATTGTGTAAAGAAAGAAAAATATTCGCTCTTTTTTTACTCTGTTGGCATATTGATTCGTAAGCATTTTATTTGATTTTGAATTCTTAAATATATTGAAACATTGCTTTTTGTTTGGTGAATACTTTTGCAGATGAACAAGATAAGCATTCCAATTTCTTGTATAGAGGTATGGATGCGTGATTCCTTAATTAGGTCCATTATAACAGGAAAGTATCTAGAAAATAGTCGCCATAGCTTCAGACTATTACTAATATAATAATAAGGCCAATGACTGGGTAAAGTGCAACGCTATTTAATTCTTTTAATTATTAATATTTTTTTTCTATTTTAACCACGCATATCTCTTGTGTTCTTGAGTATTAAATCAGAAAGTGTTGCGGATCCATATTTTCATGTCTGTATGATCGTTACATTCATGGAGTCGATAGATAGTAATATTGAATATTGCTATATCGACTTACACAGTTACATGTAGGTTTCAGAGTTTCTAATCATAAATACGCTCCTTTACCTATTACCCAAAGATCTTATAGCCAAAGAACTGGCCACGAATAAGGCAATAAGAGAAAGGGAGACATCAGGCTGGTACTATTGCAGCCAGGATACTCGACCTTCTAGTGCTCTCGCCACCAGCTACATTGTAATTTACCCAACCAGATCACAGTGGGAAAACCTACCCCAATATGAAACGAACGGCATCAATATTTGTACAGTTGTGTCCAAACTTGTAGGGAGGGTTTTAGTACGTATTTTCCCCGGACCTGAATATAATAGAATCCTATAGACTTCCCGAAATAATCGCTTTACACGTAGCTATGCATCATCTAGGGCAACACTCAGGTAGTAGGCAAAAAGAAAACATCTACTCAGATATTCAGGCTGCCCTTAAAATCACTTGATTCATGTCATAACATATCAAAAATAACATATCTCTTATCGAGATGGCAGTAGATATATTGGCCATAGAAGGTACAAATTCCGTTATTTCTTCAGGAAGGAGTTTGACAGGAATTCCCATGACCACTCTGAAGCTGCGAGTGGGACAGGAAATAACCAGGCAAGCAGAGATTAGATGGACCACAAATCCCAAATGCAATAGAAAACATAGAAAGTGTTCTACTATCTCCTTCTATTCCTCGCTTCTACAGCTCCTACAGAAGACATTGGATGTTATCCCTAGCCGAACGGCATGTCTGAGAATGCCGTTCGGCTAGGAATAACATGTTTTATGGTTTACCGTTCTTGATAGACCGTTTTTATATGGTCTGGCGGAAATTACATCAGTCAAGATTAGTGCAGTTGTCACCTTTATAAGGAAATCGAGCTGGTTCGAGTAGGGAGAAGAAAAACAAGGGATCATTTGGTATCACATGGACATAATCTCACCATTTTAATCTAAGCTAATCATAAGGAGTGTCTGCAGAGAGACTCGAATTTGGATGTCCTGATGATCATTTTTTAAGTTGTAAAAAATACATACTCTCATGAAACATCACGGACCCATTTTCTATTTATAATACTAAGAACACAGGAGGAGTTGTATTAATTTCCTTGCATTGTTCATCGGTCATGATTAAAAGCGGCTTATGGTTATGGTTTAGGGGTAAAATTTACTGTCAAGAGTTAAGATTCGAGTTTAGGTTGCGTTTAGTTTGGTTATGGGTTGTCTTTGGTTTCAGGAGTTGAGAGCTTAAAATTGTTTTAACTTGATATAGTACGTGTGGTACGAGTCAAGTTGTAGGTATTAACTGTATCTTACAATGTTACCAACGCTAGCTAGCTGTAATAAAGCGACAAGATGGGGCACCCTTTATATATTTGTGTGCATTTTTGCTTGTGTTAATTAACCAAAAATTAACCAAATGCACGTCAACAATTTATAACCTTAAACTAACACGAATAAATAATTATACAAAATAGTTCGCACTAACGCATTAAGAACAATAATATATAAGACGTGTGTCTGTCTGTCCGTCCTTTCGTTCATATTAAGTCATTAAACAAATAAAGAGACGACTGCATACATGCAAAGATTATTAAAGCTTTCGCTTTACAAAAGTAAACGTTTACTTCTTTTGTTTTTCACAATTCATTCACAATTGTTCTTGTATAAATGGTTTGCATCAGTATCTGTGTGTGAATGTCTCAGTGTGTGTGTGTGTGTGACTATAATATTCCACTTTTAGAGTGTTACTGACCGAACGTGTTCTGTGGCTATACTGCGCCATAAATCGAAGTAACCATTGCAACGACGAGCAGCAAACATATCGAATCGTTTCACTTTTATGCAGCAGCAGCAACACCAGCAACAGCAACAACACCAGTAACAGCAACAACAATAACAATAGCAGCAGCAACAGGAACAGAAACGCGAATCTGCTACACGGCAACAATATGTTGCAATATGCTCAAACCAAAGCACATGTGTTGCCCGTATTCATGCTGAACTGTACTGAACCGAACAGAACTAAAATCCCTTTGCCTGTGCAAATATCCTTCTGTCTATCGCTATTAGCTTAGCTTCCTTGATGTTCTTTATTGACTGAGTCCAGACCAGTCCAGTGCCGTTCAGTTCAGTTCGTGGCGTTGTTGGTCGTTTGGTCTATTAAATAATCTCGATATATGTTGTTATCCTTGTTGCTGCCGCTGTTGTTGTTGTTGCTGTTCTTGTTATTCTGTTATTCTTGCCGTCGTGTTTGTGAAGTAAATTAAATGATTTTCACGCGCTGTCATTCTGTTGCTGGCAACGTTAAAGCTTTCATTGTCAACCTGCAGCCCAGCGGCATTTTTATGTTTCATGCCAATTTCTGTTGACTCATTTCAATTTATAAAGGGTGTCTTTTTTTTTTGTTTAATGGAAATTTTTTTTTTTATTTTATAAAAATTTGGACATCATTCTTAATAAAGTTTTCATCCAATTCTCTTTATCGTTGCCAGTCGAAAGTTATGTCAGAGTTCTCAGTCATGTATTCTCGACTGCGCCCCAAATCTATTGATTTGGAAATAGAAAAAATTACTTTTTATGTTCGCCTCATGCCTTGAGCGTCCAATTTAAAAACGCATTCGGCATGAAAGGAAATATGTGTTATCGTCTCCCATACTCCATTTGGAGTAATTCGGGATTTTGAAAAATTTTCAACCAGGGTCTAGTAGGGCCTTGGAATATGCCATATTTGGACCTGATACCCATTAATGGACTCAAAAAAAACGCGAGCAAAGCAGCGTGTACATGCATATATATACTAGATCCACTCACACCTAGGATGGTTTAAAACTGTTAGATACCAACTGGGGACTCCAAACTTGCGGTTATATTTCATGATTTGGTCGTTTAATCACAGCGGCGGTCGTCCTCGCTGACGTACTTTTCTAAATACACTACACGTTGCCTACGCTGTCAGTTCCAAAGATTATTCAGGGGGAAAAAAACGACACCCTTTATAATCATATTCTCTGTTTCCGTTAGTTGCTTTGTATGTTTATTTGTTTTAAAGCTGCTAGCTAGTAGTTCATTCGTTCTATCTACTGATCCTGTGCATACACATACATACATACATACAAATATCTGCATTTGTGCGTATGTGTGTGTGTGTGTGTATTAACTTTGTTTGTTTGTAAATACTCTTCTGGTCATGTTTTAACGTAAATTCATGTTCGTGTTTTTATACGCCATTTCAGATTCATTTTTCAGTCGTTCATTCCATCTCACTTTACTTCGTTGTTGTTGTTGTTGTTGCTTTTTGCTATCTCCATTCTTCTTGTTGTTGCTTTTTTTTCTATTGTTTTGTTTTTGTTGTTGCTGTTTGCTTTTATTGTTTTGTGGCTTACAGTATTCGGCCGCACTAAAAAAAAAAAAACACAACCGAACATAGCCGCCATTCCCCCACTATTCCCCTACAGCATGAATCCCTTTGACGACCAAACTAGCGCTTCGCTGCTTCATTGCTGTTCTGGCCTGGGCACGTGTGCAAAGCGCATTTTTTTTGTTTTTTGGTTTTACACTTGTAGCTGAGGTGTTGAAATCCCGTGAAGTGTTTAGTAAATATTTTCGTATTTTTTATAATGCTCTTCATTCCTCTTCATTCTCCTCTCTCTCTCTCTCTCTCCTGTTATTACACTATTACCTACAATGTTAAGCTAATCTCATTCACTCTTTGTACTTTTTTATGTGGCACCTCAGCAAAAGGCATTCACCATGTTGCATGTTAATGTTAACGCCATCATTTCCGGCTCTTGTTGGATTTACTTTCACTGCTTTTTGCTTTTTTACATTTTTGCACAATTTTATTCTTCAACAAGGACGGACGGAAAGGACTACAGCTCATCGCTAATGGAATTGTTGAGCCATGCTTGATGTGATTACGCGAATTTACTTAATTAAATCGCAACACATTCTGCGTTGTATCTGTCTGTCTGTCCGTCCGTCTGTCTGTTTGCATTTTGTGATTTTGCGGCTTATTAGCGAAAACATAAACGGAATTGAATTGAACAATTTTTTTTGTGTATGAATTCGTTTATTCGTTCATTTTACTTTTTTGTTTGAGTATTTTATTTAATAGAAGCTTTGCAGCTAAGCTTGTTACTGAATGTAAAAAAAAAAAGACAACCTTAATGAACGTAGTGGCTTTTCCATTGCATCTTTGTATGCTACGGCACAAAATTGGACACCATTCGAGTACAGTCTAAATAAACAAGGTGCGTTGTGCTCTGATAAGGACTGAAGAGTTTACGCATTCGATTTAGCTATATCCGTCGGACTGTACATGCAAATCTTACGCTCAGTTTGAAAGATTTTTAAATTTAAGCTTTTCTCGGCAGCGACTACTTTGTATATCAAAACCAATGTGCCACGCCCAGTTTTGGGCATAGCCCCCTTACAAACCTTCCAGTATAGATGAATGTCACAACTACCAATTTGATGAGAGTCGGGCCACTATAGCATATAGCAGCCATATAAACTCACCATTCACTTTCTGGTTCCTTCAAGAAAATTTAAAATATTATATATATTATTCTTCTTATATAAACCCTAATGAAGTGTCTAAATTTTGATGTCTTAGACCATTGCCCTACACCCACTCTCCTAAGGAAAATATTAACTTCGGGACTGATGATCATATTCCATAAAAGCTATTCAAAGTTTCATGAGACTATTTTATCGAAATTTATGTTGAAGTTTTGCTGTCGAATTTTTCAAGACTTTATTAGCCTAAAAGATGAAATGTTGACTGGTGTCTTGAAAGCCCTGGCTTAAATCCCACATAGACATCTTTATTCTCAACTATATTTCTGATGTCATATAAACAAAACTATTGAAGTTCGCGACCTTATAAATTGCATATAAAAAGTAAATAAATATTATTCAGATAAAATGTAAGCAATCTGAATGTCTTTCTATTAAAAGAATATATTTGCATGAAAGCTATCTGAAGTAGTTCGCTGTTGACATTCGTTAAGACAAGACGTACTGTTTTTTTGAAGTGATAGCACTGATCGAGTTTATTTGTGTCGTGTATCGTGTTGACTACGCTGCGCAATGGAGATATCATTTCGTTTACTAAGCAACAATTTATCGCAGTTTTTGTTGCTGCTTATGCTATGTACTCGTATGTATTCAATTATTATTATTACTATTATTATTTTATTATTATTATTATAATTATAATTATTATTGTACTTTAGTCATTTTGTGACAGGCGTTTAGTTTTTATAACAAAAACATTTATTTTTATTCCCTGTGCCCCAAGGCTAATAAGGTATACGTGTGGGTATTTTTATACCGATAGTGTGAAGGGTATTATTTGTCGGAAAGTTTGTAACGCATTAAAGGAGGCAACGGAGACCCCATAAAGTATATACATTCTTGATCAGCTCGACGAAGCGAGTCGATCTAGCCATGTCCGTCTATCCGTCTGTCTGTATGTCTGTCGTCCGTCCGTCCATCTGTGTGTCCATCTGTTTAATTCGACGCGATTTACTCGGCGACCACTAGAGATATTTAGCTGAAATTTAAAACTTAAGCTTTTCTCGGCAACGACCAGGTCAAGTTTGAATATGAAAGTGCCACGCTTATTTTGAGGTATAGCCCCCATACAAACTTACGGTTTTTTTTTTTCGATTTTTGTATGACAATAGTTAATATTTATGCATATATTCACTCCAAGTTGGCTAAAAACACTTCTAATGTCATCCAATGTCAAAACAAATTTGTTACGCCCATTTTTAGGTATATCCCCAATACAAACTTACCGCCCTTTTTCGAATTTTTGTATGAAAATGGTTATTATACCTGTTACATAGTAAAGGTATATTCAGTTTGTCGGAAAGTT
Source organism: Leucophenga varia (assembly GCA_018903435.1). Classification (NCBI taxonomy): domain Eukaryota; kingdom Metazoa; phylum Arthropoda; class Insecta; order Diptera; family Drosophilidae; genus Leucophenga; species Leucophenga varia. Next base: position 783,427 of record JAEIFJ010001019.1, read on the forward strand.
TGTAACGCATTAAAGCAGGCATCGTAGACCCTATAAAGTCTATATATTTTTGATCACCTCGACGAGACGAAACGATTTAAGCCATGTCCGTCTGTCTGTCCGTCCGTCCGTCTGTCCCTTGTTTCTGTTGTCACTGCGCGATTTATTCTCTCAGTTTTAAAGATATTGGGCTGAAATTTTAAACTTAAGCTTTTCTAGGTCCCATGTATTTCAAACTTAGCCGCCCGTTGTCGAAAGTACAACATTTTTTTTCAAGTTTTTATGAAAAATGTATTTATAAAGCGAATGGCTTCAAATATGGTTCAAATGTTTCTTAGACCATGCCAAGTCTAAAGTTTAAAAATGGGTCCAAATCGGACAGCGAATTCCTAAATTTTTAAGAGTATATTTAATTTGTTTAGTATTTTGAAATAAAATTTAATACAAATGGTGCACACGAAGGTCTATCAACGTCAAATGATGTAACAGGTATATAGTATAAACTTCGGTCCAACCGGTTAACATTTTTCTTGTTTTTTTTTTTGTAATTTTTTTACTTCAAATTGGGTAAAAAAACCTTTTAATATCAGCCAATATCAGATATAAGGTGCCACGCCCATTTTTTTGCATTCCATTGACTTCGTCGCATCCCATCTCGAAGTTCTATTTAAGCCACTGATGATAACACATTAACAATTTAATAAATACGTGTGACGGGTATATAAGCTTCGGTTCCACCGAAGTTAACGTTTTTCCTTGTATTATCTAGAATGGTTAACATCGAAAGATGAGACCATCTATCTACGCCCGTTCATTCGTTCATTCAGGTGCCTGTTGTATGCAATCGATTATCTCGGAGATTATAAAAGAATAAGGCACAAAATTTTAAATCAAACAGATTCTCATAGAGCCGCAAACAATCACGTTCGGCGATTTTTTTCACAGTGATTTATAAATCGCAATGTCGCAACTGTGACTGAAAGTAAATTGCTATTTTGTTGTTCTCCATCCGTCTGTCGGTCTGGACGGTCAATAAAAATAATAATATAATTTATGAAAATCAAAATATTCAAAATTAAATTGGAAAAAAAATTATCATTCCCTGAATATATCTCTTAGAAGCGACACTGACTGTATCTATTCAACTATTTTGTATATTTTAGGTTCACTGAAGTTTTTATTGTTTTTATTGTATTTTTTTTTTAAGTTTTGCGAATTTTGCTTAGTTGGATTCTTTTTATGACATTTCTGCGTTTTGCAAATATAATTTCGGTTTTTATTTATTCAAAATTTCACAAACTATCACGTCATAATTTGCAAGTTTGTCACTTTCTACGTTTTTTTTTTATCTGTTTATATACAACATTTCTCTCATTCTTCATTAGTTTATGTCACAAACGTAACTATTTTCGGTTGTTAACTTTAGTCGATAAAAAAAAAAAGCAAAAAAGTGCTAAAAAAAACCAAGAAATTTATTTGTAGTTTTTTTTTTGTGCATTTCTCATCAAGGACATCATACGACAAGCTGCAACTAAAATATACACCAAAATTTTCTTAGAATTATTCCTGAAGTATCTCAAAAAGTATTTCATACAATAAAATCGCTTAATGCGCATCAAAAGTGAAAGCTTATCGAAATAAATTTCCTTTTTTCCTAAATGACCAAGAAGTCAGGTGTACAAAAAAAAAGGCAACAGCAAATCAGTAAAAAAAATAAAAGAGCAATGGCAGCAAATAAATAGAACAGAAAAGCAAACAATAAAAAAGCCAGCTATGAATAAATCGCAAACAATAAGTAAAAAAAATGCTAAAAGCAGACAATGCGCAAAAATGCACACAAAGGATGCGATGCAATGAAAAAAAAAAAAAAAAACAAAAACAGAAAAAATGGTAGCAGAAAAAGAAGGCAGATATAATGCAGAAATAAAATGGTGACAAGAAAAACGTGAAGTAGCAAACGAAACGGAAAAAAAAATTGTTTATTGTATTTGCTACGAGCAAAGCGCGCAACAAAAGCGAGTAGCGTGAAGAAAAAAGCAGCAGCAGCGGCGCAGCAGCAGCAAAGCGAATATGTCGCTTTGGCTGCAAAGCAAAAATGGCCTTATCAGTACTTCCTGTCGAAACTTTTCATATTTTTCAGTTTGCAAAAAAACAAACAAAAAAAAAAAGTAAATAATATCTAAAAACTTTGTTCAAACCGAAGCTTTAATACTGTTTTTTTTTCTTCTTTACTGTAATTGAATAAATCTTAAGTAGTAAAAAAAAAGGACTTGGAATAAACTAGTCTTGGCAAAAAAATAAATTTAGGTGATATTTTCACAGTGATTTTAAATTCACAATGTCGCATTGCTACCGAAAGTAGTGATTTACGATATTTTGGTTCTTCAGTGAATCACATCTTCTCGAACAGTAAACCTTTGTTAGTAATCGCTTATTGTTTTTTGGCAACTGCGATTTTATCACTGTTTGCAATCACTGCGATTTTCAAGACACAGTCAACAATCACACTGCGACTATTTTTGCCAACACTAGAATGAACTGTAACAGGAACTACAGGATAATGCCTAAAATGGCAATAATATGTGCTCCACTAATTTTATTTACCAATTTAAAAATGGGTTCATAATACACCTGATCGGTTCTGAAGGATCTAAAGCAAGATACAGCTCGAAGAAGGCACAGGAAAGCCCAATAAAGCAGAATGGCTGGCAAACGACCCAATTTCGCAGGCACAAGAGCAAAGGGCTTGAGTAAAATGGAAAAAAAATAAACTACAGCTGCGGCGAGTTCTTCTTCATTACTTTAATATAAAGAAAAGGTTCTCGAATATAAGTGAAAGTTTGGGGCGAGTATGCTGATTATCTGAAAAATAGTGTCGATATTTTTGGATGAGTCGACAGTCAGCAAACGCCTTAAAATGTGTAGGGAAACAGAACTTCTAAGATTGAGAGAAAGTGGTAAATTTTTGGTAGAAAGCAATAAAAGTATCAAAAAAAAAAAAACAAAATCAAACTTAAAATACAAACAAGAACAACAGCAACAATAGCAAAAGGAGTGTAACCATTACAAAAACAACAAAAAAAAAAAAAGAAATATGAAAAAAAAAGAAAAAAAAGGATACAACAAAAGCAATAATAAATTGTGTAGCTGCAGATTTTATGCTGCGAAAAATGTCTCCATTCCACATGATCTGTGCTAACTCTTTGCAGTGTGCTGCGTCTTTTTTTCTTTTTCTTTTCCTTTATTTATTTTTTTTTTTTTCGATGCTTTGGTACATTTTTTTTTCTTTTATTTATTTATTTTTTTTATTTCTCCAAACCACAATAAAAAACAGGAAATATTTAAACATATTTCTTTTAGTTTTGCAACACGATGAAAATGTTGTCAATGGCGCTGACGAAAATGACTGCGATGCGATGCGATTGGCACATGCAGTGGAGGCGGCATTGTTGTCCTTTTTTTCTTTTTTTTATTTGTTTGAAAGTGTCCTAGGCGGCCGCTGTTGCTGTTGCTGCCTTAGTTGTTGTTGTCATTGTCGCCTGTCGTGGAAGAATAACAAAAAGAACGTTTTCACACTTATTGTCAGTTGTGCGATTTTTGTTGTACTCTTGTCGTCCTTGCTCTGTTCTCGATGTGATTTTTTTTTTTTTTTTGCTCTTCTTTCTGTTGTAGTTCGAGTGAAATGACGCACACGTAAAGATAACATGTCGAAGCATATTTCAAGAGCGCGCGCAACAATTTCCCAGCTCAAAAGCGAAGATGAAGCGTACAGGATACCACGTTGTCGACTGCAACATTTGGCACATGTTTCACGCGTCCTTCATTGTAACTATTACAATACATGCACACCACACCATACCGTACTATATATCCTTGCCACAACAGTAGCAATTTGTATTTCTTTGTTGTCTTCATAATGCTCTTAAATTTACAGGATATGCGCATAATTTTGCATGGATTCATACATATACATGTCTAGTACAATGCAATACGCTTAATATTGTTGCTGTTAACTTATTTGCAGTAATTTATTTTGTTTATGAATGCTACTAAAATGATGCATGTGTGTCTGTGTATGTGTGTGTGTATGGATTAGTATAGAATTCGCACTTGTTCGCTACTAGCGAATTCACCAAACACCGAATTCATCAATCGATCGTTATTTCCGTCATTTCATAATATCTAAGACACGAACCATATCTCAGCGTACCAAGAGCGCCATCTACATATTGAAGACACTATATTATATTAATAATAATTAAATTGAAAATGGCTAAAAAAAAAACCGATTAACATATATTTACAATAGTAAAAACTAAATGAGAATCATAACATTTGACTGGTAACCAGATTTTCCATTTTCCATTTTTTTTTATTATTTTTTTTTACATTGGCCATTCTTTAAACTTAGCGTTTCCATTCTTTTCACAAATTTCACCTCATTTTTCGCTCAGCGATTTCAACTGTCAAAGTCCAAAGTAACTTAGTCTACTGGATCTCTTAGTGCAGGACATCCACAGAGGAAGTGTTCTAACGTTGCTGAAGTATTCTCTATCTTACAACTTCTGCATGTGCTGTTGTAAGGGGATACCTAATCTGGGCGCGTGTTTCCCAATGGGCCAGTGCCCTGTGATGGCGGCTATTAGTCTAGCAAGATCTTTGCGGTAGTTTTGCAGTAGTGTTCTGGTACGTTTGGGGTCAATCGTGGGCCAAATATGCTTAGCCATCCTGCAGTTATTCAAAGGTAAAGTGATTCCTAATGAGGGCGACCCTAGCGCTTATTGGGATCAGAACTGCAACTGGCTGTGATTCCTGCGATGAACACCGTCTAGCCAGTGTGTCTGCTTGCTCATTCCCGGAAATATTACTATGTCCAGGGACCTATGAGAGGCAACAATTTTCTAATATCCAGAAAACTTTGTTGCGAACCAAGGCTCTGATATGTGAATTTTTTTGTTGTTCCTAAAACTGCTAAAGAGCCTTAAATATCAAATTTTCATTGTTCGTTAACTGTTTTATAAAAACAAAAAAAAGACAAACATTTTATTTTTGGTTTACGTGACATTTTGAAAAAAAAAAAAATAAGGAGGTTAAAACCAAAAAAATATAAAAACAAATTCAAGTGCTGCAAAAAAAAAAGTCAAACTATGCTTTGCGCTCTTCTTCCCACTCAACTGCCTTTATCTCTCTCTCTCTCTCTCTCTTTCGACACTACAACAGTTTTTCATTGTGTTTTTCTTTTATTGCTAGGACATGTGTCTGCATGCGAATATCCTTGCCTGTTGTTGTTTAATGTTAAAGTAAAATCCAGTCAAGACGTATACTTGCATAGTTTTGTTGCCAATATTTGCACGTGTCTCTCTTTGTACTGTGTGTGTGTGTAGGTGTACTTATGCATATGTATGGTATTTGTGATCGTGATTGTAATATGTCTACATACACACTTGTATACTTGTATATGGGAAAGATATATCGTATATAAAACTAGCTGAATTTTGGCGCTTGCACATGCAAATTGAAATGTCTATGAACCACAAACAATGAAGCAAATATTCACACATACCTTTATAAATAGATACATACACACATATACAAAAAGTTTGTGTTTGTCTGTGTGTGTGTGTTTGTATTTATATATTCAGTTCAGCAGCGGGCAACGTTTTGCATGGAAGCAGCAGTTTGCAACACGTTCGCATTTGTGTGTGAAAAGTAAAAGGTGTAAAAAGTTGATGTCAACAAATGAGAGAAAACTCGACGTTTACACCGACACCGACACCAACACCAACACAGTACGTATGCTTGTAGATGGGTAAGAAAATTCAACAAGAATTGATTTAAATTTAAAAATATTGCAACTTAAATCAGTAATGGGCACATATAAACTATTACAATCTGTTGAAAAAGCACACACTGCTTCATGCATGACATGTCTTGCAAGCCTCATGCATGACACGTCTTGCAAGACTTCATGCATGACATGTCATAAATATTTTTCCCTGCTTTATGAAATGATTGCATAAACATATAAACTCGCCAATGGTAAATCAACCGACGACCTGGAACTTCTATAAAAAAAAAAAATGTTCTTTTTATTTATTTAATATTTATCTTAAGCGTTGAGAGAAACTTTTAAATAACATCTTCAAATTTCTAAAGACTTCTCAAGGTACTAAAACAGCTGCACTGCTGCCGCTGTTGCTGTTGCTGCTGCCTGCACTGTTCCACATTGAATAAGCTTTGCAGTTGTTTGGCCGCAAGGCGCAGAGTGTTGGAATTAACCGAAATTCAAAATTCACACACTCACGGCCAAGTTAAGCTGAGCCACAATGCCCGGAAGTCTCTTTCCATATTATTCACACTGTTTGTATATCAAAGGTATACGTTTGTGTTTCTATGTGTGTGTGTGTGTGTGTGTTTGTATGAGAATTGAACATGAGTTTAGAAACAAAAGTTTTCACTCATTGCCACATCCACAGGTTGCTTCTTGTTCTGGTTCACCTTCATCGACTATATTTCTCGATCGTCCTTGTCAGCGTCTTCCTCTTCTTCTTCTTCTTACTTACTAGACTGCTTCACAACTTTGTTGCGTTTTGGTTTTAGCATACTCTTTACATAATAATTATATATGTAAGTTTGTATCTGTGTTGGAGTGTATCTATGTGTGTATAGATACTTTTATATCTTTTATTTTGTTATGTGCGATGTAATGTGATATTTTGTGCTGTGATGATTCAACGCCTTCAGCCATACTTTTTATAGCCTTCGCGAATGCCTCATTCTTCTTCTTCTTCGTCATGTAACGCTTCTGCTTTGCAGCTGTCATTTTGTCTTCGTCGTCGTTTGGTAATTGCAACTCTAAAGCTTTTAGCTGTCAAAAATTAGTTTGATTTCTTTAAAAATAATTATAATCATTCTTTCATTCATTCATTCCACTTGTTCTGCTTAACTCATTACGTATATTTTCGAGTTTTTAATCAGTTTAATGTGAATTGTGAATATGCCAAAAAGTTTCACAACACAGATTTTAATTGTTGCATACTACTTTTGTAAATACGCTGAAACTATTCTTAGATTTTTAGCTTCTATTACATTCAATGAAATTTAAATACATAATTGAATTTTTAGCAATTAATATAAGCATAGTTTAATATTCAAATAACTTCAGACGAACTCATTATACCCGCCACACATAGTGTGAAGGGTATATTCATTTTGTCTGAAAGTTTGTAACGCATTAAAGGAGACGTCGTAGACCCCATAAAGTATATATATTCTTGATCAGCTCGACGAGACGAATCGATCTAACCATGTCCGTCTGTCCGTCTGTCTGTCTGTCTGTCTGTCTGTATATTTCTAGGCATCTTTTTTGTTGAAGATATAAAGATATTAAGCTGAAATTTGGAACTTAAGCTTTTCTCGGCAACGACTATGTTAAGTTCGAGAATGAAAGTGCCACGCCCATTTTTAGGTATAGCCCCCATACAAACTTTTTTTTTTTTCCGATTTTTGTATAAAAATACTAATTACTTATGAATGTATTCGCTACCAATTGGGTAAAAACATTTCTTTTGTCATCCAGTGTCAAAACCAAGATGCCACGCCCTCTTTTAGGCATAGCCCCCATATAAACTTTCCGTTTTTTCCGATTTTTTGTATGAAAATAGTTATTATTTATGCATATATTCACTCCAATTTGGCTAAAAACATTCTAATGTCATCCAATGTCCAATCAGATGTGCCACGCCCATTTTTTGGCATAGCCCCCATACAAAATTTCCGCCCATTTTCGAATTTTTGTATGAAAATGGTTATTATTTATTCATGAATTTACTCCATATTGGATTAAAACTCTTCCAATATCATGGTGCCACGCCCATTTTTAGATGTTTCTTCCATATAAACTTACCGCCCATTTCCAGATATTTTCGAGAAATATGTTGTTATACATATCTGTATTTTAAGCTCAAAATTTTAAATTAATACTGTGTGTAAACTTGGGTGACCACTGATGATTACTCATAAACTGTTTAAAGATTCGTGTGACGGGTATTTAAGCTTCGGTTCTACCGAAGTTAACGTTTTTTCTTGTTTTTATTGGATTTTATACAAAAACTTAAAAAATGGGATATGTTTCACTGGGACTGTCATAGGCAAAATTTATACTAAATTCAAACTTCCTAGAATAAGAAACAATGAATTATGCAAAAAACCCAACATTTTTGGGGGTAGATTTAAAATGGGGCTAGAGGAAACCCGTTTGCAAGTTCACACTTGACGGCTAAGGATAGTCTAATTTTCAAATATGGAAGCCTCATCTCTTAAAGTCTCCGAGATAATATTTTTTCATGCAGCAGACGGCAGACAACAGGCGAACATACGTTCGGACGGACGGACGCACAGCCAGACGAATGGACGGACAGACGGACATAGCTAGCTCGACTCCACTTCCAAGGCTGATCGAGTTGATATACTTTATAGGGTCAATCTAGCCTCCTTCTTTCTGTCTGTTACAAACATTCGGTACAGGGTGTAAAAAATGTAAATTTTTCTTCAAAGAGTTTCAATTATTCTTTGAGCAGAAGAATAAAATCTAAAATCATGTTTGCCGTTACCGGCAAATGTAATCCGCAAAAAAGTTTCTCACGTCACGAGCTATCAAATTTCATTAAAAGATATAAAATACCCGGCTATGCACATTAATGTTTTTTAACAAATTTTTCTTATATGTATCGCTGAGAACTGACGTTAATGATAATTTATTATTATTTTTGTTTTGTTTAGACTATAAATATATTTTTGTTTTGGAACTAGAAAATAACTGGTTATGAGTGGTCTCATGATGATTCTGAATTCAACATGGCGTATGATTTTTTTTTTTAAATTCAACGGATTTTACTTAAACACAACACTTGGCGTATTAAGAATTTATAAGATCGGTGTTTCATATTTGAATAATTTGAGATTTTTCAAATTGGAAATAGTTTTATTTTATTCGTAATAAGAAATCCCGAAATTCACCGAGTGACGTGTTTTAGATGAAACCGTTAGATTAAAGAATAAAACGTCTGCCATTTTGTATCCGCCATTTTACTTTGTGACTTTAATTTGTAAAAGGCAATGATGAGTTTCTTTTAAGGGAAAAATAGTGAGTTATCGGACGAAAGCCTCTCAAACAAATTTCATGAAATTGAATTACATTTTTATGTAATGAAATGCACCTTAACGATTCAAGATTTTCAAATATTTTCAAAATCAAAATTTTTACGGCGCAATTAAAATTCTAGCATTTCTGGCTTCTTTTTCTTCGTCTTCGTTAAAAATTAAAATTAAAGTAAGACAAGCCAGAAGCAGGAACAGGAACAGGAGCAGGACATTGGACATTGAATATGGTAACGCATACATTTCTGCACGCAATTTAAAATCTGTCAACAATAAAGCCATTTTAATAAGAAAATTACTGACCAACCGAATGAACGAAAGACCAGAGAGCGGCATCAGCATCAGCATCGTATCAGTATCTCAGCGCAAATTCAATTCGAATGTCAGTGACAAGTTTAATACGCAATCCTTATTGTTTGTGGCTGAAATCGTTGTACTTCTTATTGCCGTTGTTGTCGTTGTTGTCATCATTGGCATCATTGGATAATTAAAGCCACTTTGCGGCAGGTTGACAGCTCTACTTTGGCCTGTCATATTTTGAACGAACATGCACAACAACAACAACAACAACAGCAGCAGCAACAACAACAATAATGGCATCAATGCGAACAATAATAATAGTTGCTGCTCAATTTATTTTTCGGCGCTCGAAGTTCAATTCTCCAATGTAGTCCTCCTTCAAATGGCATTGCCATCGTTTTGTTCGTCGTCATTGTTATTGTTGTTGTCAGCATCATCGTCATCGTCGTCGTTGTTGTCGTCGTCATCGTCTGGTGTCAATAGCCAAACTTTATTTCCGGCGGAATTGCGGTGTAGCGACGACGGAAATATGGAAGCTGCGTCGTTGTTAAACTTTGAATTTAATTTAAACTGCGCTGCGCTGCACTGCGTTGCGTTGCGTTGCCGCTTCTGTAACTTTTTGAATTGTTGTTTTGAGTAAAATGCTTTTCTTCTTCTTCTCCTCAACTTCTTCTACTTCTCCTTTTTGTCTATTTTTCTATTTTTGTTGACCAGCTGCCGAAAATCATAATTTCCCCAAATGCGATTGATGCAATTCAAATGAAAAGTTTTGCGCTGATCTGACATGCCGAAGACAGATGATAACGTCAAAAATTTTTGCTAAACGGAAAATTGTGGCTTAAGCAAGGAAAACTCTTGTCGAAGCTTAGAGAAGCGCTGCCAAAATAGTTACATCATAGCTGCATCATTATCAAATCAAATTCTTTTTTTCAACGCTGTCTGTCATTGGCAAACGTTTTCATTTTGTTGTTTTTTTTTGGCGATTGATAAGTTAGATATGAAGATATGCACTTCGAAGGCATAAGATATGCAGCCTGTGTATGTGTGTGTGTGTGTGTGTGTGGCAATAGTTAATCAACCACTAAATTCAACTGCATTACAGTCGTCTCCCACAAGATTAGTCCGCAAAGGACTACATAAGAAGAAAATAAAAAAAAATTGTTTTTTTTTTTTTTGTTAAACTTTTATTGTGGGTGCTGCTCCCGCTCCCTGCTGCTGCTGCTCATGCTGCTGCTGTAAAATACGAACAAAAATCTTCTTCGTAATCATCCATTGCCGCTAAATGCCACCGCAGCTTTCTTGTTGTTGTTGTCGATTGTCATACCATTTGTCAGTGGCATCAACGGAACGGAACACTCCTCCTTCGGTATATGATGCGCATGTCACGCGCTTCTAACGCATACCGCTAACATCCCGTAATTCCCGTTTTCATCCAATTTCATTTGGCATCCACCACGTGCACGGCATGTGGATGCCAAGTGTCACATGGTGGATTCTGTACTTTCGAAAATCCACTTCGACAATTGGCAACGAAGTCTCTTCATAGTTCGTTTAATGGGTTGCGCTCGTCTATAGCAGCATCCAACAGTTATGTTGCCGAACATAAACGATGTGTCAAGAGCAAATGCCGAATATATGCACGAAGCTTTCAAATTATTACCGAATGCAAAATATGCTTCGGATGCTGTGCAGCAGCAGCCAAGTAGCCAGTAAGCGTAATTCTGTTCAGCTCAGTTTATTCATGTCCTTGCTGTTGTACGGTATTTCATTTTTTATTCATTAACATTCGCGCATCTCGTTTCGTCGTATCCGTCGTGTTCTCGGGCGTTCGCTAAACGTAATTGTTTGCCTGATCTTGCGTTTTGATATTGACGATCGCGTTTGAAAATAATTTTTTGAAAAGTTTTTTTTTTTTTTTTTAATATTAAGATTAAAATTATTTTTTTTTTTAAGTGCAAAGTGTCATGTACAATATTCAAAGTTTTGTTTAATATAATTAATAAAAAATAATACAATTTATATGTGAAATCCATAAAAAAAAATAATTAAATATATTTTACAACTGCAAAAATTCGAAGAAGAAGAAGAAGAAGAAAAAAAGAGGCAAATATGAATTTATTTCGTTTTGTAATGCGCTTTTGCCATCTGAAATTATCACAAATGATCGTGTTGTGGTTTTTGTTTTCATTTGCGTTTCGAGGTAAAAATTTTATTGTACAAATTAACTTAAAAATTTTTCTTATGTAAATTTTTATATAAAAAAAAGACTCCCTAAAAAAAGTTTTAATACAAAAAATTTTGGATTATAGCTGATCTTTCATCCATTTTTTTTAAGTAAAAAAAAAATGTAGCAAAGCTTTTTGGAAACCACATTTATTGTATTCTTAAAAACTTTGATTTCTAGATTTAGCCTTTACTTTTAGAAGCTTTACTTTCAAGGGTCTACGGCATCTCCAGTTTCATATTAAAAATTGAAAAAAAATTAAACAAATTTTTTACATAGAAGCTTCAAAAAAGCTTAAATTGATAACCTAGACCGAAAGTTTATGTCAAATTGACCAAATGTATAGCTTCGAAATATTGATATAAAATAATTTAACGCAACTATTTCTTGAAATCGAATAATTCATAAAAGTGTCTTTTCTGGGAATTGCAAATATTCACTTTATAAACAGCAAATGTTCATGTGTTCCAAAATTCAAAAAATCGAAAAAATTTTTACGGTTTGAAATCGGTTGCACTCGATCAATTGATATATAGAGTAAATAATAAGTTATTTTTAAAAAGCAAAGAACTTAATACAATTTTTACTTAGTTCTGTAATATTTGAAAATTATTTTGAACGATCGTTGCCATTAAAAAACACATCGGTCATTCAGTTCTAATGATTTATTTAAAATTTATTTTATTTATTTTATTCATGACAATTTCATTGTAATAAATTTTACTTATGCAACAACAATTCCAAAATATTTGAAACAAAATCAGTTTCACAGATATGAGACCGATATCGTTTCAAAGAATTTAAGAATCACCAAAATGAATATTTTTTGTTTAAATTCAAAATTCTAAACTAAATAAAAATGGGTATATGTACCAGAGAATCTATATAATAAAGGATCATTAAAAACAGCAAGAATATTTTCAAAAATTTGTGCATCATTTGTATGCCAGCTAAAGCATTGAGAATCAAATGAAACAAAGAAAGATTAGTTAACCAAAAAGAAATGGCTCGCTATGTCTTCCAAGATCTGATACTGCAGCGTTGGAGGTCCTCGATGCCGTACTTTACCGATTGGTTCCACATGTCGCTCAAAAACTCTTCTTGCCAAAGCCTCAACATCCATGCAACACAGGTGACTAGCCTAGTACAAACAATTGAATGGAACATTCGTGGCTATGTCTATGTTTTCAAATAGCGAAAATCATTACTCACTCTGAGAGATTTTTCGAAGAATATTTTACTCAAACACGCTCAATACCAATTTATACGCTTCTGAACGGCTTTCTCAGCGTCTTGTAGAGTTTAATTTTTATTTCTCTGGATAGATCTTTGCTTTGCATTTTTTTAGCGAATGCAAAATAGCATCCATAGTTCTGCTTTTGATTTTCTGGCTGCAGAAAGCGTAGAAATTGATCTAATTACTATCTTAAACCTTTATCTCCTTTAATTAGGTACCAAATCTGTCCACTTAATACTAAACGAATTTGATTTATATCGAGCAACTTTAAATTCGACAAAGGGAATACATTCAGCCATATCTTTCCGTCTGTCTGTTTATTTCGAAACGTTTCTTTTGCTCAGTTTTAAATTTTTTAAACTAAAATTTCAAGCTTATGTTTTTCTGGGACACATGCCTAGTTTATGTGTCAGAGCCTTGTGGGCAAACCAAGTCCAGTATTTATATAAAACAATGTTTTCTTTATCCACATCCGTTATCTTTGTATGTATATGAATAGCTAGTGATGCTTTGATACATCTAAATACTCGATATATATCGATGCTTTTTGTTTTGGCATCGATATTCACATCCGAATAGTATCGATATTATCGATTCTTTTTCAACACTAAAATCTATGCGTACCAAAGAAATGTGATCGCGATCGGCTTTATGAATATGGCAAATAGTTATATAACCTTAAAAACGTAAATCGTCCCTAGCTCTACTTTGCATTTTTTATTTATGAGTTTGAAGTGTGGAAAAAACGAGTTTATTATTTTACCCTATTTTGAAGAATGAAAAAACAACAAAAAAAAAAAAAACATTTTTTTGTTTGTAACTTAAAAATAAGATGATTTTTTTCCGGTCCATAAAGTCTTCATTAAAAGAACATCTTTATATGTAATCATTTGCTTGTATGCATTTTGTTCCAAATTATTTGTCAATTCAGGCGACAACTGCAGTTCGACCTTTTTGCGCACGTTTTGCAAAACCCAAAAATTATGCGCTGCATTTTGGCGATAAAATAATTAACAACTGCTGTGACGGTGATAAAGTTTCGCCGCGGAAGACATTAATTCGATGCGTGTAAAATGTAAAAAAAAAAAAAACAGAATAAAAAATAAACAGAATTACTGGCGTGTATGAATAAATTTTGTAAAAGAAATTATTTTCATTTTAAATAAATAAATGCTTAATTGCTCTAAAAATTGTGGAATTAAATTTTAAATGAAAATCATACTTTTTATAATAATTATGTAATGGTGCAAATACCTCCTTTTTAGATGAGCTTTTTTTTTTTTTTTTTGCATAATTGTGCTTCCTTGAAATTTTAGGGCTTTTAAATGGCATTACCTTTTGTTGCTAATTTATGCCTTAAATTGTTTCTTCAGTTCGCAATTTGACAGGTTTCGTAAAAACTTGGAAGACAGATAGTTAGAAAGACATTCCAGAATATTAGAGTAATTAGATACTTTACTTTCTCTATTAAAATATCTTTTCATATTAGATCCCAAATATTTTGTCAAGCACCCTAAAAAATAAAAAAAAGTTATGCATTAATTTTTGCAAAAAAAAGGGTGAAAATCAAATTCAAATTTCAAAAATTTTACGATTTACTTTTCAAATCGCAAGTTTTGGTGTCCGACAATCGCTAATCGCAAAATATTTTCGATTTCGAAACTGTAGCGGTTGAGTAAGTGAAGAGTTTTTCTTTTGATTTGTTTAGACCGATAACTATTCAAATTTGTAACCGATAGCAGCTTTTGTCATGTACAATGCAAAGAAATGTTTTGGAATAGAAACACCATCTTTTGCGATTGCAGGAGCACGAACAATTTGAAATCGTACAATATTTACCAAATCGCAAATCACAAAATTTTTTGCGATTACGGGAGCATGGCTGATAAAAAGATGAGAAATAAATTTAAAACAAAATGAAAATTCTTAGTTCTACACATAATGTATATACTTATAGGGTCTATCTAGCCTCCTACTGGGTACAGGGTATAAAAATTAGACAATTGTATATTATAGGCAAAAAGAAGACATTACCAATGCTAAAAAGTACGTACAAACAAACTTGATCAGGGTACAGTCAATACAGCCATGTCAGATTATCTCGGAGCCTTTAAGAGTTATGGACACCAAACTTCAAGATTAAACTCTTTCAAGTATGGATTATTCCAAGAAAATATGCCGGTCTTGCTCGTATCGGACAATGGCCAAATAGAGACTCTACACCAACCTTTTTTTGTGTTAGATGGTAGAATGGGATTTCCTTTTACTCTTATCGAGACGGCCTTCTTCGCTACGCCACTGAGTTATATACCAAAAACGGTATGATATACGCAATATATCGGGTTTCAACGACATAAACCATTTTGCATTTCTTAACTTTTTTTGAAATAAAATTTTTTACATAAAATAATATCATTGATAAATTTAAAATTTTTTTTTTAAAATTTATTGTTTTTCTTTATACAATTTATTTGCAGAATTTCGTTTTATCTGCTTAAATAAGTTAAAATGAAATCAATAGATTCATTTTACTCGATATATTTTAAATTTAATAATTTTCAATGAATTTGTCTTTTTTTTTTATTATACCCGCCACAATAGTGGGAGGGTATTATCATTTTGTCAGAAATTTTGTAACGCATCATAAATGGAGACGTCGTAGACCCTATAAAGTATATATATTCTTGATCAGCACGACGAGACGAGTCGATTCTAGCCATGTCCGTCTTATTTTATTAAGTAAATTGCATATCCGTCCGTCTGTCTGTATTTATGCGATTCATTTGCTCAGTTTTAAAGATATTGACCTGAAACTCCGGAACTTAAGCTTTTCTCAGTCCTAAGCAGCTCAAGTGTTAAAATCAAAGTGCCTTTTTTATTTTCAAATAAAGCCCCATTTGTAATTTACCGTTTAATTTTAATATTTTGTCTTAAAATAGCTACATTTTTACTACTGTTAGGCTTCTTTAAAGTAATCGATATTCAATTGCTTAACTAATAATCGAACCAATATGCAAATTTTGTTATCGAACCCAGTGTCTTAGATATAGCACCTTTGTAAACTTACTGCCCATTTTCGATTATTTTGTATAAAAAAAAGAATTATTTGAAATTATTTGATTTAAATTTCGTCAAAAACACTTAAAATAGGACATAAAAAATCCAAACTAGGTTCCAGCCCATTTTTGCTATAGCCCCCAGAAAAACTTATTAATATTCGAACAAAAGAAAGGAAATAGCGAATTCTTTGCGAATAGATGAAATTTAATAGAAATGATACCACACGATGACCGACACACAGACAGACCAAACGCAGGATAATGAGGATAATGCCATGCAGTGATAATATTGCTGTTGTTGCTGCTGCATTTTGCATTCATAAATGATAAACACAAAAGTGAAAATAATTTTCATTTTAAATTAATTTTAATAAGGATAATAATCCTAAACATTTTAACAGTAGCTTAAACGAATCAAAACTGGAGCAGATGGACGAGATAAAACGCGCTTCAATGAATATGCAATTTCATGATTTCAGATTCGCTGCATATGCAATACTAAAAAAAAGAAAAAGTTGAATTTCTATGCGTGAAATTGTTTAACTTGTGTGTGTTTTTTTGTTATGTTTATTTTCAAATACAAAGTCTATTTGTAATATTAATTGAAATTTAAATTTTGTCGTTAAGCTACATTTTCACTACTGTTAGGCATGTGTAAAATAATCGATATTCAATTGCTTAAACACTAATCGAACCGATAAGCGTAAATTTTGTTATCGAAGGCAGTGTCTGAACTAAGCTAACATTAGGCAAACTTCTTTTTTTAACTTTTTATAATGAAAAAAAATTTAATTTAAATTATTTGGTTTGAATCGTCAAAAACATAAAATAGGAACATAAGAAATCCAGTTACATTTAGATACATTTTTTATGAGAAAAAGCACTTAAAAGTTGAAAAAAATATTGAAATCGTAAAAACTCTGAAATTTAATAGAAATGATACCAACGATGACCGACAGACAGACAGACAGACCAAACGCAGGATAATGAGGATAATGCCATGCAGTGATAATATTGCTGTTGCTGCTGCTGCTGCATTTGCATTCATAAATGATAAACACAAAAGTGAAAATAATTTTCAATTAAAGTAACATTAATAACGATAATAATCCTAAACAAACAGCAGCGTAAACGCATCAAAACTGGAGCAGATTGAGAGATAAAACGCGCCACAACATTCAGTTTCAGATTCAGATTCGCTGCATATGCAATTGCATAAGTTGACATTTCTATGTGCGTGTGTGTGTGTGTGTTGTGTGTACATATACATAGGATGTCTATTTGTATATCAATGAAATGCAAATTAATTGCGCCGTTGCAACATTAACTGTAAGGCAATGATAATTTAACGTGTCCGTCCGCACGGTTGCAAACACAAATGTTGCTCATTTCGCTCTTTGGTCATCCTTATGCAATTCACTAAGCTAACATAAGCCAATTTTTTTTATATTTTTATTTAAGTTAAATATGGTTTGAATCAACTTAAATCAACTTGGGACTTCGTTCCATTTCGAACATTTTTTTATGTAAATAATAAAAGTGTTTACACTTTTGAAATCGTAGAAACTCTGAGATTTCAAAACGCATTTATTTGTGCATTCTGAAATTTGAAAATCGGAAAAAAATATCGGTTTTATTGGCCTTGCTCCCGTAATCGCAATCCATTTAGTATAAATATCGCGGCTCCTTTTCCATACCTAACTGCTTTCTTTGCCTTGTATATGACATAAAACGCGATCGGTTGTCAAATTAAAAGGTTATCGGTCTAACGCAAATTGCAAATTGTTATTGCTTTGACTAAATTTTCTGCTCTTTTAGTTTAGGCACAAGAAGAAAATAATTATTTATAATTTTAATTCACAATCAATGATATTAAAAAGTACAAAAAATAAATCTATAAATATCTCAAAATAAAATTAATCGACTTAAGGTTTTTTATGTAATACTACCGGATACTGGGCGTGTATTACTACGCTTTAAAGGGCGTTTCGGCTGCTCTTGCAGCTTTTTTCCGTTTCGCATCTGCTGTTTTTTTTTCTTTTCGGTGGCAATTTTGTACTTTTTTTGTTGCTATGGCAAATGTGAAAAATCGACTACATGAATGATTGAAATGTGCCAAATGCATAGTTTTCGTAGTCTATAACTCTGTTTGCATTGTTAAGTTTCAAATGAAATCATTTTGGGACTCATCGGTTGAATGGCTTCGAAGTCGATAGCGGACATAGAAACAATTTTACTATTTTATATATAAAAATTATGCATTTATATTTTTCATTTCACTTACTCAAATGCTGCCGATTTGAAATCTTCAATTTGAAATCGTAGATGTGCTGTAAAACGTTACGATTTGATATTTTCCGATTTATTATCGAATCGCTTAAGTTCGTGTATCGAGTTGCTTTATGCATTAAAGCAAAAAATACTAAATTTATTTACTTTATAGTCTAAGACTGCCAATGATTTTGTGAGAGTTAAGTTAAAGCTTTAGTTCCACTTAAATTCAGATTTATACTAATTTATTTTCGACTGTTTTTATGAACACGAAAAACAAAAGTTGCAAATAAGCGCGTTAAAGCGCATAAAAATACTCAAATGAACAACGTCAACACCATTTTCAGAACTATGCATGTGTGTACGAGTATATAAAGTGGGAATAAAACACAGCGTAGCAGCAGCAATAGCAGCATTCCTTCAACATTAAAGGTCTCTAAGGTTTATGTGTCTTTGCGTTTATCTTTGAACTTATTCTTATTATGCTACACATTGGCAAAAGGCCAGCCTTAGCCATTTTACTTGAGGGTATCTCTTTGTGTCCTTTTGTTTTTTTTGTTTAGGCTGTACGAAATTAACTTTTATTGTGCTCCAAAGTGTTCACAGCCAATTTTTACTAAGTAGGAAATAATTAAGCTTAATTGAGTTGAGCTATTTCCGTTTTTTCGTCCATTTATTCATCTGTCCATAGTTGTATGCTCGTCACTTATCTTTGTCTTAAGTAAATTTCGAAATTCATTTAATTAAAAAATTCTTGAAATTCAGATGTGAATTGAATATTGAAAAAAAAATTATATGTTTAAATTTTTTAATAAGATTGCTTGTTGGAATTTTTTTTTTTTCAGGAGATGCAAAATTTAAAGAAAAAAAATTACATTTTCTTTATTTTTGGTGCTTTTTAAAAATATTTGTTTTAAAATAATTCAAGAAGCAGCAAAATTATCATTTATTAGGTGAAATTATATAAATTCAACATTTAATGCATACTCAACAAAATGTGTAAGCAAATTAGAAAGAGACAGTAGCGGAATACTTCATCAGGTATAATTGCGTCATGAGTTTGAGGTAGTTTAAAGATGCTTTATAATGGTCAGTCCCTATAAGATACATGAAATTTTTTTTTGAAATCTTAATCTGAATAATGATGAAAGAGAAATATTGTAAAAATGGTACCTATTAGCTTTTGACACCATTTGAAGATGTTTCTTAAGCAAGTAAATCGACATGTAAATCTTCAAAGATTTAAAAGTATCTATTATCTTTCAAATCGTTAGAATCGTTAAAAGTGTTATAAAGAATTCAAAATTTACGCCAAAAAGTATGCAACACATTTTTTCCGAATGCATTGCAATTTACATGCTTTGCATCTTGGAATGATTTGCTATGATGGAACTTTCGTTCTGTGTTTAAGAACAGATATCTTCAATATTTTTTTGTAGTTAGAAGAGTTGACATAAGTTCGGCTGCCCTGATCAGTATAAATGGCAAACGGACGTTCGACGGACAGATAAAATAAGACAACTAAATATAATATTTTTTAATCGAGCAAAAACTTTAACTCGTGCCAAACGTATTTCATTTCATTTCATTTGATTTTCTTCGCTTATTCTTTGCACTGAAGTTATGCAAAAAACAAATTTGTTGCAGGACCCAACATTCGTTTATTCCACTCGATTTTAGCTGTACGCCATTTGGCAAGAACTTCACTTAGTGACTTAATTGAAATAAGAATGCCGCAACCGCAGCATAAAAAAAACGAAAGAAGAAGAAAGAAAAAAAACCGATATGCAAGAGAGACCAGACTTTTACTTTAAAGCGTAACCAACAAAGTTCGTGGAAAAAAAAAATTGTGTCGTTGAAAGTAACTCGAACGAAAGCTACTCCTCATGCGTGCGACATTGAACCACAGTTTAACGCCCATGGTTACGCCTCTCTTACCGCTGGCTAAGTGCAATGCAAGCCAACGGCACTTTTTAACTTTACACTTTTTTTTTATTTATTTCCTTTTTTTTTTTTTTTTTCTCAAGTTGTAAAATTTTGTTTCTATAGTTTGAGTATATTAATTTTTTTAAAGAGTTTGTAACACATCAAAGACTGTGTAAAATATTTAATTTATTCTGAGCTGCTTGAAGATTTAAATTTTGCTTAAGTTTGCTGCATCACGATCAGTTTCAAGAGCAGCTATCAAGCATAGTGTAGCGTATTGCAGCTTTGATACTATAATTCATTTTGTATTTTTTTTTTTTTTGCATTTCGTTTAGTTTTCATAGAATTTTTTTTTGCTGCATTTTTTCTGTACTTGTTTTAATTAAATCCCCATTCGCTCAGTAGTCGCGTGTTCTTTTCCTTTTTTCCTTTTTCCTTTTTTTTTTAATTTTTACTGTTGCTTTCCTTGTGTAACAATTTTCAAAATCAACTGTGAAAATTTTAGAACCGAAATATACAAAGTGGCGTTGATAAAGAGTGTACAGAGAGATGGATAGCAAGAGAGAGAGAGAGAGAGAGAAAGAGAAACCATGATGACCACACGCAGCAGCATCCGCCGTGGCATCGGTGGCGACGAGTGCAGTTAAATTTTTAATGAGCGCAGTTTGTTTTATGGCACACACACACACACACACACACACACACATAGACAAAGTTATAGTCACATATCCTAATGTACGCGTCCTTTGGGTACATTGGCCCAAGTGCTGCAGTTTGACTGGCATTTGGCTAAAATAAAATTGTCATTCGAAGCCAGCCAAGTTGCATAGAAAATGCGTACGGATTAATATTTTTTTTTTTTTTTTTTTTTTTTTAGGTTGGCTTGCATCTTTAAAGTTTAAGCAAATTTTAAGCTTTTAAACTTTGCTTTAAATTTAAATAAATTTTTAAATAAAAAAAAAAAAAAAAAAATAACAACAAAATTCAAATTGAACTCATTTGTTCAACGAAAGAAAATCGAAAATAGCCAAAAAGAAACTTTATCAATTAAAAAACTTGGATTGCAATGTTGCCCACAAAAAAAGTTACAAAAGAAAAATAAAAAAAATGAAAAAAACAAATCAAATCAAATAAAACAAATAAAAACGAGCATGTTGCGATTTGTATGCGACTTAAACCCTTTTTTATGTTAAAAAAAAAAAATATATATAGAAAACTTGTACAAAAGTATCTTGAAGTAGCAACAAGCTAAAAAAAAATGTATCTGAAAAAAAGTTGTAAAAAATCAAAGTCGGAAATGGCAGCGAAAAATTAATTGCTTGACATTTTTTAAATCACAATTGAAGTGTGAAGAAAATTTATTTAAGGTATGACAAAAAAAAAAAAAATAAAAAAAAAAACAAAATTTAATTAAAGTTATACAAAAAAAAAAAAAAAATGATAATCAAAAATTATTGAAAATTCTAAGAAATTGAAAATTTTTCATTCAGGCTTAATATGAAAGGCGTCATCGTTGATGTCGTCGTCACTTTAAGTCGACGTCGTCGCAATACTAAATCGGTATAAGCTAACAGCAACGTGACGACGTCGATTATTTATCGATAAATTTAACTGTCATCTCTGACATTTGCGTTAAAATTTTAAAAATATAAATTTTATTTTGAAAACATGTTTTTCATATCGGACAGTTCCACTGATGACGGAACTATTCACTTTTTATCGCACCTACGCACTTTTCTATCGCATCGATGCAATTTTTATCGCCTACGCACTTTTTTTATCGCGCCTATGCACCTACGCCCAAGAAAATTTAGCTTTGTTGCTACATCATACACTTTTTAAAATTGGCCGAAACCATTCCCCTAGTGAAACCCTATGCCAATTCAGGTTTTTTTTCCATTTCGGCACTCAGAGTTTCAAATTTCCGAGAATTTTTTTTTCATTTTCGCTCCATATTTAAAGTTCAAATAAAATACGAGTTTGAAAACGATGACGAATTCGATTGAAGTTACATTTTACTAAATTTCTGTGACAGTAGTCAATAGTTATAAGAAAACGACAATACGAATTAAAACCTGTCGACACAGTTTGCTGTCGACGACGCCTTTCATAATAAGCCTGATTATTTATTTTTGTTAAAGGGAACGCTGGCGTAAAAATAGGCCAAAAAGTCTCGATAGCGTGCATGGGTTATTTTTGGTTTTAAACAAATTGTTATATATTGTTGGGACTGTCAAGGCTAAATTGTGAGTTCAAGGGTAACATAGAAGTTTTATTATTGATTTTTTTAAGAAACCTATTTCAATTTTACAGTTTTTAGCTTAAACGTTGACGCATATAATTCTTATATACAGGGGTGTCTGGAAAATCTCTAGTGAATCTAATTTTGTTTGGTTTGAAATTCTCTTAAATAAAATCTCAGTGTCACCAAATTTCGAAAGATTTCATTTTTCGATGACAGTTTTGCCAATATCTGTAAAGGGTTTTCATTACAGCTGATCATTTTTCTACGACTTTAGACTTTATTTTCACATTTTAATCAGATTTTATATGATCCAATCTAAAAAGTTGAATTTAAAGAATTAATCTCGAACTTTTTAATGGTAAAGTTAATTTAGAAAAATAATAAAGTTTCTGCTTTTATAACTCTAATTCTTAAAACATATTTTTTTAAATGGTGTATTTTAATAAAACTCTATCTAATCTCTAACAAAATCTTGAGAGATTTCAAAACAACCCAAAGAGATTTGTGTGACACCTTAAAATCTCGTTTGTTGAAATGAATTGGGTTGGTAGAGATCCCTGATAAACGCCAATATAGTGTCTTAACTTGGACTTTATCGCGCCATTGATCCTCACGCAGCCCTTTAAGAGTTTTTTATACCCTGTACCCAGAAGGGTAAAAGGGTATATTAAGTTTGTGCGAATGTATGTAACAGGCAGAAGGAGCCAAGATAGACCATATAAAGTATATATATTCTTGATCAGCATTGGAAGGGAGTCGAACTAGCTAGTGTCTGTCCGTCCGTCATTCCGTTCGTCTGTCTATCTGTCTTGCTGTCTGCCGTATGAGAGAGATTATCTCGGAGACTATAAGAGATAGGGCCACCATATTTGAATCTTAGACTCTCCAGAGCCGTCAAGTGTTCACTTGCAAACGGGTTTTCTCTAGACCCATTTTAAGGCGAACCCTCCATACAAATGTACCCCAAAATTTCGAGTTTTTGCATAAACACGTCATTGTTTTTTAATCTAGGAAGTTCAAATTTAGTATAAATTATAAGTAGGATAATCCTAATGAAATAGACCAATATGGGTATGTCCAACAAAGTTTAAGATATAGCCCCCTTACAAAGATATATTCGATTTTTTAAGTCTTTGTATGAAAATTCAATTCAATGAGGTATTAAAATAGAACCGATCTTAAGGTTCATAAAGATTGGGTACAGGGTATCTTGCAGTCGAGCATACTCGACTTTAGCGTTCTTTCTTGTTTTTTATAGATTTCGTGTGATCGAATTGCTTCGGTTCTAGCGAATGTAAAGTTTTTCCTTATTTTATTTTTTTAATGATTACGATTTGCCGCAAGTTGTTTTACTTATTTAATTTTAAAACAGCTTTTAAAACCCCAAAAACACGCCTGTTATTTTTATAATAGTTCTATGTGTTTTTTTTGTTTTCTTTTCTTTCTTGTTTTATTTTAAGTTTGGTACTATCCAAAACACAAGTTTTATTCAATTGTTTCGAGATATATATACGTACATGAATTTAAATATGTATGGGCTGTCCTTGTTAGTTGTTAACAGAATCCAATAAGAACAGAAGACGACTACGACGACGACGACGACGATAGACAACAAAGTTCAGAAACTAACAAATCTTATCGAAAACAAATTCTGCCGAATACTGTACAGCTCAGCTGTCTGAGAAATGTGCAGAGACAAACTACATACTAAATTGTAGTTGTAGTTGTATCTTAGACATGAATATATACGCAATAGATACAGAGGATAGCGGGAAGAACAATGAGACAATCATAGAGACTCTTGTCGTCGTAATAAACTGCATTCAAATATAGTTCCTTCCTTCCTTCCTTCCTTCCTTTCTTCCTTCCTTTCGTCCTTTCTTCGTTTTGCAAAAGACATTTTGCTGTGGTTGCTCATGCCAAACTGTTCGTTCGTTCGTTCGTTCACATTCCGTCTTTTGTTTGTTTGTTTGTTTGTTGTTAGCCTGAACTTGTTTGTCAATCTGTTTATCTGGCTGCATACCGGCTGCTGCGTATCTTTCGTTTCATTGTTTGTAAGCCAAACTGAGCCGAGTTTTGTCAAAGTTCATGGCGCTGTGTACAGAGCGTTGTGTTGTACGACCCCAGGGGTCATCGTGCAAATACATTTCATCAACACTGTAGATGCAGTGCAGTGCAATGCAGTGCTGCTGCAAGTCGAATTTAATTGAGTCAAGTCGCCTAGAATTGCAGCGAATTTTCTTCAGCCGCTCTGTGCTTTGCTAAAATTATTTCGACCGCAGCGTTGTTTTGGGAAATGTTTTTATTTTATAAACAAAAAAATTTCAATTAATTTCTTCATCATTTTTGTCTATTAAAAATTTCATTTTTTTTTT
The DNA here is from genome assembly GCA_018903435.1 of Leucophenga varia. Classification (NCBI taxonomy): domain Eukaryota; kingdom Metazoa; phylum Arthropoda; class Insecta; order Diptera; family Drosophilidae; genus Leucophenga; species Leucophenga varia. The sequence goes on from JAEIFJ010001019.1 coordinate 808,202, forward strand.
TTCATTGTCACCCATAAATTGCGTTTTTGCTTTAACTCTGAACGAAAACTCCAATTTAATTTCGTTTCTGTTACTGTTTTCGCTTTCAGTTTTCAAGTTCATTTCACATTTCTTCGCTGCTAATGCTTTATAGTATTTTTCCATTATTATTGCGACTTGGTTTGCTGCTTTGGATTTGATTATCATTCTGCACCTTTGCTGTGGACTTTTCTTTTTTTTTCTTCCTTTTTTATAGGCACTGCGCGAAAGTTTAAATCACAGAACGACAACAAGGATTTGCCAAAACGAAATTTATTGCAAAGGACTCTTTGCGTTGAGGCGTTATTTGCAGCAGCAAAATAAGTAGCTGCAAAAGGCAACTCAAGATACTGAAAACTACTTCGTTGTGTTGCTGCAGTCATGATGTGTTTCTGTGTGTGTTTGTATGTGTTTGATAATAAAATGGCTAGCGCAAAAAGATATACTTGCCATTAAGTCAAGTCGAAGGCGACAAGATACAAATCTGCATGGGCGTCTTTACAAAATGTACAAGTATCTGTGTAAATTAAGCTTTGTTTTTTATGACATTACACATACAAATAGGCACATGGGCACAAAGCTCAGGTGTGCACATACACACACCACACCACACATATACAAATCCTACTGTAAAGTAGCAATGATATGTGATATTGGCAAATGATTACAAGAAAAATACAAAAACAAAACAAAAAGATACATTTTATACATACAGACATATCGTATATATAGATACATACAAACACATTCAACCGCAGAGCCTTATTTTTATTTAACTTAAAAATAAAAACTTTGTTGAAATCAAAATTTAGACAATTTAAGGAAATATGCAGTTAACAGATTCTTCAAGTATTAAATGTTAATATAACTTCTATTTAAGATAATCGGAGTAATAAAGTTTCTTCCCATAATCACTCGACAGCATACAACAGGCGTACTGCCATGATCTGTTTACTTCTGCAAAAATATGCCATAACTTCTGCATCAGTTCTAATAATGCAGAAAAGCCTGATAATTAATTTTTCATACAAAAGTTCAAAAATAATCGGTGAGTTTGTATGGGGGCTATACACAAAAATGGGCGTGGCATCTTGGTTTTGGAATTGAATGATATAAGAAGTGTTTTTACCCAATTTGGAGTAAATAAATTCATAAATAATACCAATTTTTATTCAAAAATTTAAAAATGGGCGGTAAATTTGTTGTGGGGCTACACCTAAAAATGGGCGTGGTACTTTGTTTTTGATATTGGATGTCAATAGTAGTGTTTTTATTCAATTTTGAGTGAATTCATTCATAAATAATACCTATTTTCATACAAAAAATTCAAAAATTTTCGGTAAGTTTGTATGGGGCCTACACCTAAAAATGGGCGTGGCAACTTGGTTTTAACATACAAAGTAGTCGTTGTCGAGAAAAGTTTAAGTTCCAAATTTCGGCGTAATATCTATATATCTTCATCGAAAAAAATGCGTAGAAATAAACAGACAGACAGACGGACATGGCTAGATCGATTCGTCTCATCGAGCTGATCAAGAATATATATACTTTACACCATGTGTGGGGGTATAAAAAAATAATATTAAATGGAAAACAAGAAAAAACAGCAGCTTCAATTAAAAATACAGATTGTTTTCTGAAAAAATGAGGGAGGTATGTTTTAATTTGGTGATATATGTGGTAGAAGCCCGATCCCTATCATATCGTTAGTATATAAATAGGATGTCATTTTAACGCATTTTGGAGTGGTAGACAAGAGTGGTACACTAGAAAAGTTAAAGTTTCAATTTCAGGTAAATATTTTCAAAATTAAGCAAACGAAACGCGTTGAAATGAACAGACAGACGGACAGACATTCGGAGAGACAGACTGGTTCCAACGGAAATATTCAGTCAGGTAATGTGCTATAATTTTGGTATTGAAGCATTTTGTGAAATTGGTATGCTTTCAATTATTTACAGTTTGCAATACAAAACGGAATGTGTATACGGAATTCTCGATCAAGCATTTTTTTATTCAAAGCTAATTGCTCAAAAATTGTACGATAATCAACCAGAGGACCTAGATCTATGTTGAAATGATGCCCGCCAACCTTATTCTCTTCTCGCTTAAAAATTTCGAACACCGCTTTTACCATTTTGAAGCACTCAATGTTTATATACTCTCGTATGCAGGGTACTAAATAGCGAGAGACATCTTGAGACGCGATCTTCAGTCAGCAACACGAGTCAAGAATGGGCCGAATTCGATAGTTCTGTTTAATCCTTCCATCTCGTGGCATATTAATCATAACAATTTTGGCATTTATGTGGATAAGTCAACGTTTTTTCAATTCTCGGAAATGGCAGATGGGGAATGTGTTACGGCATATTAAAAATACGTGTGTTCATTTTTTAAATTAGTTTAGTTTTGCTTGAATATTTAAAATTCAAATAGAAACTTTTATGCCTGAGTTTGACAAAAAAATTATTAAGCAAATTGAAAAATTTAAGGTTATATTTTTTTTTTTTTTTTTTTTTTTGAAATTGTTGCTCTTGTGTCGACTGGATACTTCGAAAATCTTTTCACTTCTTTTTGTTAGCTTGTTGCAAAAATATTATTAATGATTTCATATTACGTGTGGACGTAGAACACGACGTATGGCGACCATTCTAAATCATTTTTGGTCTGTTCTGAGCTGAATCCCAACGTCATATGTGGCTGCATAGTAACTTTTTGTTTTAGTTTTCTTGTTCGAAGAAGCTTTTAGTCTAAATGCAGCTAGAAAATCGCAGTAGATTGCTTTAATATTTATTGTAGCTGTTGCAAATTGAATTAAATTGTTTTCGTTTGACTTTAAAAAGTTTTTTTTTTCGCTGAAATTTTCATTCTTGTTTTTGGTTGATACATATAGAACTTTGTATTATTGAAAAATTCAATAAAATAAGGTATGGTAGTAAGAAAGGAATTTACATAAGCTACATAAGGTTTGGGGTATAGGGTATTAGTTAGTGGGCAAACTCGAACTTAGCGTTTTTTTTGGTTAAAAATCCCCCTGTCAGCTTCTGAAAAAAAGTAAAAAAATATTTATATTTTTTATTTTTTTTTTTCATTAAAAAAAACTATAAAATTACTAAATCCTAACCCCTTTTTTATTAAAAAAAAAACACCACCAAGGTGGCTTTTATTATAAGAAAATAAAGGAAAAAGGATAAAAAAGAAAATTACAAAAAAGGGGCCAATAAAGAACTTTCAATTTTCACTTTTTGGTTTGTTTGTTAAATTTTTTTAAAAAAATTCAAAAAAAAAAAAAAAAAATAAAAAATAACTTAAATAAAAAATTATAAAAATTATAAAAAAATTTAAAAATTAAATAATATTTTTATGTAATAAAAATAAAATATAAAAAAAAAAAAAAAAATTATATAATTTTATATTTTATTAAAATATAAAAATAAATAAAAAAAGAAAAAAAAAGAATAAATAAATATTTATATTTTTTTTATATAAAAAAAAAAAAAAAAAAAAAAAAAAAAAAAATAAAAAAAAATATTATAAAAAAATTAAAAAAAAAAAAAAAAAGTAAAAAAAAAATAATTAATAAAAATAAATATTAAAATTTATAAAATGTTCAATATTTAACCATAAAATGACACTCAGCACTGTTCTTCTCTACAGTCTTCCCAATGTCCACTCAATATATGCTTTCGATAACAGTTTGCATTGGCATCGATACTCATGCGATGCGATAAGCATCGATATTATCGATTTTTTTTTTGTCGATGTCGAAAAGTACTCATCTGTACAAAATGTATTGTACTGTAGAAGTGTAAATTAACTTGCCACACACATAAAACACAAGCTCGATGGACTTCCTCTAAAATTTTGGAAGGTGTGGAAAAATATGTAGATTGTCTTTTTTGGGCTATCTATCTTATAAGCATAAAAATCTAATAATTATGCCCTATGCACACATTTTTTTTGGTTACTGTATTCCCGGAACAAATGCTTTGCAAATTATTTTTTGTTTTCTGTTTTTATCGGAAGGATACAAATTTTTAAACCACTTTTCGATATACGATATACTCAAACTAAAAGTATCGATACATTATGCCGATAAATGCAAGTAAAAAATCGATACTTTTTAAATATGAATACAAGTACAAATATCGATGCCTTCCGGTATCAATGGGGCCTAAGCTGTTCTATAGTTGCAAATATTTGAACAAGTTTTTTAGTTTTTTGTGTCAAGACTAAAACAGCACCTTAAGCAAAACTTGCACTTTATTGCGTAAAAATGCCAATGCTGAGTATAATTATTGTTGTTTTTTTTTTTTTTGCTGATTTTATTCGCATCCCCCGATTTGCAAGTTTTTACAAAAAAGCAAAAAACTTAAAGCAAAAAAAAAAAATCAAATTCAAATCGAAGAATATTGCAGTAAATCATATTTTTGGTCAATTGCGTCGATTCAGCGATTTCTGTTTGGAAACTAAACTAAAAGCCTCTCAACGCACGCAGTGCTTGCACTTCGGCTGCTGCTGCTTCTGCTTCTACTTCTTCTATATTCTTTTGCTTTAGCTACTTTGGTATCGTATTCTATTATCCTACGGCAATGTCTATAAATATTTAAATTTCAAGTTTAGAACTTTTTCTGCATGCATTATAAACGAGCCAGAAGCAAAAGTGAGCGGGAGCGAGCGCGCAAGCGTCCGTCTGCTTGGCTGGCAGCAGCCTCAACATCAACATCATCATTATCATCAACATTATCATGATGATGATGATGATAATGATGATGATAATTGTCGTCAACATCATTATTATCGATGACGACGACGATGGCATTGTCGTTAGCCTGAATTCCTGCGGATTGAAGCAAGGCAAGCAGCCATGCAGCCAAGCAGCCGAGCAGTTGCTCACTCATTGATTCATTTCAGTTCATTTTTGCCGGCAGTCATACGCAGACAACGAATAAAATGTATAGCAGAAGCGCCTTCGGACCTTTCCTTTGATATTCTTCATCCTTTTTTTTTTATATTTATTTTTTTTTCTTCAACTTGCTGTGCCATTTTTTCTGCTGCTGCTGCCGCTACACCACAGCATGCCGCATCAGACCAGGCCATTGTGTTGCTTTTAATGCGTGGCACAAAAGTTTCTGTTTCTGCAGCAGTTGCAAGTGAAATGTTTGATTTCAATGATTCAATAAATTATTTATATATTTGCGTATCACCGCGCTGGCATGGGAAGAGGAATTGTAGCAGCAGCAGCATCCACATCCACTGCAGCAGTCGCTGTCGTTGTCGAGTGCCAAAGTGCGAGTGTCTTTGGCAAACAATACGTATACGTGATATGCTGAAGAATGTCTATAAATATGTTTCCGCTAATACTATGCGTGCCTTGTTATTTATCGATTAAAAAAGGTTTAAAACAAAATATAAATTTTTATGAAAAAAAAATCAAACTCCTCCGCTAACGCAAAAACTATGTTTCTTTTCCAAAACGTTTCTTTGCATTGTGTATGACATAAATTGATATCGGTTACAAATTAAATGGTTATCGGTCTTATTAAAACTCAAATTATTGTTGCTTTGACTAAATGTTCTGCGCTTTAAATTTCGGCATGAATAGAAAATAATTATTAAAAATTTGAATTCAGAATCAAACATGATTCATGCATTACAGGTATTCTCAGTACCCAGAGCGCTTTTTTGACTGACAGTATTTGCATACTTTTTCAAAAGTATGATACAAAATGTATGTACTTTTTTTTTTTCCTTATTTTGAAAAGGTAAGCAAATACTTTCAGTCAAAAAAAGTGCTCTGGATACTGTGAATGCCTATTATCATAAAAAATACAAAGATGAAATGTTTAAAGAGTACTGCACGAATTACAAACATGTTGCAATAATCGATAGTATCTTTTTTATACCCGTTACACATGGTATAAACGGGTATATTCAGTTGTTTTGTTATCAGAAATATTTTGCGTTTTCTGTTCGGCGAAACATCAAAATTTGCTGTTTGGAAAGTAAATTATAAATCTTTTGCGATTGCTTGTGAAAATCTGTTACGCTTTTTATCCTAAAGCGTATCAAATTGTGACTATTTTTTCTTTGGAACGCTTCAATAGTTTTTTTATACATCGTCACATATAGTGTGAACGGGTACTATCAGTTTTAAAGGCCACATCGCAGTCTCTTTATCATCTCGATGAGACGTATCAAACTAGTCCTGTTCAGTGCGTCCGTCAGTCCGTCTGTCTGTTTTGGTTTTATTTTGTATTGAACTGCATTTATAGACTCTATTCTATCTCATAACTGTACAACGAGGACAACATAGCTATATGGTTTTTACCTTACAAACAAACCAAAAAAAAAAAAAAAAAAGATTACCTGCATATTCCATCTAACTGAACTCACAGTTACAAAAATATCTTGTATAAATTTTACTACTTTTTTTTTTTTTTTTTGTATATTTTGGCAAGTCGACTAAGTACGTTAAGTGCATTTAAATCACATAAATCATTTTTACGTTCCAAAAAACAAAAAAAAATAAAAAGTCTGTCTAACTGTTTTACTTCATATTTTGTATGAATTTTTTTTATTCCAGAAATTGCTGCATTTCAGCCCGAGTTTGTCGAAAGCATTTCGAATGTTTCGGTCGCGGTTGGACGCGAAGCAACATTTACGTGTCACGTGCGTCATTTGGGTGGATATCGGGTAAGTACACTAAACGATGATTGAGCGTGGCAATGGCACGAAAACAAATACAAACAACCAAACACAAATACAAATACAGACATACAAACACAAAAATATCGTCGAATAGTCAGGAAGCGTTCAACACGGTGTATGATTCAATGCGTTTAAATGTAAACGCTAAATTACGCTTTAAAATGAAATTAATTATAATTATATATGTGAGCGAATACAAAATGCTTAAATACACTTTCCAGCCAAAAAGACAAACGGACAGACAGACAGTTAGACAAACTGTTACATACATATGTGAAGTAAGGTAAATAGGCGGAAAAACTTTTAAAACAATTTGCATCACAAAACAAGTTTTACGCGAAAACATTTTACAAGACCGCAACAAGCGACCAACAAAAAAAAAAATAACAACAACAACAACAAGAACAGAAGTGTTAAAACGCACACAAACGCATGTATAAACACATACATACGTAGACACTGATACAGACACAAATATAGACAATGCCAGCGACAGAGACACAGACACAGAGTTACACTTACAATTTCAATAATGTTAAAAACTTTCACGCTTCCATTCAATCCATTTGCGCTTGTTTGGTGCACCAACTTTGAGAATATTTGTGGCTTTTCACACTAAAACCATAAAATTTTGCGAACTATTTTTTCAGGTCGGTTGGCTAAAGGCAGATACGAAAGCGATTCAAGCTATACACGAGAATGTTATAACGCACAATCCGCGTGTTTCCGTTAGTCATTTGGATCAAAATACGTGGAATCTTCATATAAAGTCAGTTGCTGAGGAGGATCGTGGTGGTTATATGTGTCAATTAAATACGGATCCGATGAAGAGTCAGGTGCGTACGTAAACCTTAAATTATTTAAAAAATTATACAAAAGTAGACATATCTTATATATATTTTTACTGGTTTTGCTCGCTGTATTTGGATTCTTGTGCCTAAAAATGGCTCCTAGTTCAATGCCTTGTTACTTATGTTTAAAATTGGATTCTATACCAAAAGGGACATGGTTTAATTTTTGAAGCCCTCACATATACTAAACTGAAAGATCTCAGCTCACAAGTGTTGTCAAAAAAAAAAAAAAAAAAAAAAATGTGGGTGATTTTTTTCACAGTGATTTGAAAATGTTGCACTGCGGCTGAAATTAGTCATTTGCGATTTTCTTATTCCTCAGGAACATATTCAGCTCTCAACGATTTTTTATAACGCTCTTCGCGAACAGTGAAACTGTTCAGTAGTCGCTTATTGTTTTTTTTTCGCAATCTGTGATTTTATTACTGTTAGCAGTCACAGCGATTTTCAAGTCACAGTCGCTAATCACGAATAAAATCACGAATAATCCACACAAACCCTTTCCGAGTCTATTCGGCTAAAGAGGTACAATAAAAGTATAAAAAAATACGATCGATTTATTGAGTTTCCTCAATTCGAAACATTTTGAAACAAAGAAATGCGTCGAAACTTTTTTAAAATTCTTTCGCGTTTTAAAATTTCGGTTATATAATTTGCTCATTCTTAAGATTAGGCTCCAAATTCCCAGTTACGGCTTACATTACGCCTTAGTTTTAAGTTTTCAAAATTCCTTTCTTAGTACTACATCCGAAATATAGTTTGGGCTGTATAAAATAAAATAGAGTAAGGTTAGATAGGCTACCATCTATTAAAAATTAAAGGCTTTCATATTGTGTGTGCTCCGATATTCTGCTAGAAATATTGTGTCAGAATGAGTGGTAAATTTATTTCCCAAAGGCTTGGAAAAAGACTTTGGACAGGTTTATAGAACTAGCGAATTAGTTTCACAATATTTATTTTATACGCCGTTTTGGAGGAACATAATGTCCAGCATGCTGGTATCAGACCGTGCGTTTCTGAACATTGTGACACACCTTAATCATTTTTAGAAACAAAGAAATGAACGAATAATTCATGTTGTACCTTTACTTTTCCATTTCTGATGACAGCGAAGTTTTATGCGAATGTATGCAAAATGCTGATAAGAAGAAAAAAAAAAAAAAAGAATAATAAAAATTCGGTTAGGGAAATACAAAGACGTGAAAGCGAAAATTGTGTGTGTGTGTGTGTGTGTGTGCACACAAATACATAAATACGTGAAACTATTTATGTATGTAGCAATGCATTCTTATGTTTTTATTTTAACCTTTCTTCTCATTCCAAACACTAAAATAGACGCACACACACACCTCGACGTACAATATACACACACACACACACAGATACAAATTGATAGTTTACAAACATGTATGTACACTCATGTGTCCAGCCAAGTGAAGTTTATGGCGCCAATAAAATGTATTTCATGCTTCCTTAATTTTTATTTCTATTTGGACGCTGAGTTGAGCAGAACACATGAATTTCTGCTCGACTCCACTCAATTCGACTCCATTTGATGCGATGTGATGCGATGTGATGCGATGTGATGTGTTGTGTTGTGACTCAAAGACGTGGCGATGTGCGGCAGCTTTACTCTTGTCTTTGCAACAATTTCTTCGACATTTTTACTTTATGCGCGCCGCAAACATACACACACACACATATACATATACATAAATACTAAAAACAAAATTCGAGAGTAATCCTAAAAAAATTATAAGTTCTGGGAACAAAGAAATTTTTTTTTCTTCTTGACAATTTACCTTTTTGTATCTGCTAAACAGAGAAGAGACTACAAATCTGAGAGCCTAGTTTATACGAATACGAAAATATTTCTTTTGAAAAATTTGTCTTTTCCCATATTGTAATGGTCCATACTTCTGGACCTTACGCGTTTAAAAAATATAATTATATTTAACTACGAAAGAGATCTCATTGTCTCTTGAGATTAAAAAGCAAGACGAAGAGTTTCGTTTATAGCTAAATCCATAAAACGGGTCTATCAATTTCTACGAAAACACCCTGCTTGTAACCCATTTTCATGTCGAAAGTTTCAGATAGTGTTTTTCATGCCTTTACAATGCTTGGAGTATTTGTTAACATCAACGCTTAAATGAAGTGAAAATGTGAATTGTAAAAATGTTTCTATGTCCGCTATGGACGTTGAAACCATGCAACCAATGAGTCCCAAAAAGGTTTCATTTGAAAGGCAACAATGCAAGTAAATTAAAATTCTATTAAAATATTGCTCTAGGCACATTCGGTTCTTTTATGAAGTTGATTTTCTAAATTTCCCATAGAAAAATGTTTTACTTTTTTGTATTTTTTTCTTTTACTAGCCCCAACATTTTGTGTTCTCGCTGCAATAGAAAAAAAAACTGGTATTTTTAAGTATGTTTTCATAATAGCCCAAATATATTTTGGTTGCGCTGCAATCAAAATAAAAAAAAAGTACAAAAAAAAGAACTAAAAAAGGACGTAATAGAATTTCGATTTTGTATGCTTTACAGTTGTCAAAAATATGGTCTAGGACGCTACTATATATCTTCATTTAGTTTTCTCTGCGATGTGGCCTAACATATTATAAATAATTAATTAATGATTAAGATCTGAATTCATGTTTGGCTTCCGATTGTATTCACATTAGCAAAAACTTTAAGGATTACCTACATGAATACATGGTGACATTTCATAGCTAAAATTTTGCTTATTGCACTTGGACATTCTCATTGTTTATTTTTCTTGTTTTTCTTTTCGGTAATAAAAATGTTAGCATGCCATTGTCCTGTATGCTTTAGAGATGATATTTCTGTATGTGCTGTGTCCATTTCTTGTCTTTGTTTTTTTTGGTATCCTTGAAGAAACAAATGCAAGTATATGAATAAATGTGTAAGTATTTTTCTGTTTATTTAAAGGTAATTTTCATTTAACAAGTTTCACTTCACCGCTAATTTTAGTGGTTTGGCAGCGGAACAAGCGAAACATCTTTCTATTGTATTTGTATCTATTTGAAACACTAAGTATGTGTATCTGTATCTGTAGCTGTAAATGTGTATGTGTATGTGTTTGGCAAATGAAGTGCAGCGAAGCGTATGATGTTCGTCGGTTGATGTTACTACTGTTTTATAGTTCGTTTGCAATGATTTCCTCGTAAATTTTGCGCTTCAGTCAGACGGGCAGACAGACGGACAGACAGATAGTTTCTGTGTATTTCATTTCGATAATTGAAGTTGTACAATTTTAGTTTGCCTGCCTCTGTTAGCTGTAAATGTTTTTGAGCCTTAAATAAAATTCGAGTAAACATAACTGAAAACAAAAATTCGTGTCAAACGAATTTATGTGATTTAATTATAAAATATTTCCCAAAATTCCATTGACAGGCTTAAACGATTCAATTACTTGGACATTCGAATTGATTGCATTTTGCAGAAAGCATTATTTAATTAGTCTTTTAAGTTTCATTTGTGCTTTAAATTCAAATAAGATGCAAATTAATTTGTATAAATGTATAACATAATAAAATTTAAATTACAACAACAACAACGATTAAAATATTTATAAGTATGAACACAAATATGCAAATATTATTTTGTATTTACAGATTGGCTTTCTGGATGTGGTTATACCGCCGGACTTTATAAGCGAAGATACATCATCCGATGTCATTGTGCCCGAGGGAAGTACAGTGCGTTTGACTTGTCGGTGAGTAAATTTTAAAAAAAAATATAAAATTGAAAAGAGTCTCAAATTGAAGATTGTGATTGTATGGAGGCAATAATAATATAAGTTAACACGACATAACAGTAAGGAGTGTTTCCACCATTTGTACCATTTGCTTAGTACGGAGAAAAGTTTAAGTTTCGAGTTTCAGCTCAATAACTTTAAAATTAAGCGAATGAATCGCATAAATACAGACAGACGGACGGACATGGACAGATCGGTTTGTCTCGTCGTGCTGATCAGGAATAAATATACCTTATAGGATCTACAATATCTTCTTTTAATGTGTGGCGGGTACAAAAATTATGATAGGACTTCGAGATAGGTATGAAAACAATGGTCTGATAGATCGTCAACTTTAGTACCGAATATTGCTCAAATTTTTACCCGCCACACGACTTTCTTAAATTTATCAGAAAAAAAATGGTAAGGTGAGTTTGTATGGGCTTTATGTTATAGTGGCTCGATCTTTGTCATATCGGAAGGTATAAGAGTCGAAGTGATTTTACACAGATTGGAAACTGAATATATCCTTTACACTATAAATAAAAACTATTTTCATACAAAATCTAAAAAAAGGTTAACTTGGTTTAGAATGGGGGCCATATCAAAAAATGGGCGTGGCACCTATCTTTTGAAAGTTTTGGGTGTCATCAGTAAGTTTACACACAATATTTATTCCAAATTTGTAGCTAAAAATACAGATATTCATGTAAATACTAACAACATTTTCATACAAAAAATCTGAAAAAAATGGTAAGTTTGTATGGGGGGCTATATCTAAAAATGGGCGTGGCACCTTGGTTCTGACATACAAGTTGCCATAGGAGCACAATAAAGCTTAAGTTTAAAGTTTTCAAGGTCAATATGGGCGGCGTTTGAATGGGACTTTCCGAGAAAAAGCGGCATTGTTGACAACAGACGGACGGACAGACAGACAGACGGACATGGCTAAATCAATAACTCGTTTTGTACAAGCTGATCGAAAATATGGATAGTTTATATGGGGTCTACCGAGTGCGTGCCTTCTTGCGTTACAACACTTGCCGACAAAATGATAATAGCTTTTACCCTATGTGGGAGCGAATACGTTCATAATAATTAGTATTTTTATAGCTAAAGAAAGGTTCTCAAGATGGGATGACCAAAAGTGGGGGTGGCACTGATCATTATCGAACTTAACAAGTGTTGTATACAAAATTAAGTTCGAGTATCACGTTATATCTTTGTAGCTTCAACAAAAGATGCATAGTCATATAAAGAGGCTCTAGGACAGACGGACATGGCTAGTTCGATTGCGTTACTAACTTTCCGACAAACTTAGAATATACCCGTTTACACTATGTGTAACAAGTATAAAAAACAAAACAAAAAGTCAAATAATAAAAAAAAAAACAAGAAAGAAAAAAAAGTGCCAAAAAGAAAAGAAAATAATGTCAACAAATTAAGCGACACTTCATTACTCTTGATTTAGTGTGTGATTTTGCTTGGGGAAGAATTACCGCCTTCCATCTTGTTACGCTACTCGCTTACTCTCTCAGTCTCGCTCTCGCTCTCGCTTTATCTGCTGTCACCGTCTGTGGTCAAAGTTTTTGGCTCGCATTTCTTTTTAGCCAAACTGATTTATGAACTTGACCAAGAAGTGTGTGTGTGTGTGCTACTCTATACACTGCCGCCACCGAAATAGCCTCGAGTCTTGCGGTTTGGTTCGGTTCGGTGTTTGGATAATTGGCAATGAGATTTTTCTATTATTTTGAGTCGAAAGTGCAGCAGTCAGAGCAATGCTTTGGCTTCAACTTGGCTTTGGCTTTGCTGCGTGCAAAACAATTCACAAATACACATAAAGCTTTTGGCAAATTTCAAGTTGCTTTAACTTTTGCAAAAGATTTCGCGTTTTATGCATTTAATGGCGAAAGTTTAACGTAAAAGTACAGCACCGATGTCTGACAAAAATAATAGAAAAGAAAAAAATTGAAAGTAGAAATGCAAATCTGACGAAACAAAGGCAAAAGTGCTGCAGACAGTTCACTTGAGAGCAAAGTAGAAGTTTTATGGGTCGGATCGGATCGGCCAACTGGTCTACAGCATACAGCAGCAGTATTCTTTTTTTTTTTTTCAAAATACAACAATAAGACTAGCCGCTGCAGGACTTCTTGCTTGCTTAGGAATATGCATAAACATTTTACTTAACAAAAGCGCTAAGAACAGCACAAGCCAAAAACAGTAAATTGAATACATATATACACCCACACACAAACACACACATCTACACACATATAGAAAGAGAGAGAGAGAGAGTGTGTAAATGTGTTAGTAAGTAAGACAAATGCAATGCAATGCACTGCATGAGTGGCTGATATGACGAGGCAGCTAACTTAGATATTGCATATCTTTTGTCTATGCTCTCAAGTCTTTTCTTTTCTATTTTTTTTTAAGACTTTTCCGTTGGACTTTCTTGCGGGAAACCATTTGAAATCTGTTTGCGGCAGCATTAAAAATGTACAACAGACAAAATACAAAATACGGAAAGAAAGAGAAATGTGCAGATGTAAACTAAATAAAATAAATATAGTACATATGTAGTACGGTATTTATTGTAACAGAATAAAAAACAAGAAAGAACGCTGAAGTCGAGTATGCTCGACTGCAAGATACCCTGTACCCAATCTATATGTACCTTAAGTTAAGTTCTATTTGACTACCATACATCATTGAATTTAATTTTCATAGAAAAACTTAAGAAATCGAGTATATCTTTGAATGGGGTTATACCTAAAATTTTGTTGGGCCTACCCATATTGGTCTATTTCATTGGGACTATCATAGACATAATTTATACTAAATTTAAATTTTCTAGAATAAAAAACAATGACGTTTTTATGTAAAAATCCAAAATTTTGGGGTAAATTTGTATGGGGGCTATACCTAAAATTTAGTTGGTCCTACCCATATTGGGATATTTTATTGGGACTATCATAGACATATTTTATACTAAATTTAAATTTTCTAGAATAAAAAACAATGACGTTTTTATGTAAAAACCCAAAATTTTGGGGTAAATTTGTATGGGAGCTTTACCTAAAATTTTGTTGGTCCTATCCATATTGGGATATTTTATTGGGACTATCATAAACATAATTTTTACTGAATTTAAACTTCCTAGAATAAAAAACAATGACGTTTTTATGCAAAAACCCAAAATTTTGGTGTACATTTGTATGGGGGTACCCCTTAAAATGGGTCTAGAGAAAAACCGTTTGTAAGTGCACACTTGACGGCCTAGGAGAGTCTAAGTTTCAATTTTGAAAGCTCTACCTTTTATAGTCTCCGAAATAATCGTTTTCATACGGCAGACAGCATGACAGACGGACAGACGGACGGACGGACAGACAGACAAAGCTAGTTTCGACTCCCCTTCCAATGCTGATCAAGAATATATATACTTTATAGGGTCTATCTTGCCTCCTTCTGTCTGTTACATACATTCGCACAAACTTAATATACCCTTTAACCCTTTGGGTACAGGGTATAAAAAAAAAAAGAGAATAAACAAATTAAAGCATTACTTTAAGCATATACTTGACTTTATGAAAACGTAATGCATCGCTATAAAAAAGAAAAGAAAGTACCTTAAAGGATTACGTATATGTCTCCCACTCCTTTAAAAAATATCACAAAACCTCCCTCTTTGATGTTCAATGTCAATTCTTCATAGCACATTCAATCTTGCTCTCTAATTGCATTTTTAATGTTCTCTCACACATTCATTCATTTGATTTACGTTCATGCGCCTACATTGGATAGTAATTTTTTGATAAACTATTATGACTCAGGATTTGCTGATAATACAGATCTGCAACATTGACTTTTTTTGGCCTTCACACATATTGAGAAAGTGTGTGTTTGGTTTGTCAATATTATTCTTGACCATCTCGACGAGACGAGTCGTGAGACGAGGGTGAAAAGAAACCTTCTTGGGAATGAAAAAAAAAATGTTAAAAGATTGTTTTTATTTTATATAATGTAGTCCTAGTTCCGCCCGATACCCCTATTTCAGCGATTTTTCAACTTCTTGATCCCGTTCGAAAAGTAATTTTCCGATGATTTCCTAGCGTGAGATGAATTATTTATTGATGAGCCATCTTTTGAGGTTTGGAAAGAGATAATAGTCCGGCGCAGCCAAATTCGGCGAATAAGGTGGATGCGGAAGCAGCTGGAGCACTAAATCATTGGTTTTAGCCGTGGCTGCGATGCTCTTGTGAGCCGGCGCATTGTCTTGCAAAAACAATTTTTTTTCGGTTTATGTGAGGCCGTTTTGTATCGATTTCGGTCTTTACTTGCTCCAATAATGCACAGTTTGTCGTGGTACTCCACGAAGAGTATGCCATGACAATCCCAGAAAACCAGCGCCATAAACTTTTCAACCCATCGAGCCTCACTCGGTTTTAGAAAATTACCGGGCACTCATTCTGTTTTTGGTGTATAATAGTGAATCCAGGTTTCATTAACAGTTACCAATCGACGCCCAAAAGTCCACCCGATTTTGTTCTTGGTCCGGAGTGAGCTTGCGCGGCACCTAGCGGCAGGATAACTTTTTCAAAAAGTGTTTTTAAACTATAATTTTAATTTATATCTTTTACAGTGCTCGTGGTTATCCGGAACCTATCGTAACATGGCGTCGTGAGGATGGCAACGAAATTGTAGTGAAGGATACCGTCGGTACAAAAACGCTTGGTAGGTATTTCATCTAATCGAATAAAAAAACAAACAACCAGGCTTAAATTTTCAAAATCACTAAAATTTAGTAATTTACTTTCCAAATTTAATTCTTATAATTTTATAATTCTCAAACAGTTTAAGCATAACAATATACTTTCTGCGTGATCGGAAGTGAGATGTCAACAAGGAACATGAAAAGTAAACTTTATGAATAATGTGTTTCGATCAGGCAGAAACTCTTTAATTGATATGCTTAAACTGTTTGAGAATTATAAAATTATAAGAATTTATTTGAAAAGTAAATCACTAATTTCGAAAATGGGAGCCTTAATGAATTTACAAGATTTTATATATTTTTATTGTCTTTTTTTTTTTTTGACACATTTCAATTTGTCTATTTGCAGTGAATTCATTTCGGGGCGAAGCGTTAAAACTAAATAAAATTTCACGCAATGAAATGGGCTCATATCTGTGCATTGCATCTAATGGTGTGCCACCATCGGTTTCAAAGCGAATTTCGCTAAGCATACATTGTAAGTAAAAGAAAAAAAAAATTATCTTTTGTACGTCAATGTTGCTCAGATCAGGATGCACAGTGGTGCAAAAATGAAATACTTTGGACAAAAGACAAAGCTAAGCTAAGGCACTTGTCAAACCACTACACTCAAAAAAAAAAATAAAATAAAATTGAATAGGAGTATACTACATAGTATATATGTATATGTGTATATGTAGGATTTAGCGTTGGGCTTATCTCAATGCAGTTACTCATTAATTACCGCCAGCGCGCTGGCTCAATGCAAACTAAGCTCAATTGTTGGCATTCAAAGTTAAGAACGAGCGAACGAGCGAACGAGTGAGCGACAGAGTATAACTTTTGTAAAATGATGTGCAGCTGCCGATGCGGTTTCCTTTTTATGTATGAGTATACGAAAAGGACATATGCATATGCATATGTGTGTGTGTGGCTGTGTGCAGCTGTGGCTAAAATTGGTCAGGTGGTTTTTTTTTTCTCTTTTTTTTTTTTTTTGCCTGTCAGTTGGTCAAATGCCAACCATCATACGAGTACATATCATCATCATCATCATTTATACGTTTGGTTTTGTGTCTGTATCTCCCTTTTTTCTCCATTTTCGCTGGCTTCATAAAAACCGAAAATGTCGCAAAGCTTTTGTTTATCTAGTATTCAGCAATTGCGCAATAGTTATGTCACCAATGTCTGTACTTAAGTTTAAAAAAAGTTCTCACTGTGTGGGCAAGTCCATTTAGAATTGTAGAAAAATGTGGCTTGCAGTGTGAAAATCAAGCATATATTCCATGAATACTCTTTTGAACCGCTTCAAGAACATTTTAAAATTATCCTTATTATTTTCTCATTAAATAAATTAGTAGCTGATCTATTACCGTAAAAATCAGAAGAGTCATATTGTATTTTTTTTATTCATTTACCCACCCGTTTTATTTTTATTTGCGAATGTCTGCGAACACATGCGACAGCTGCTGGTGTCTGTCTACTTTAGCAAAAAAAAAAAAAAAAATAGATACGTTCGCTGCTTTACACAAAAATTTCTCGTGCTGCACAGTTCACTTAATCAAGTTTTCACCTTCGCTGTTTTTTTTTTTTTTTTTTTTGTCCAAGCAGTCCTTTTTGCATAGATAGCATCTTTTGCTTTTTGGTATCCTTGCGTTCGTCGTCGTCATGTTTGATTTGAGCTCATTTTGTTTGCTCCTGTCGCTTGTCGAGCAGAATCCTTTGTAACTTTTGTTGTTGCTAAACATTTCTTTTTTTTGTGTTTTATCAACTTAGCTGACAAACAATGCTTAACATCTCACTTACATCATATTGATGCATTATCATTTTAAGATTTTTTTTTTCTTTTTGTATGCTTTCATTTGACATTTAACAGAATAATTTACCTATCGAGGATTTACGAGGGACGTCTGATAAAAATGTGCAAAAAAAAAAAAAAAAAAAAAGAAGTGCCGAAGTTGAGTACCCTGTACCCAAACTTTATGTACCTTAAGTTAAGTCTCATCTTATAACCATCCCACATTGTATTCGAATATGAGGGCTATACCTAAAATTTTGTTGGTCTCCACCCATATTGGAATATTTTTACCTCTTTTTTTACCTAGAGAGCCATAACTCGGTAAATTACGAACCAATTATTATTTTTTGACATGTTTGAGAAGGCAAAAACTTATACCTATCAAACAGTTTATGTAATATTATAACATTTCCGATCCGATCTATGCAAAAATGAGGGAAAATCAGTTTTTTGAGCCAATATTTAGATTTTGGGGATTTCCCAAAAATTCTAAGTATAACAGTTTTTTTACTCGACCAGACCTACAACCTATACTATAAGACTTTCGAGCTATCTCAATTATTGTCTTTTTGGTCCCTGGCTCTATTGGATACAGCCCTTTTGAGAGTAGCCAGATGCTCGAATGTGGTGTTGCGTATACAAACAGGCTAAACTGATCGCAAACATGAGATAGGCACGAGGTGAGGTTTTAGATAGGTCTTCCTCTCCACCAAGAAGAAAATTACACATTCTAAAAGCAAACTTTTTCAAATTAGTACCAGATGACATGGTTCAGGATCAGTCGTAAACATTAAGTATGTCTGTTCCTTGTATTTAATATGCAGAAAAAGTTGAATGAAATCTCTTTTGGCAATTTGTCTCAAGTTTGAAAAAAAGTACAATCTTTTCTTAGTTTTCAATGAAAAAATAATTAAAAAAAATTTTTTTCAATATTTTTTTAATAACTGTGGCGAATTAAGTAAAGGAGTATTCTCAAATTCTTTTATCAAAAAAAACAAGAATTTTAATTACTTTTTCCCTCCATAAAATGCCTTTGCACTCAGCGCTTGTTTGTATTTTAGAGCAACAATTTTAAATATTTTACACAAAATTTAGTGGAAATATTTTGAGAAAAAAAAAAAAGAAGTAGAAGAAAAACACTTCAAATTTAAATATGCATTTTACTTTTTAGTTAGCTGTCATTTGGCGATAAGTTGTGCCACCTTGAAAATGACGCGAAAATATTTTTGGCAACTCTTGCGAAAGTGAAAATAAACTTTTTCGTTACAACTAAAGAGTTTTTTTTTTTTTTTTTTTGTATATAGAATATATTCGCAACTACTACTTTTTAGTTACTTTCTTAAACAAAAAAAAAACAAGAGGAAAACGTTTAAAAAATATGCTGAGCAACTACGGCAAGCTGCCAACGTTGCTGATAAAACACGCAAAGCGAAAGTTCCAAAACACAAAGATAAGTTCCTGCTGCTGCTGCTGCTGCCTTCTTCTGTATTCTGTCGCCTGCTGCCACTTCCGTTTCCGCTGTTGCGCGTCGCCATCGTTGTGTTTTCATACGTTTACATTGCATACTTTTAAGCGCCGCCGGCTGCAACAATATTGCATAATATACAAAATATGTACATATGTACAGTTAAATATGTGTGTGTGTGTAGGTATGTGCATATAATTGAGAATATATTGTGTACAGTATAAGCAGTCGCATATATTTTAAAACATAATCCTAATTAATTGTGTCGCGTATTTCGCCACCAAAACAGACAGACCGACAGACGAACGGACGGAGGGGAGGGAATACATATGTATATTCACGTAAAACTCAACGGATTTCTCTTGATACACTCGTGCTTAGCTTCCGTTTGAATTACGGGAAGACGTTGTCATGTTTATCGGATGTATGCGCATATCCTGCGGAAGATAATTAGCATATTTTAGCATTTCTGTTATTTTATTTGAAAACCATTTAAAAAAAAAATATACATTTTTTTTATTTACAATAAATGTTTTTTTTTTTTTTTTATTGCCAACTTTTAGGAGCCAAAGAAGAAGAAGCAGTAGTTTTTAAGTTAAATTTCTTTTTTCAAGTGCATATTTTTGCATCGATTCAAACGCACAAAAATCACGTACGTCCAAAGTAAATGCAGCACTTATTCCTTTTTTTTTTTTTTTTTTTTTTTTGAACGCCGCATTTAGTGTCCTGTCACCTGCAGTAAAAGCCTTCTGCAGTCTGTAGCAGATACTGCGACATGTCACTAGTTTAACACACTACAACACTAACGCTTGTAAATGAGTATAAGTCTGAATAGCAACACAGTTCATCATCGACTTTTTGTACACACACACACACACACACATACATATTTTAAGTAAATTTTTCGCTTCCTTTCGCACAACACACACACACTTTACAACTGACCACTACTAAAGTCTGTCTACCTTGTCTACCAAATTCAAAATTCAATGCCAGGCAAACTAGTTCGTTCGTTCGTTCGTTCGTTATGTCCTTCTGTCCGTCCGTCCGGTGTCGTCCGTCTGTCCTTCCTTCTTCATTCATTCGCTTGCCTGCTGTGCGTCTAAAATGCGGCAGATTGTGTTCATTGCATACTGATTAAAGCTGCCAGCAGTCACCATTGACGCCAACACGTACAAATACACACACACACACACATTCACATGAATACAAACACATACGCACGCGGTTATCCTGTCATTCTGTCATATAATGTCACCTTTTTATTTGCAATCAACTTTTGACCAGTTTCCCACCTGCTTCTGCTCCTCTGCACTTCTACTCTTGTTGTACTTGTACATATCTAAGTCCTTGTTAAGCCTTGATTTACACAAAATTCAACATATTCCCAACACATTCCCTGCACTCTCTGCTCTTACGCATTTTCTCTTCTGCTTTCATCAACATTTGTGTGCAACATTCTCAACAATCAATTGTGCGAAAAATTACAAACGCATGAATCTATCAAATCTATCCATTCAAATCTAAAGCAAAAATTCTCCTATATTGTATAAAGATATTTTGTAACAACGAAAATTGTTTTTCTTTTTTTTCATCTTCTTTCAAAAATATTTGCATATAATTTAAAAATGAAGTTAGAACAAACTTAGCTTTTTATGAGCTACACTAATCAGGATTTATTTATTTTGAGTTAAGACTTTATAAATTATTTTGTTTTGTGAAGGCTCCAGTGTATGTATTTAGGGAACCCTAAAGATGCATCTCTTTTGATGTGTCCCGAAAGCTTAGTAGTTTTTTTTTTTTTTTTATAACACTCACACAAACTGAAATCGTTTCTAGGTTACAATTTCTATGAATGTCGAAGCCAAGGTGCCACGCCCACTATAAGACATAGCCGTATCAATTCGTTAAGCGAAACAAGAATAAATTTATTTGAATATCAATCAGGCTTCAATTTTCGAAATTAGAGATTTTCTTTTGTAGTAAATTCTTATAATATTATAATTCTCAAACAGTTTAAACAGATTTCAATATAGAAATTTCTGCGTGTCTCGGAGTTGGTGTGTTGTGTGAGGCTTTATGGTCCCTCTGCAAGGATAAACAGTTTCACCGAAAAACTCCAACTTTCAAAAAAAATTGTATTCATTTCAAAATATTTTATCAATTCCCTGAGTAAATAAAAATAGAAACTAAAATTTCGTTTGCATTAATATTACCAATATCGTGAAAAGTAGTCCACAGAAAATATTCTCAGGACAAGGGCTATCGAACCTCATATAAAGATATTAAATATGACTGAAGCTGCAGTTCCCCCATGTTTTCACGGCTAGGCCCTTTGTTCGTGAATGGAAGAAAGTCTCACGAGACAACTAGTTAAACGTTTTCAATAGACTTGGTTCAATTTTTAGACAGTTAAGCACAAATTCACAAAAAATTTTCTAATTGCGTCCAATTACCAAAAAAAAAAAAAATTGTAAGTCAAAATTTACGGCTTGAAAAAATTGAAGAAAAAATTTGTTAAAATAGTTCAATTAATTTTTGAAAGCAAAAATACTGCAATGAAATTTGAGTTGAACAATTTTCTTTGTAAAATTAGCTTCTTTGCAAAAAAAAAAAAAAAAAATAATGTAAAAATTTTGCTGCATAATTAAGAATGCTGAATGCATTCTTTTAAACAATTTGAGACAGCTGAAGTACTTCACTTGGCTATGGACATTTGTGGTCAATACAAAATTGACATGCACAACGACATTTACACACACACACACACACATACAAACCGAAAACAATGGCTAAAAAGAAAAGAAGTTAAACTCGAAAGAAGAAGAGAATGAATGAGTGTTGAGGTGCTTACATTGCATTGCATTGCATTGCATTGCAAGGAGACATTTGGTTACACTGTTTCTAAAATTCCAATTTTCATGAAACATATTTCTACAGCAACTAAACGCATAAAAGCAGTAAAGTAAAGTCTAAATGCAACATCTCGAGTTCAGTTTAGTTTAGTTCGAGTGTCGACTTTTAATGCAAGCTGCAGCAGTTACGCACGCACATACGAGTATGGCTGACTAAATGACTGAACTGACCAGTGTACTGGTCTGTCCTGGTATGACATTGCATTTGCATGGTATGGTATGGCATGTCCTGACCTAGCCTAGCCTAGCCTAGACTATTTGGCTGGCTGGTTGTCATGCAAACGAAAGCCTTCAATATTAGACTAAGCCAAGCAGCCATTGTGTATACGAGTAAAGCCATTGGAGCAGTCAGGCAAACACTTTCGCTGCTGTTTTGTAATTTTGCTATTATTATTCTATGTATGTATTGGTCGCTCTCTCTCTTTCTCTCTCTCTGTGTGTGTGTGTGTGTGCGTGGTTCAGTTGCGTCAAACAAAGCCACAAATATGCACTAATGATGTCGTACAGTTCAGTACAGTATAGTACAGCCCCTAGTACATACGAGTATGTACATTCAATTCAATTCAACTCAACTCATTTGCTTGCTTTAGTTTAGTTTATTTTGGTTCAGCAGCGCTCACCTTAGTTCTGCTCGGTTCAATACAGTTTAGACTATTTCAATTCAACAGCAACAGCACCGCAGCAGCAGCAGCTATTGTTGATTGAACGAATAGTTTGGTCTATTGAATGTATCTGTCCGTCTGTCTGTCTGTCCTTCTGTATCTTTCGATCCATTTGAATATTAGAGTCCATTCACTGTTCAAGCAGCTGAGCATCATTTTCAATGTACTAAGACTAGACTGCTTGAATATTATTTACCATTTTATGCGTTGCCAAATCGTTTTGTTGCATATGTTGCAACTTGTAGATACTTTTACACTCGCATGCGTCCGTCCGTGCGTGTAAACTGAATCCAATGAGCAGTATTTCTTTTTTTTTTTTTTTGGTTTTTTTGTTAGACACTGCAAAGAATATAGTTTGCATACGCACTGGTAACTGAGGACAATAAACAATTTAAACAAGAGAAAACGTAGATATTAGTAGCAACTTTAATAATTTGCACACAGATTATTTTTTTTTTGTACTGAAAGCATTTTTTTGAGTTTTAAGTTGATATTGACTGTTATAAAAATGATAAAATTTTAAACTATTGAAAGATCAAATCTTCTTCATGGCTAAACTCATCAAAGTTTCTAAACGCTGAAAGTCAAAAATTTGCATCTACAGAAGAAGTTTGCCAGGCACACAGAGGTGCTAAATAGTGCTCTAACGATTCTGGAGTGTCCTGTTCCTTACAACTTCAAAAGGTACGCATGTTCTCCGATGCGCCAATGCCCCGTGATAGCGGCTGTTAGTCTCTGGCAAGGTCCTTACGGTAGTTTTGCAGTAGTGTTCTGGTACGTTTGGGTTCAATCAGTTTTTTAGGCCAAATAAGATTAGCTTTTCTGCAGCTATTCAGACTTTGCCATTTATTATTGCCTAAAGAGTTGAATTGATTCCTAATGAGGGCGACCCTAGCACTCATAGGGATCTGCACCACGAGTGGCTGGAAATAACCTAATGAATCCCTTCTAACCAGCATGATAGCTTGCATTTTCTCGAGGAAGTATTGATGAGCAATGATTGAGTTACTTTGTATATTCCCTTGCTGACTTAGATTTGGTAATGCGGCTATGCAGCGCTTTGTTGACAGCATGGCCTGCTTTACTAATAGCTCGAATGTATGTCATGGGACTCGGCAGACGAAAGAACTCTTCCAGTGCCAAGTCACCAGACACTAAAAGCCGCTAAAAGAAGACAAAATATTTTTAATCGATCTGGGTAACAAAATTTATTCTGATCACGCCAGTCTCAAAAAATGGCTTTCTCGAGCCCACCCATCCCAAAAGATTTTCAAATTATGCTGCGGGTCCTGTACTCCGCCAGCTTTTTCGTTTGTATTTTTTACAACATTCAATCTCATCGAAAAACTTAAGAATTAGTAGATGCTCCATCCAAAAAATTGGAACTGTGTGTTGAATTTGTTGGGGACTAAATGGTTCTGTTTCTTCATGAAATCATGGTACAGTCCGACCGTCATGTAGGTGATGTTTCGATTGCCCAGAAGCTAAATATGGTTTGTAATCATTTAAAGACTTATTCCAATTATTTAAGACAATTTAAAACTAAACTATGAGATATGAGATACCATTTTGATGTGCTATTTAATTCTACATCACAAGGCTTCGTTTTAACAGTATCACTCTCTCTCTCTCTCTCTCTCTCTCTCAGTGTGCACTAATAATTATGTATTTTCAAGACAAAAGCCTAAAAATGTATCTTAATATTTAAGATTGCACTAACAAGATACAATACAAATGTATCTAAATATATATTTTGTATATTTAGAAATACTCGTACATAAAATGATATTTAATATTACAGAAATCTAATATTTCTATGCTACAAATAATTAAAAGGAAATAAATTTTCTGTTTAAAATTAAGTAAAACTTTGTTGCATATTAAAATAATTGAAAATAAAAATAAAAGAGGTGAGATAAAAGAATTCTTAAATGAAATTGAAATTGGTAAATGCTAATGTGACTGACTACAAATCAAGTATAAAATTTAATTTGATTTATTCTATTGGCTTTTTCAACTGCTAATATAATTTGATTTGATTTAAGTTGATTTCTGAAAGCTTTTGCTTGCTCTTCAATGCTTTAGATTTTCAATTAGAGTTGCTTTTTAATAGTAGCACAACCACAATCCACACACACACACATACACACACAGCAGATACGAATTTATATCTATGAAAAGACATATTGTACAACACGTAAAGAAGACACTTGCAGTCAACAATCCATGGAAATCAATTAAAATTTATCGTATACATACATACAAATGCACAAAAAAACACACATACATATAATGCTTACCTATACACATACATGTATAAGAAATATTGATAAAGTTACATCTAGCCTAGTTGCCAAAAAGTGTACAGACAAATAGACAGACAGACAGACGGACGGACTTGCATACAAACAGTTGACTGAACGAAGCTATACAATCAACAGTTTCTCGAACTAAAGAAAAGATAGATTGACTGATGATATTCGTCGTTAGATAAAATCGCACAATGCTGCATATTCCAATCAACAATCAATTGCTTAATCTCTTTTACAGTATGACAGTGGCTTACTTTGGCATTTAGTGCTGACCGCAAAACTCAGGTTGTGACATGCAAAAATTCTTATTTCATATGAAACATTCTAAAGATACATACTACATACTCGTATACCATAGACACTTAAATACTTGCATACATAAGGGTGGCCCAAAAACTAACCAGAGTTGCAGGAATTAGAAAAAAAACAAAGTTATGTGTAAGATGACAGGACGACAGTCAACCATTCAGCCATTTAATGGAGGCATTACTGTGACAAGTGAGCGTATGATCTAATCCTCTCGCTCTCTCTCTTTCTACGAAAAGAAAATGCAGCATGGTTTTTCGATAAAGTACTGCGAAAAGCCACTTGCCGTTGTTATGTTTTTTTTTTTTACTCTCGTATTTTTTGCTTTCGTGCTCACTCGTTAATGTGCCTTCGTTGCGTTCAGATCGATGCACGCTCGCCTTAATTTGGCATTTTGTTGTTGCTTTTCATTTCTTTCTTTCTTTCTCGTTGCACTCCGATTGTCATTTAAAATAAAACAAAGAAAAACTTCAAATTCCCTTCACGCGAATTATTGAATCTTCTACGAGTAGATTTAGACATTTATTTATATATGTTATAATATATCTTATAAGTTATATCTTATATATTACTAGCTGAACTGCCCGGCCTTGCTCGGGTCATGTATACAAAATATCATTTGTCTAGTTCAACTTATGATGCAGTTTTTTTAGTACGTTAATATGGTGTCACGTCCGCAACGCATTAGTTCAATGGATTATTATTATATTTGTCTGTGTAGTAACATGTGTACCGAGTTTCATTTCTCTCGTTTAACTATTTGCAAAAAAAAGGACGAATTTTATTTTGTGGAACAATTTAACGGGACCAAACCCATCTTCAATTTTTTTTTACTTTGCAGGCCTTACTAACATATGCACTGAGTTTCATTTTTTCTTAAATACTTGCAAAATAACGATGAATTTCAGTGTCGATTATATGGAGGTCACGCCCACCGCCCATTTTTCTAAAACTACAAAAATATTCGATGAATTTATGATCGATTCTATGGGGGCCACGTCCAACACCCCATTTAGGCTTATGAAAAATAGTTTACGTCCTATTCACAGACTAACTAAATATAAAAACCAAGCTTCTTAATAGAGCATATTGCTATAATAGAAGTTGTAGTATTCCGCCACTGTCTCTTTCTATTTAGCTTACATATTTATGTATTTCGAATTGTTTTTTGTATAGCTCCATAAAAATTTAATTCAAAATTTAATTTTTATAAGCAAAATCATTTTAAAATTTCAAAAGAGTATTTTGTAGTCGAGCAAACTTTCATTTCAGTTCAGTTTTTGGCACTTGTATTAATTTATTGCTTCAATGTTTGCAACTGAAGCAGTTAACTGACCGTTTGGAACAAATGTGTTGCGTAAGTTGCAACGAAATATTAAATTCGAAAAGAATACCAGATACCAGATAGAATGTCAAAAATTTGACTTTTGCAATTTAAGTTTTATATTTTAAACACAAAAAGCTTTGCTTTTGCTCTTTTAAAGTTACTTTTTGTAGAAATCATCAATAAAAAAAAATGTTAGATAGTACATATATGTATTGTATATGTTTGTGTGGTAAGTGAAGAGAGTATATCAGTTAGAGTACATACTACATGTTTGCATTTAATAACAAGATACATATTTAAAATGGTCAATTTCCATCTCTTCTCTTCTTGTTGCAGTTCATCCCGTAATACAAGTGCCGAATCAATTAGTCGGTGCACCGCTTGGCACTGATGTTCAAATCGAGTGTCACGTCGAGGCCTCGCCGAAATCAATTAACTACTGGATTAAGGACACGGGTAAGTAAAGGCCAAACGAGTGAACGAGTAGGTTAGGAGAGACGAAGGCTATGGCTATGGCTAACTGCATGACTGGTCGTAGGGTTCTTCTACTTTTACTGTTGTTGCTTTTGCTGTTACTACTGCTGCTGCTGCTGCTGTTGGGTGTATCATTACTTGAACATTTTATGAACGTTGCCAACATGTGATGCCGTTGTCATTAGTCAGCCGGACAAAGGACAACGGACAAAAAGACCGACAGACCGACAGACCAACCGACAAAATAAACGGCCAACCGAATATACAAACGGGAAAAGCTAAAGCTAAAAGAAAGAAAGGGAGAGAGAGAGAGAGAGAAAGCATTGAGTTGCACAATGTGGCACAGATTGCGCCGTAAAGTATGCCACACTGCATATAATTTACTAAGCGCGCCTTTTCTACTCGTTCGTATCGTATCCTTCGTACCAAATGCTCGCTCTCTTTCCACACATTTTGACTCAACACAAATCTCTCTTTTTCTGTTTATACTTAATATCCCTTTCCCACTCTCTATCTTTTTTTCTCTCTTTAGCAATCTTTTTGACTTTTTGGCAACCAGCTGCTCCATGCATGTCGCATCATGGAGCATGTTAAGTTTGTTTTTTTTTTTTTTTTTTTAAATAAAAATTATAAATATTTTTATATTCAAAATTGGTCGGATATAATAATTTCAAGAGGCTGTAAATGTCTTTAAATTATAATTGATTAGCGTAATAAGAATCGAGCTTCAAGCAGATATATTCCATTGACTTTGACTGTCCACTTTTTCCTTTAGGTTGGACAGAAAAAAACTTTGAACTTGATCGTTTTTAAGTTGACTGAGCCACCAAATTGGGAACCCTTTTCAAATTAACTCTTATTACACAACCACAAAAAAAAAAAAAAGCTGAAGTCAAGTATGCTAGAGGTCCTATAATAAGAAACAAAGGAGTTTTTATGCAAAAATCCAAAATATTGTGGTAAATTTGTATGGAGCTACTCCTTAAAATGGAACTAGAGACTGTCTCGACGATCACTTGACGGCTCAGGAGAATCTAAATTTCAAATATACTATCTCTATCCCTCATAGTCTTCGAAATAATCGTTTTCGTACGGCCAACAGCATGGACTGACGGACATAACTAGATCGCATCTCTTATCAATGCTGATCAAGATATATATATAGTACTTAGGGTCTACAGTGCCTTATTGTACCAAACACTTACACAAACTTAATACCCCTTTTACCCCTTGGGTACAGGATATAAAAATCATGTCTTACTCGCTAGACCAGAGAAACCGTAACTCTTTTTTTTTTTTTTTTTTTTCTCGTTTCTTTTTTTCACTTTAACGTTCTCTTTGATCGTCCTAAAGCCTGTTAAATTCATTATATGGTAATAAACCATCATTAAGGGTACTTAACAGATATATATTTCTTAACCTATTTATAAAGATAGACCCCATACAAACCTTGCCAAAACGAACCATTTTCATATGACGGCTCATTTTTTTTTTGTACAATAAAAAATCTTATTCCTTAAGAATGGATTTATTCGGAACATCTTTTTTAATTAATGGTTCTCAGATATTAAATGTACTTAACATATCTGAGGAATTTTTGGATGCTCTGTTTTACAATAAAAAAAAGAAATTGAGTCGAAAAACAAAACAGGTATAATTATTTCATAGAACATAAAAAGAAGAAAATATCTGCATAGACTGATACTAACACTTTGCGTGCGTGCGTGCGTGTGTGTGTGCCATGGACAAAGATATCTTAATAACGATTAACGACAGCAATGACGACAAGAAATTTCTAGAAGCAGCAACAGTAATACCAGCGGCAGCGGGAGCGGAAGCTGAAGACACACAAAAAGTGACACATTGCAAACAAATACAAATAGTCGGATTAAACGTCAAATTGCGTAATGCATTTATAAAACCAAACCAAACCAGACCAGACCCTTAACAAAACTACTTCAACTCCGCAAACTGCTCAGCATCCGTACATCCTTGAAGAGGGAACTGAACTGAACTACAAATTTGATGAAAAGTGAAGAAAACGTGTGCGCATCTGTCTGTCCGTCTGTCTGTATGTAAACATCTGCATTTAGCATATGTGTACAAGGTCGGTTACAAAAGTTTCCGAAAATATTGATATAGTTAATTACAAATAATTTGGAATAAAATTTAATTAGATTTTCTAGAAACTTTTAAATTGAGCCAGCTTGTTTGCATAGTGCTATATTTTCATTGTAAGCTTTTGCTGTTGCCATTGCTGCTGCTGCTCAATACATTTCTTGCTTAATGATTGAGAAAACAACAATACAGTTCCCTCATGCGCTGCTATCTATTACATTTATCTTTATGTGTGTGTGTGTGTGCTTTGGCATTAGTTGCAGAAAATGAAAACTAAACAGAGGAACATTAGTGTAACAAAACAGTTAAGTGAAACGAAAGTCCTTATAAGCTAAAATAACAACAACAAGAAAAGTAAATAACAAGCAAGCAAAAAAAACAAAACACGATATTTTGCCTAAATATGATATTTTCATTTGCATTTAAACTCTTTTTAAATCATTTTTAATGACATTTTTCAATCTAAACTATAGAAATGTTTCTATGTCCGCTATGGACTTTAAAACTATCCAACTGATGAGTCCGAAACTATTTTCATTGGAAAGGCAACAAAGCAAACATAATTATAGACTACAAAAACAATGCATTAGGCACATACATTAGGCCCTATAACAATTCTTGGCTTTTTTTGTATGTTTTTATATTTACCCCAACCATTTGTGGTCTCGCTACAACTTCCACAATTTTCGTTCGATTTGAACAATTTAAGGCTTTATATTTTCGTAATGAAATTGTATAAATTAAAAAATTTTAAAAAAATAATTCCAAATAATTTATTTCTACTAAAAAAAAAGGTAATGAAAACGATTTATTTCAACGATAAATCGGTTTCATGTAACTTGATAATCATAAAGCTTTTTGATTTTAGATTCCACAAACTTTTACAAAAAATCATTCATATTCAAAGGATTATTAATTTATTAGACAATTCTGCCAGCAGATGGAAATAAATAATTAAATTAAAAATTTAGTAGACAAATTAAAATTAATAAATACAATAAATAATTTTTTTGACTTAAAATTCAAAATTATTTACGCCAAAGTTCCAAATCGACGAATCGCAGTTGCGGATCATTACAATTTATCAACGGATTGCTACATTTTTGTAAAGATTAAGAAATAAATTTATGTAAACATAAAAAAAAATACGTTCCAATGCAATAACTTACCCCGGAAAATCAGCGCGCACAAATGCAGCCGCTGGCACCCATTTCAATTGATCCGAATTGTCGCAAATCAAACGTGCCAACGTAACCTTACGTATCTCGTGCAATTGTTCGAGCGTAAATGCACCCGGATTAATTGTTTTATCATTTTCATAAAAATAACGATCGCCATGTTTGAAACGTGAAAACTGATCGGCAATAATCTCGGCAAATGTATTACCAACGATGCCATCATCAACGGCTTTCTCAAGCAAACCGCCGATCCATAGATCAATATCATCCGGCGATTTATAAACATGACGTAATTTTGCTGCAATGTCCGGTGGCAATTGTTCAAAGCTTTTGATCTTATGTTGACCCATAACTTCCAGATAATCATTGTACGCGCGTAGACCCTGATCACGACCACGTTGTATATTTATGGCAGCCAAATCGAGACCAAACGGATTGTGTCCGTGAAACAGAAAACGGCTGAGACCACTCGTTATGGAGCTGTCCACTTTCTGCATCGGCTGCGTGTACAGTGTACGCAGTAAATCGTCGTAAAAATTACGTTTGCGCATACGCGACGGATTGAACATGACATCGGGTATATTAATCACTTCATCGACATGCGAATTGTCATTTTGTATATGAAATTTACCATCGACACTGGAATGACCCATGCGAAAGGCAGCGCCGGAAAATTCATTTGTTATGGCCGGATTCACATCGACGCTGTAGTCATGCGAATAGCCATGATGCTGCGGCACCAAGCGAAAACGTTTCAATTGCATCGGTCCAATGACCGAGGGCAGATATTCGTTGTAGGTGATGTGTTGCAGTTCGGCAATAACAATGCGCCGTGCCTCCTGGTAGAGCCATTTATCCGAAGCATCACGATTGATTTGGGCCAATTTGTCGGCAATGCGATTGTGTTCGCGCGCAAAGATTATATGCAAAGCGATGAGTGAAATAATTTGATTGGTGCGACCATCGCCGGATTTGAAACAAGTTTTCCCAGGCTCATCGGTATCACAAGCCTTCTTATCGTTGGTCAAGGGCAAAAGGTCACGTCCGAAATCATTAAACATGCGCAGCTTGCCACCACGGAAAGTACGCAGCTCACGTGCTGCTGCCTCGCTGGAGCCGTACACCGGTGAGGCATCCAAGAAGTGTGTCACCTTGCTACGCTGCTTGCCATAGCCCAGCTTACAATCGGAACTGGGCACCAATGAGAGACGCACAAAATTGAGACAGCGTACACCAAAAGCGCCGTAGAATTCATCGTCGGGCGCCACCGGTATGGGCAGACAGGCGAAATGTGATTGATTTGGCGGCAATGCGCTCTTGCCGGACGGTGAACAACATTGAACTAGTTCACCGGTTTCCAGACGTACCGAAGACGATTGTGATACATCGTGTGCCAACAACTGACCAAATTGCATAAGCATTAAATTGTATTTATGATGCGGTCGATCGATATCGGCTAACAAATGACGTGATACATCGCGTGCGCCCAACAATGGAGCACCATCGGCGGCGTGTGCACGCGGTGTCCAAATGCCATCTTCATAGGCGGGCGGCAATAAACGTTCCATTGATTGACCTGCCGCGCCCCACATTGTACGTTGCGGCAACGGATTATTGCAGCTGCCATCGATGCTGCGATATTTCTCATTTAGATCACGGCAAATTGGCGGCGGTTGACATTGACCGGCGAGCGGTGTCTTTGTGAAATCGACTTGAATATTATTCGTGATGATATCGTCGAGTGGCACATGTTCCTTCTTTGTAAACTCTTGATTCGTTATAACCTGTTCCATGGCATTGTTCGATAGCTCAAAATTATGCAATTCATCCTGTGGTGTCGAGTGAAAAACAATGCCATGCGTAAAGTCCGGCTGACCGGGACGCACTGGCAATGTGGCTATATCGTGCATGAGATGCTCAAATCGACGACGTGCCGACTCCAAAACTGAGGGCGGCAAAAATGTGGGCAACATGAAGCGTGCCGCATCAGAGTGTGTCGCTGTTTAAATTGAAATTTTTTTAAAATTTAAATCGTTTCTATTTTTTAAAAATTTTTTTTTTCACAAACCTGTATGATTTTGTCCAGTTTGGCAGCAAAAACCAAACTTTTCACCAGGCAAATCGCAGATCTGTGGTTTCTCATGATCCTGCATGCGTACATGTGCAGGGCATTGAATTTGTGGTACACAAACTATGTCCTTTGGACATGGTTCACATTTCTTTTTCAAAAGAGCACTTTTTGGTTTTTCTGTTTTGTGGCAAAAAGTAAAATTTCAATTTTAAGTTTTTTTACGTTCGCTCATCCGACGGTATTCCATCCAGAGAGAGGGAGAAAAAGCGGTAGAGCGGTGTTCTTATTTTACTTACCATCCGTTGCTTCCTCATATTGCACGACGGTGCTGTCAACGTTATTAGTTGGCTTTGGACTGGTCTTAGTATCGCTTTCATTGCCCTCCGCCGCATCCGCCGACCGTGTTGTGTCTCTCTTCTGTAGGTGAAGGCATCAACTTTTGTTTGTAAAATTATGAACAAACATAAAAATATTAAAATTCGAAATTTTATACGCATTTTTACTTGCGTTTGCAAAAAAATTAAGTTCTAAAATGACTGCTTTGCTTTGCATTCGATGACTTCGAGTTTTTTTTTTTTAACTGTTTTATTTTTGTTGTTGTTTTCTTTTGAATTGAAACCGCGCCAAATTTTTGAACGGTAAATTTTATTTGCATGTATGTGTGTGTGTGTTAGTGAGATGAAAAAAAAAGAAGCGAACTCGCAAGTTGAGTGATAATCGATTTAGAGATGAGAGATATGACTATAATAGCTGTGGAACTTATTCGATAACTTTTTTTGGTTTACATATTTTTACTTTTATCAAATTTGTCGATAAATTATATTTTCTTTAAAAAAATCTATGTCAAAAATCGTTGAATAATTTATGAAATTTTATTTTTTTTTCGGTATGAGTCCACAAATCCTTTTAAATCAAACCTTTTATATAAACAAAAGAACTGTTTATCAGCAGTATGAGCGGGTGTTACCTCTTTGTATGTAAATGTATAGTAGACCAGAATTCGGTCAAATATTTTAACGTTTTTT
The DNA here is from genome assembly GCA_018903435.1 of Leucophenga varia. Lineage (NCBI taxonomy): Eukaryota > Metazoa > Arthropoda > Insecta > Diptera > Drosophilidae > Leucophenga > Leucophenga varia. Next base: position 841,942 of record JAEIFJ010001019.1, read on the forward strand.
TTAAGCTATTTGCAAAATAGCGGTTTTAGTTCGGAGACCTTCAGGCGTGTCACAGAAAACTAGACAACTTGAAAATTCTGACAGTTATTTGCGAACTCTGATGTAGACAAAACAACAATAATAATAAAGCGTTCTGTGTTTCGAAAATTAGATCTAAGCGTGGGAGTGTATGTTCGTATGCCGTTATACTTTGGTGACGCATCTACTAAAGATCAAGAGAGAACGTTTCAGTTGAATAAGCTCGACTATGATATACTCTGTACTGAGTCTGTGCGAACTGCTTTAATCAAATTAAACCACGAAGACTATAAAAAATGTAGAGCCACAAAACTTGGAAATAATATTATCCACAACCCCTTTTTAAGTGCTACTCTGCCCCAAATATTTTTGTTACTTCATCTCGAAACACTAGATACAGCATAATTATTTTATAGGATTGGATTTTGGTTAATTTGGAGTTTCTAGAATAAAATTAAGGTTTGAAAGATTTGTATTTAAATGAATCTATCTGAAGTTGATTAAATTAATTCCATATAAAGACGGACAAACTAATATTTCTTCTTCATTATTATTAATTGTTGGATAAATCTGTCATCAATGTATTGAAAATATGTATAAAGTTGTTTTTTGATATAATTGTTGTTGGATTAAATTGTGTGTGTGTGTGTTTTGTGTTTTGTTAATCAACAGGTGAAATGATTGTGTCATCGAGCAAGTATCACGTGCAGGAAGTTTCGAAATCGATGTACGAAACGAAAATGACAATGATTGTGCGAAAATTTCAAAAGGACGATGTCGGCTCGTATCGTTGCATTGCAAAAAATTCACTTGGCGAAGTTGACAGCAGCATCAGGCTTTATGGTGAGTACAAATCCGTTGAGATATAGAAGACAATGATACATGTATGCGCATAGGTATGTACGAGTATGCATACACACATATATGTATGCATGTATATGTGTGTGTGTGTGCATATCGTTACTTTAGCCATTGAGTTTATCATGAATGTGCCAAGAGTGCCACGTACTGCTGCAATGCTTTGCCAAACTTTGTATTTGTGTTCAAAGCGGAAACGGATGTGGCGTCTGACGTTGCAGTGGAGAGTTTCATGGCGTGCTTTGTTTCAATTACCGGCACATCCGGAATGCGTTTCACACCTGTGTTGTTGAATTCATCGTTTATTTTCCTGTTTTTTTTCCTTTTTCTCCTTTTTTTTCATTTTCATTTTTATTCGTGTTTTCTTTTTTTTTCTTTCTGCTTGTTTGCCTCTGTTTGCAGAAATTCCTGGACCAAATCGTAAAAATGCAGCAGTCAATAAGGGTAATGGCGGTAGCGGCGGTAACGTTGATGCCGATGCGAATGACATACTCAAAATGAAACAAATGAAAGTCACATACCAGCCTGACGATGAGGATCTCTATGGCTCAGCGGAGAATTACGATGACAACGATTTTCAGTTACCGCCGTTATCGCCGAATGTTTATTATACAAATGGCGGAGGGGCAACGGTGGCAGTAATGGCAAATCGTCAACACCGACACAAAAATCAAATATGGGTAACAATGGCGGCGGCGGCGGCGGCGGTAGTACAGGTAGTGGCGGCAGCAGCAGTCATCATAGTAATCATCATCATCATCAACACAATCATCAGCAACAGCATCATGGAACAAATGGTGGTGGTGGTGGTGGTGGTGCTGCTGCTGGAAATGTTGGCAACGATTTAGAGTATGCAGCAAATGGTGGCGTCATTACGCGTAAGCCACCGTATCATGGCAAAACTGAGGTACGCGGTGCTGCCATGGACAATAATGAACTAACATCGGCAGCGGCATCGACAAGGATACCGACAACGACATCGTTAATAGGACTTACGCGAACGATAACGGTGTTATCATGTTCACCGTTGTTATTGTTGTGGCTGCAACAGTTGCTCTCTGGCATTAACAGTTGGAGCGGCCGCCAGTTATGGCATCAAATTCTCATGATTCTATTGCTGGCGCCGTGTTTAATTGCGACATTGCAACGCTGCTTGCTGTTTAGTTTATAATAGGCAACACCATTGGCTCTTCATGTTGTCGAGCAATGGCAAAATTGCAGCAGATTTATCATTTTAATCATCATCATTATCATCGTTGTCATGATCATCGCAAATGTTGTAATTGCGAAATGTTAAAAACAAAAACAAAAAAACAAAACAAAACTGTTTATAGTCATTGTCAGATACACGAACACACACACACACACACACAAACAAATAATTATTATATAGCTATATTATATAATATAGTTGCATATTATATATATATATAAATAAATATAAATATAGAAAAAAAATATAAATATATATTAAATATGTATTGTATTTATGGCATAGTTTAGTCAAAAAATTAAACAAAAATTTAAAAAAAAAAATGAAAAAAACAGAAATATATACTTAGTATTTACACATTTAGAACAAAAAAAAAAAAACAAATAAAATTTAAAAAAAAATAATATAAAATATTTTATCAAAAGTTGCTCTTGCAAAGAATAATTTTTTTTTTATTTAATAGAAAATTATTTAATTCAAAAAATCTATCTAGTATGCAAATTTTTATAAACGGATCAAATAGAATTTTTCATTCTTCTCTTAAAATTTTACTCTGGAACAGTTTTAAAAAATGTTTTCACAGCATATTGCACTTCATAGTTTTAAAAGATGATAGATCTGCGCTACGAGTATGTAAACTTGTTGAAAATGCCAAAAAGAGAAGCAAGAAACAATATGTCTTCCTTCAATTCTTCACTTCATGTTCAATACTGCTAAGGGCTATCTGAAAAGATACTCAAAAATATGAAAAAAAACAAGAAGAACGCTGAAGTCGAGTATACTCGCTGGGGTAAATTTGTATGGGGGGGCCCCTTAAAATGGTTCTAGAGATAATCTCTTGTAGTCTCCGTGATAATCTCTCTCGCAGGACAGACGGACACACAGACATAGCTAGTTTGAAACCCCTTCCAATGCTGATCAATTATATATTTACTTTAAAGGGTCTATCTAGGCTCCTTCTGACTGTTACAAACATTCGCACAAACTTAATATACCCTTTAACACGTTGGTTACAGCGTATAAAAATGCTCTCCTGTAAAATTTCGTTTTTGTCGCTTAAGTTTTATTTGGCGGTTAGGGCTCGATATAATCGTTTTTTACAATATACCGTACGTCACTGCTACTGAGAAAACAGAATACAGAAACAATTTATTTCTTTCAATTTGAATATTTCGCCGCACACTTTGCACTGCCTTGAAGATATGTCATAAGGTCCGTTGTAAATTGTTATTCGTTATAGTTACTTGCATTTGTGTATGTTTTTCTATATCCTGTAGAGTAAATTTTGTTATATTCAAAATTCGTTTCGAGTTTTGTAGTCTTGGCTCTCTATTTTGAATTGAGAAATTTTTTGGTTACTTTAACTAAATTTACCACATTTTAAATCGATTAGTTTAATGGTTCCAACAAAATTTTCGAATTCGATTCGGGAATTGGATTAATATAAAATATATCTCCTTCCTTGTTAGGATTTCTGATCCAAAAAAAAAAAAATCTATACAATCTAATAACTTCTTTTCTCCGTTACAGACTTTCTAATTATAAAAAAAATCGATAAAGTTTATAATATTTAATTTTTATTTTTTTGTAACCCTTAAAGTGGATTTTTAGCTTAGGGGCATGCGGAATTCGGCAGCATTTCCGATGAAATTAATTTCCTTTTCATTTATTCATTTTTTTTTTTTTTTTTTTTTATTGCTTAAATTTCTTTTTATAATAAATCAAAATTAAAAAGTATTTGGCATCAAAACAAAAAAAAAAAGAAAACATTTTAACAGCTGTCAAAAAGTAAGAAACAAACAAAAAAATTAACTGAAAAGAAAAAAAAATGAAAATATTGTGAAAAGGGAAACGGAAGTCAAGCAAGAAAATGTCAAAAATTAAATAAGCAAAGAAAAAAAATGGCAAAAGATAATTTATGTAAATGAAATACACTTCACAAAACACACACACACACACACACACACACACACGCACATGTCATTCAACTTGACATTTCAATGCAAGCGCATAAGTGAAGCTGAACGAGAACCATTGAAAATAAATAAATAAATACAAGAAAGTATTGTACTGCGCTGCGTTGTGCGTACACTTAAAAATGGCGAAAGGAGAATGCATCATCGTTCATCTTACGCCATCCTCGATTATCCGATACCCAATTCTCTTCGCAGCATACACATACAGATGCAAAATAAACGTCTTTTGAATTAAGCAAGACGCATATGCATTGAAAACTTCAACTGTTGGAAAAAATGCTGCAGATCATCACCATCAGAAATTGTTGTTGTTGCTGCTGTTGCTTCTGTTGCTGGTGTAGTATGTAGCAGCAGATTTTCGAAACAGACAGCGCAGACAACTTATTTTAAACTTGTTTTGCTGCTTTCGGCGCTTTTATATACTTTTAAATATATACACACACGCACACACACACACCACACACACACACATTCATACATATTCATATACGTTTAGCTACTACAATATATCGGATCAACAACACACTTTTCTTTTGAAGCCTTTTAGTATTACGAGAAATGTTTGAAAAATATTGAGCAAAAAAAATATTTTGTTGATATTTTAATTTGAAAAAAAAAAAAAAAAAAACGTTAAATTTAAATTACATTTTACAGTATTGCTGCAGGGTATAAAAGCATTTGATGCTATACAACTAACTCAAAGTTTGTTTCGAATTTGGTGACCTAATTGACAAGTTTTTACGGCTTATTAAAAACTTTAAAATGCATGGAGCAGACAAAGCTGTATTCGAAATTCATTCCAACAATATGGCCCCGGTTTCAAGGCCCCATTTAGGCCTTCTATCAATTTTTTATCTTTTATCGTTTTGGCCTGTAAGCCGATCACTTTCAAATCAGTCAGTTAGGTGAAAGGGATTTGCAAAGATTAGGAGAAAAGATTCTTTCTGATACACCTGATACACCTTTCACCTAAACCAAACCTTTCCCTCTCTTCGGATCTTAATTATATTTCCGAGATAATGTAGATTCAAATTTTCGGTTTAAATTTAATTATTAAAAAAACTTGAAATATCTGGGAAGTCTTATAGTGGTGGTTGTAGGTCTGGTACCTAGAATTTGCGGAACACTCATCCGGACTTATGCTTAAAAAACTGTTTTGGAAAGAAAAAACTTAGACCTTTCGATCAATATATATAATATAAATTTTCATATCCTTTCTTTGTTTGACCGCTTGAAGCTCAGCGTGGACGCTTGGATTTTATATGCCATGAATTACAAAACATCGAAGTCGAAGAAAAGCTCTAGTCTCCTTTCTCTTGGTTACAAAGTCCCCAAATATTTGGCCATAGGTGAAGACGCTGAAGAGTAATAAAGTTGGCAATAGAATTGCTTGTTCTAGGATTTTCGTAACACAGAGGTAGGCAAGTTTTGTCGGTTGATCCTCTGGCTGTCGCACATATAGTAGACCAATATGACCCTTATTGATACCAATGGCGGAGTTCATTCAGGGATTACTATAATATTACTGCATGTTTGGCAAATGCCAGAAGTTTGTTTCGAGTTCTACTGGCCGCCTCTGTTAACGATGCGATCCGAAGTGTTCCTAGAAAAGTTACTAATGAGATGCTCCAGAGTCTCTATGATTCCCTGCTCCGCACACGTCTGTCGGTCTTATACCTAACTTTTTCGCATGAGCGGCCGCTAAGTAGTAACCTAAATGATCAATATTTCAAGACTTTGGAATTAATTTGTGCAAATCGATCGTATAAAATTGCGACCTTTAATTGTTTTAGTTTCCATTAACTTTTTAAAAACCAATCTCGTTTACATTTATACATTTGGAGTTTTTGTTAACCGCGTTGAGTTGCTATCAATCTTCTACTTCGGTTTCGGCTTCCGCTTGCACACAATTTGAAAATTACGCTGCTACTCTTCCCATGCTTCTCTAATACTCCTCCATTTTCTTTCTTTTTTTTTTTTGTTCCATGTCCAAAGTATGCACATGCATATGCAAAAGGTTAAAAACTTTTAAAATGCACTTCATTCAATTTCTTATAAGAAATGCCAGATAACCGGAAACCCTAAACGCAAGGCGAAATATTCAAGTAAGACAGCCAAAGCAGTTACTCCTCTATTTTTTGTTGTTGTTGTTGTGTTTGTGCTGCTGCTGCTGTACGCTAGAATGACTGCTGAATGAATGAATGGATAAATGGATGGATAGGTGGATGGATGGATGGATGGATAGAAAGTTGTTTTATATACATTTCAAGAATGTATGCATGGACTTAGTCAGTTATTCAAGTTCGCATAATCACTACTTTTGCATTGAGTTATACTTAGTTAGTGTTGTGTTGTTGTGTTTTATATTATATTTATTGTTGTTGTTGTTGTTTTTGTTGCTGCAGTTGCTGCTGCTGTTGTCTCTCTTTCATCAAAAAGTTAAAGTTTTGTGAGTTTTTTGTTTTGTTTTTGTAATAAATTACATGCTGCATAGTGTCTGTAACTCAAACACTCTTTCTATATGTATGTGGTGGCTGGAGTGAAGTGGAGTGAAGTGGATATGTTAAATTTAGCAATTGTGTTGCTGCTGTCGCCGCTGTTGCTGGTAAGAAGTTTAAAAGCAAGTTAAAACCGCATACTACAAACGAGATAAAGAGATAGAGGCAGAGATGGAAATAAAGATAGAGAAAGAATATGGTAACTAAACAGCAGAGTGATTGTGAAAGAGAAATGTCACACACACATACACACACGCATATATTTCGGCAACACTTTTTAATGAAATAAAAACTTGTGTGCCAAAGTGAATTTTACTGTAAACGACAACAGGAGCAGCAGCAGCAACAGCGACAAAAAAAAAAAAAAAAAAAAAAAACAATGCTAAAGATGTACATGCAGCACCGATGAAGATGAAGTTGACAACATAAGTAACAGCAGTAGCTGCAACAAGCAACAACAACAATTACATACAGATGGCCCACATCCGTTTTCAATAAAACAACGAAATTTAGTTTCAACACATCAGTCTGTGTATGTGTGTGTATGTGTATCTTAAATTAAATATGTGTATGTGTAATAGACAAAACCGCCAAAGGATGTCCTGACGATGATGATGATAATAATAATAATAAGACTTTGACGACAGCGAGCAATAGCAACACAACAACAACCACAACTTGTCTAAGAACAATAATAAGAACAAGTATAACAACTACAACAAGTGCTCTCGTCGTCGTTGTCACAAGTGTTTCAAATTACATATCCGCGTCCACACAACAACAACAACAGCAACAACAAAAACAATGGAAACGTAGGAATGAAACAAAACATCCGAAATGATGATAATACATATAAATAAGTAAACAAGGTCTGATTGTATAATTTTCAAAAGCAAGAATTAGACAAAAATTGAATATAAAATAATAACAAGAAAGAGAGCTTATATTATCCGAGATAATCGTTTTCATACGGCAGACAGCATGAAGTAAGCACAGACAGACAGACGGACGGACAGACGGACAGACATAGCTAATTCGACTCCCCTTCCAATGCTGATCAAGAGTATATGCACTTTATAGGGCCTCCTTCTGCACAAACTTAATACATATACCGCGTAATTTGGTTTCATTTATTTTTTGTGAACTCTTTTGCGAGTCCTTTTTCTCTGAAAAACAAAGCTGAAAAGTATGCAACACTTTTTTTTTTTTTTTTTTTTTTTCATTTTTTAACATTCCAGTATCTTTTGTTTAATGATTTTTTCTTTGCTTTGCTTTGAACAGTTCACTTCCATTTGCTATTTTTATTTAACGCTTCGCAATAAATAGCAATGACTTTACTGTTCTTCTACTGATTTTTATTGTTACTTTGCTTTGGCATGGTTTTGTTTTGTTGCTTTTGTTTGCCTTCGCATGTAGCATGCAGTGCAGTCCAACAAAAAAATGTCAGCAGACTACGAAATACTGAAGACGCGTCAGCGTCGCAAGAGAAAAGGCCGCTTAATTGCTCACTTTTCTGTACTTTTAAATTGTGTTTTAATTTCTTCGTTCCGCCAACTTGATACAACTTGGCTGGTTCACCACTTTTGTAAAACACTTATTACGTCGTCTCTAAGTCGTCTCTATTGCTGCTTGTGGTCGACACTGAGACTGACAGCTGAAGAATGTTAAATTTTCGAATACATATATTTTACCCTTTACACATAAAAAGTTCAATATTTATAAATTAAATAAATATCTGTGGTGTCACAAAAATCTCTTTCAAACAATTTCGAAAGTGATTTTTTGAAACGATTTACAAATCAACTGCTAAGAATTTCCATTGCAATATTGAATTTAAATGTAACGTTTTCTTCAACCGGAACTGAAATAATTTGCAATGAAATCATGAAACAATTATATCAGATGACGTATTCCGCCGCTATCTCTTTCTATTTTGATAACAAAATTTGTTGAGTATGCATGTTTTGGTGAATCTATACAATTTCACCTTACAAACATCGATTTTTCTGCTTCTTGATTTTGATAAAATTTAAAAATTAATTTTCGTTAATATTAAAAAAAAAAAAAAAAATAGATCAGAATCTTTTCAGCCAATTTTTGTGTCTATATTGCGTGTTGGGAAAAAAAAATTTTATTGTTTGTAAAGATATAGTTTTCGGTAAAATTAAGCAGGGCAAAAGCGATCATTGGGTATGTGCGACATACACGAAGCACACAACTCTTTCATGGTCAGCAAATGAAGGCTCAAGATGAGAGATCCATAAGGTCCGTTCACCACCCATAACGCCACTTGAAATACAGTTGTAAGTCAAAAACGGCTGGATTTATTGTAGGGAAACACTATAGTCTACGAAAATGACACAACAAAATACAAAACAAGAGAGTGCATAATACCGTTATCTTTTGTAAAGGTACTCCTTTTCTTTTCTTCTTTATTTAATTTCTTAAGTTTACCTTATCACTTGCCACTTACCAATATTCAAAAAAAATTAAAATATTTGAAAGAAAATCCAACGAAAGGATTTCATAGATGATGAGCGGTTCTTATATCACGTCTAGTGTGGAAGTTGTTCGTTATTAGTGATCATATGGTCAGACTTTTTTTTTTTTTTTTTGTATAGCTTGTAAATAGACCGAAAAATATGTTGCAATTGCTCAACACTTTTACAAATGGAAGTTTAGTCAGGAGCAGTGCTGTATTGGGAAATTATAGTAGTCACTGACTGGCTGTCACTGTGAGTGTTTGACGAACCGAAACGCATGGCTATAATGACTCGGTTTATGATGCCTGAATAAGAATATTTATTTATTTAATTGCCTTTTTCAGACCGCATATGTAATGTTTTGCAATTCTTTTTTCAATTTGAAGAAAATAAAATTTTGTTTTATTAGTTTGTAACAGTTAAGTACAACATGCATCTGAAGGTTATTTAAATTTCGATTCTACAAAAGTTTTTTGTGTTTTTTTTTTTTTTCTTTTTCTTTAAAACATTTTCTTTATCATGTCGTCTGTTTTTTCTTTTGTTTTTTAACATTTCTTTTTTTTTTTTTTTTTGTTAAATTACTGCGGTTTATTGTTTTATGCTCTGCAAAACTTGTATCTATTTAAATTTTGTGTGTGGCAACATGTTTATTTTATAACCTTAAGGCAGGCAGCTAACAAAACGCCGTCAAAGATTCTACATAGAGACATGTGCAATGGTTGCGGGATGCGGAATGCGGTATGCGGGGGATGACTAAAAACTGAATGCTTGAATGGCTAAAGAACGCGTCAAACTTCATGTTTTGCAGGAAGTTTAATTGAATGCGCTGCGCTGCGCTGCTTAAAGACAGATGCCAACGAGCCAGTCAGCCAGACAGACTGTATGTGTGTGTGTGCGTGTATGTTTGTATTTTTACCGGAAGTTGGTCATACATACACACACACACGCACGCATACATACATCGACATAAGCAATCAAATTGAATTGTTACATTTTATTTAGCTTGCAGCTTGTTAAAATTCTTAAAAGTATTTCTTTTAGCTTTTCAAAAAAAACTTGTTTTCTTGATTTAATAAGAGACTGCTTGGTTGAGTGCATATGTGTTATCTTGTCATTGGCACACTTGAAATAAAATATAACTTAATGCATATCATATATCTTATATTCGAATATAAAAGATTTTATAAGAGCAGCAACTCAGCAGTAAATTCAATTAGAAATATTTAATTTGTTTCGAAATATTGCATGCAACTCTTTTCACCTTTTACAAAAATACAAAAAAAAAAAAAAACAAACAAGAAGAAAACTTTTATTACTTAAAATTTCATTTAAATTTTTTGACTCTGAAGCATCTTTCTTAGCTAATCAAAAAGGCCAGTGTTGATCCTGTAAATCTGTTTGTTCTATTTGAAATGCTTGAATGCTTCGAAGCGTCGTCTGTCTGTCTGTCCGTCTGTCCGTATATGCTGTTGCGCTTTTGTTTCAATTATTTCTCAAGTTTTTCAAATTTAATTGAATTAATTTTTACAATTCTGATTTCAACTTAATTGAATATAATTATTTAATTTCAATCTCGTATGCCACTGCAAATTCTGTCTAAATTGTTGACTTTTGTTTACACTAAAGCACTTTCTTAGATATATTTCGTATATTTCTATCTAAACAATTTAATTGGAATATATTTAGTTTTTATAAATATTAAAAATTGAGTTTTATCGGATGTAAATCATTTTAAAGTCTTATTAAATTTATTTGTACTAAAACAAACTTAAAACTTGGAATCGAAAAAAAAAATATGGCGGTTTCACGCAAATTTAAAGTGCCCAGTTTTTTTTTTTTACTCGACCAGACCTACAACTCCTCCCAACTAGTTAAGCAATAGATTCTTTCATCAACTTCACAGAACGCACAATCTGTATTTGAGTAACCGATACAATCGAAATATACATTTATTTCAATCGCTAGATGAAACACCCTGTAAATTTTTATTTATTTAAATTATAGAAATTTTTCTTTAATTTAATATTTTAAAAAGATTCAAATAAAAAAAGAATATAAACAAAAAAAAATATAATATTAAAGAGAAGGCGAAAGTTAAAAGAAATAATAAAAAAAAAACAATAAAAATATGTGCCGTTATTAGTGAACAACAACTAAGTATATATAAAAAAATTATATAGGTATATATAAACAATATAATTATATGTATAAACCAAAAATATATAAAAAAATATAAAAATAAAAAGTTCTTTCTAGAAAAAATATAATAAAAATTATTATATATGAAATAGACAATTGCATAACATGGACAAAATTAAAAAAAAATAAAAAAAAAAAAAAAACATTATACTCAATTTTTAGATTAAGTTTTTGTTTAACGAAAATGTTAAAAAAAAAAAAAATTTTTTTTTGGCTGTGTAATATTTCAGAATCAAAAAACAAAATTTTAATATTATATTTAAATGTATATAAGAATATATAAAAAAAAAAACAGATAAATAAATATATTATTTAAAAAAAAAAAAAAAAAATTATTTAGAAATTGTTTTATATTATATAAAAAACTACTTTAACTGTTCAAGACAATTCGAATTAAATTTATATATATAAAAAAATACAATACATATAGTAGGTATAGCTACGGTAGAACATTGAAAAAAAAAAAAATAATAAATAAATAAAAATAAACAGCTACAATTTTTTTTTTTTTTTTTTTTTTTTGTATATATAAAAAAAAATAAAAAATATATTGGAAATATATATACAATAAAAAAATCAAATAGAGCAGTTCGTAAGTAATCAAAAATATTTTAAAAAATGTATGCAAACTGTTTACAAGAAAAAAAAAAAAGTATAAAAAATCATAAACAAAAAAAAAAATTAAAAAAAAAAAATCAAGTATTTATGCATATAAATACAATATACATACACATATATATACTTATACATACATATATCAAATAAATAAAATACATATTAATAATAAATTGTATAAAAACTCAAAAGTTTTACTTGTCTTTTTTGGAAGGTTGAAAAAGTTTGAGATTTTTTGCAAGTTAAGAAAAAATTTACATAGCATTGCCATATCATAAATAAATGTGGATTGTGTTTGTTGTGTGCTAAATAGACGGATTCATTTAAACTTTTTATATAAAAAATGCTTTAAGCAGTAAAAATGGGTAAGTCTTGAAGAAAAGTGCATCGTTGTTCAACCCAGATGAAATAATAGAAATAAAAACTGTTGAATACAATCCAAATAGTTGAAATTTACTAAAATTATGGTTTAGATATGTTCCATATTGAATCAATTATTGTTGCTTCAATACAAATAAAATACATTTTAGACTAGAAAAAAATATTAATAAAAAAAAAAAAATATGAAATAAATTTGAAGCGGAAAAAATTTTCTTAAAATAAAAAATTCTTTGCCATTTTAGGCATGCAAAAAAAATTTAATTTAAAATGAACGCTTATAATTCGCAAACTGTTTATGAGTTGGGTTGTGCAAATCAAAATGACAAGTAACGCAAGGCATATGTTTTTTTTTTTTTTTATTAAAAATGATTCTAAAGGCTACTGGAAAACCCAGTTTAGACAATATTATCTATTATATGTTCGATATGTAAAAAAAAATACTTCTCAGGTGAAAAACTGTTACATCTTTTCTTAATTTCAAATTGTGGAATATAACGAAATATTTTTTTTTAGAATTGTTGATATTTTTCATAACTTTTCAAATCTTTTAAAGATGCTCCAAAGCATTCAATGAAGCGCAACAATTTAAAGTTAACTGCAATGATATCCTTTTTCAACAACTACAATGAAAATGCCTGAGAACTGCTTAGCACCTTTCGGCTAGTTACCTTACACAACTGTAAACTGACAGCGTAGAATGGGCGTAGAAACGAGTTGAGACGTAAACAAAATGAACAGCGAAATACAACTTTAAACTTAGAAGAAGAACAGGCAAACTTTAGTGCGAATTTCGCACGCCTTAATTTATGCAACAAAAAAAAAAAAAAAAACCGAATGATGATGAGAAGGATGACGGCAAAGCCAACGACAACGACGTCGAGTAAGGATATTTCTGACAATTTCTACGTCGATTTTGGTGGCTTTAGCGGTGGCAGCTTGTGTGTGTTACGCAATATCGATGGGTGGAGTGTTTGGGTTAGGAATGAGTTTGAGGTTGACTTTGTGTTCGCGGTTGCGTTGAAAATTATACACCACTTTGGCGGTTATGCAAACAAACCTCGCAGCAGTCAGACGCAAAAATCACTTGCCGTGCTCTTGATGCTGTGGATTGTCCCGTGAACTGTTGGTTTTTTTTTTTTTTTGTGGGGAAGGGTGCCGGCAGATTGTAAGCGTCAAAAATTGTTATGAGTTTTTGTTGTTGTTGTTTTTTGTTTTGTTGCCAGTTAAATGCTTTAATTGAAATTAATAACGCACAGAATTCTCAATTGTTTTCATTAAAAGTCAATTTCTGGTTGAAGGTCTTTGCTCTTTCTATGCCGCAAAAAGGGTTTTTTCCTTCAATGATTTTCGTAAACAAATTTTTTTGTATTGTTTTTTTTTTTTTTGTATTTTTTTGGTAATGCGACCGCGGCATAATTTTGTTTTGGCAACTGTAGCCGCATCGCTTATGAATGAATGGATGAATAGAGCTGGCGTTGAAGTTGATAATAGAAGGATGCGCTGTTAGCTGTGTTCTATGCGGTTTAGTTGAGCGTGATTGAAACAACGCACAAGCTCTATTTTTTATGAACGCATTTATTAAAGACTCTAATTTCATTATTCAATTATTTTGGCTTACTTTAAGTTGTCTTTTTGCTTGTCAAATAAAATGTGCTCACTTTCGTTGTTAATAAATGTACTATTTTTTTTGTTTTTTTTTTTTTTTATTTTTATTAAGTGTTGAGCATAGCGTTCTGTAAGCTATTTTTCACTTGTCAAGTGGTTTTGAAAACAATGATTAAAAGTGCACGGACAATCTTACACATCGAATCATATTTTCCACGCCATTCTTAAAGGATGTGGATGTATTTAGGTAAGTAATTTTTTAGATGTGAAAACAGAATGAAAGCTGAACAACTAAATTTGGCGAATGCTATTAAAAATGTCACAATTCTTAATTGATCTGGATCAAATGGGTGCAATAACATCACAACTCGACACGGAAAGTGATTCAAGCATCAGATTAGGCTTATGTTGTAGATTTTTCATCGCTGAATACAAAGTCTCGACGTGATGGAAAACTTTCCAGGCTTATCTTATAGATCGCAAAATTCCTATTTAGCGATCTATAAGATTTTATTATTATGGTTTATTTATTCATGAACTTCATCTTTTTAACCGCCACACTATTGTGGAGGCATCGTAGACCCAACTTTTTCAGTTCTAAGCAGCTCAAGTGTTATAATCTAAGTGCCACGCCCATTTTATGGTATAGCGCCCATACAAAGTTACTTTTTTTCGATTCTTTGTATGAAAATAGCTATTATTTAGGAATATATTCACTCCAACTTGGGTAAAAACATTTCTTATGTCATTCAATGTCAAAACCAAGATACCACGCCCATTTATAGGTATAGGCCCTATACGAATTTTCCGCCCATTATTTATTTTTTGTATGAAAATAGTAATTATTTATGAGTATATTCACTTCAAAGTCATCATTCCAAAGTCATCCTATATTTACTCTACTGATATTATAAGGATCAGCCCACTATAACATAGCATCCATTTTCAAATTTGTATACCCTGTATCCAAAGGGTAAAAGGGTATATTAAGTTTGTGCGAATGTATGTAACAGAGAGAAGGAGACAAGATAGACCATATAAAGTATATATATTCTTGATCAGCATTGGAAGGGGAGTCGAACTAGCTATGTCTGTCTGTCCGTCCATCCGTCCGTCCGTCTGTCTGTCTGTCTGTCCTGGCTGTCTGCCGTATGAGAGAGATTATCTCGGAGACTATTAAAGATTGGGCCACCATATTTCAAACTTAGACTCTCCTAGGTCGTCAAGTGTTGCAAACGGTTTTTCTCTAGCCCCATTTTAAAGGGTACCCCCCATACAAATGTACCCCAAAATTTTGGGTTTTTGCACAAAAACGTCATTGTTTTTTATTCTAGGAAGTTCAAATTTAGTATAAATTATGTCTATGATAGTCCCAATAAAATATCACAATATGGGTAGGACCAACAAAATTTTAGGTATAGCCCCCATACAAATGTACCCCAAAAATTTGGGTTTTTACATAAAAACTTCACTGTTTCTTTTTCTAAAAAATTTTAATTTGGTATAAATTTTGCCTATGATAGTCCCAATGAAATAGACCAATGTGGCAAGGCCCAACAAAATTTAAGGTATAACCCCCATACAAAGATAAATTCATTCCATAGGTTAAAATTTTACCCCATTATTGTGTCTTAATCCCTTCTCCAAATTTTACCAAAGCCACTGAGGATCAAAAATAAACTAAGCCCAGATGTGGCGGGTATTTAAGCTACGGTTCCACCGAAGTAAACATTTTTTGTTGTTTTCGTTTTTTTTTTTTTTTTTTGAGAGAAAAATGGTTGATCACATCCACAAGGCTGAAATTCATTTTGTCTTAATTTTCAAAATCACAAATTTCTACGCAACGAAACATCGTAACTACTCTGATGAGCCAAAATAGCAAAACACATAAAATTTATTTTTATGATATTTTTTTCCAAAGCACACCCACCTACACACACAGGTGTGAATAAGTATAAAAGTTTTCTTTGTTTAAAATAAATCTTTTTTTTTTTTTTTTGTCTTATTTAAAGTAACAAAAATCGGCATGTACCTATTTCATATTAAGTATTTTCTTCAATAAATAATGAAGTGTAAAGACAAATGTTAAAGGCGTGGCTATACTCGTACAGACGGACGCACTGAACCGCAAAACTTTGACACATATGTATGAGCAAAGGCGTTTATGAAAAGCTTTTGGTTAAGATGAAACTCAATGGGACAACCCAAAAAAAAAAAAAAACAAAAAACTGTGGCCGCTGTTGTTGGTAACAAAAATGAATGAGGAATGCCAGCTTACATTATTACAAAATTACGATAAATGTCAACGAGTTGTCACTTTTGCACACAACGGCAAAACCCTCAAACACTGCCTTTTATTCAAGTTATTCTGTCGGACAGACAGACAGACACACATACCCTCAACATACTATATACATACATAAGAATCTAAAAGCAATAGAGATAGCCAGCATATTTAAGTACATAACTCATTGGTCTACTTATACTGACTCACGAAAAACAGTTCCATTCTATTCCATTCAATTCTCTTTTCAGTTTTGTTGAGTTGGTTGCGTTTTGTATATTTTTCGACATCGACGCTTGGATGAATCGGAATAGTCAGTCGTCGTCGTCGTATGAAGAAGGATAATTCAGTGAGCCAGCCACACTAACACTCACAAAATTCTAAAACTTCTTCCCATTCTGCAGACAGATGCACACCCGCAGGCATCGGCCATATGTTGAGGTTAACTTCAGCCCTAAGCATACGAGTATGTATGCCTCGAATTTAGGTTTGAGTTTTTGGTTTTTGGAAGTGAAATAAGTAAAATTTGGGCCTTAAGTTTTTTGAGTCGAGGCATACTTGCATTCCCATTGCGGTTGCAAGAAGTTATTTGCTGTGTTATTTTCACAACAGCTTCCGTCTTTTTTCCTACAGAAACAGTAGCAGCAACAGCAGCAGCAATGGCAAAAGTACATACTTAATTTTGTTGTTGCTAGTCAGTCGTTTCGTTTCGTTTCGATGTGTGAATGTATTCGTATTCGTATTCTATTGTATAAAATTGAAATGAGACGAGTCAAGTCGAGTCGAGTAGTTGTTGTTGTTGTTGTAGTTAGTAAGGACATCAACATTTGAATTAGGAGTAGTACGTAGTACGAAGAAACGGACATCCTGCTACTGCTGCTTGAGAGAGCTTAATTTGCGCAGCTGTTAGGCAAACTCAGCCCCAACTGTATTCGGCTTTGTTCGGTTTAATTCCCTTCACTGCGTTTTGTGTTATTTAATTGTTTGTTTGCTTATTGCCATTGCAATTCTGATTATATAATTCTTCAGAGTTTTTTTCTTCTAAACGCAAAATATTTTCACTTTATATTAATAATTTTATTTGCAGCAAAAAAAAAAAGCAGTTCCTTTTATCTTTCGGTAACACTAAGCTTCAAGGGGTCACAGGTTTGATGAAAATATCGATATAAGCCAAGCTTAGTTCTTGATTTGTATACATTTCAAGCTTCCAAAACTGCAAATATTTACATCCTACCTGATTGTATTCTCGAGATAATTATCGTGTTTCAGTTTAAATGCTGAAAAGCAAGGAAAAACGCCAACGTCTGGGTTTAATTTATTTTTTGATCATCAGTGGCTTTGGTAAATTTTGGAAAAGGAATGGCTTGGAATCAATAGTCCGATTCAACCAAAGTTGGAGACCTGTGCTATTCTGAACACAGCGGTTTCATTTAAATTGATGATGAGTTAGACATCTAAAATTTAAACTGAAGTTGGATATTGGACTCAAGATTGCAAGTCTATTTTTTTTTTTTTTTTTTCGTGCGATTCTTGAATAGATTTTATAAACAGAAAATTTCGATTTTCGCTATGAAGTGCATCATCTCGTGTATTTGTGTTGTTCGTAATTTTGCATGTAAATCAATGTTGTGGAACCACATTTTCGGTGAGTCAATTTCGAACAGGTTTTTGACATGCGTTTCACTACAAGTATATAAGCTACGAAGTTGTAGACAAACGAATTTCCTAGACTATTTTCCAGAAATTTGAATATGGAAATTGTTGTCGCCTGGCCACAGAAAATGGTCCGAATAACCCCGCACCACATAGCCCCACTGCACTTCTTGTAGAGTAGACATGCTAAAAAATCACATCTATTGGTTTAGAATTATTAAAAGTGCCTTAAAGCACTTATATATGATTTACACAATTTAACCATTATTGCAATTTATGTAATAAGTGCCTTAAGGCAATGTTAAGTGTTAGTGCTAAAATAATAATATAAAAAAAACGATTCAATTTTGCCACATATTTGTCTTTGCTAGAGATTACTATCTAATAAAAACGAACAGACCGAAGCATTGAGCAAGGATTCCGAGAAAAATTCACTTTTGTTTTGGAACATAACTCATGCAGGATGCCTCATTTGTCAAAAGTGATCAAAGCTTTTCGTTGCATTTTAATGCATTTTTTTAAATGTTTTTTTTTTTTATAATCTTTAACATTTCATAACGAAATAATTTGCCTACTTCTGTTCTTGTTGTTGTTTTTTTAGTTCTATCTTTCATTTCACTTCATTTCTCTAACACTTGTATCTCTCTTAAATTCTCAGTCGCTGACTCTTGCTCCTTCCTTTAATTGCTTCCGTCTTGAAATTGATTTAATTAAGTTCATTAAATGTTGTTAGCGCGATTTCAGGCATTTCGCTTTAAGTTGTAGCATACTTCACGTATTTTAAGCAAAAATAAAATGGCCAAGTCTAAGATAATGTTGCAAAGCATTAAAATAGAAAAGGTTTTCTTTTTTTTCTTTTCTTTTTAATAAAGCTTAAATTAAATTAGCTACATTAATGAGTCTTTTTATTAATTCTGTCTGAAAGCTGTCGTATTGACGAAAAATATTAATTAATTAAAATCTAAATATGGAAATAATGAAAATACAAAGTATAAATCTATTAAAAATCTTTAAATCAAACTTCTTTTTTGGTCTTTAGAGTGGATATAGTTTTAATATTGCACACAAGGTCTTGTTTTCAGAAGAGGATATCTCCGAAAATACCGAAAAAAAAATTGTAAATTCTCATAATTCCATTTCAGTGTTTTAATTTTCTCATAAATTTAATTTACGTGGTCATTTGCTGTTCCATAATACCACAATACTCACTTAAACAGCTCAGTTCTCCAAATAAAAAATTCAAATTCACATTTTATCAAAAAAAAAAAAAAAAACCAAAAGAAATCCTAGCAACCAAATATTTTATTTAAAAAAAAAAAAAAAACATTTTGTGAGTTTTCTTTCTGTTTTGTTTTTTTTTGTTACGTCAATAAACAGTTTGAAATTATATTTTCAAGATTTCCATAGAAACAATACTAAAAAAAAAAAAAACACGAAAATAATACAAAATAAATAAATAAAAACAATAAAAAAAAATTTACCAACGTTTTTCTTGTTGAATTGTTAACATTTTTGATTTAAAGTGCAGATGCAACGCATCCAAATTATAAACAAAGTGAATACAAAATAGAAATATAAATGCAAATGCAAATATAAAGAAAAAAATACTAGTAACAAATTCGTCAATTCGTCTCCGAAAAAGCATTTAAAGCCAAAAAAAAAAAAAAAAATACAAAATGGTAAGTCAAGGAAAAAAAAAAAAAAAAGTAGCAAATTGTTGTACCAAAATTTAAAAAAGTGATTTTATGGTGCAGCATTTTAGGCGAAAGTTAAAGGAAACATTTTTTTTTTTTTTCATTTTGTAATATTGTAAATTTGGTCAGCTGCAGCAGTTTTTAGTTAGCTGAAAATAAAATCATCGCTTTCACTATCACCGGCGACAACATTATAACTGAGACGATAAGAAAACCCATTGCAGGCATGCATCAAGACAGGCAGGCAGGCATGCAGGGAGGCATTTGCTTGCAACCCATTCAGAGCTCGACAGAGCTCAGTCCACGTTCACTAATGCAATTTTTCATGCCATACCAAACTGTTGTCGTAGCGAAGCAATCTCTTTACTTGCTTTGTAGTGTATATGCAAATAAACTGAACAGATGTCAGAGCAGTTTAGTTCGTAGAAATAATGCCACCAAAAATTGGTTCCATACATGAAAGCACCCTCCGCTAAGCCTAGTAAGATAACATAGACGTTCTAAAGGTTCATTCCATAGCATACTTTCGGGATTTTGACATTACAATTGTTTATGGTCAAACTTACACATTAAATCGATCAAAATCCATATATATATATTTGGTGAGATTAAAGAAACTTCGGATTCATAAGCATGTAAAGTGTAGAATGATATGATTTGCCGAACCGATTGGTGGCAAGACTGATGAGTTAAGCATTTGATCCTGGCCCTTTCCGTATTTTTTTTTAAATTGGTCCGTCAGTTCCGACTTTTTTCAATATATAATGGTATAAATATCTATTGTTTCACCGAAGTTTTACGAAGATCCAACGCCTTGCCTCCGTATAAAAATGAATGGAGAATCTGTTAGTAGGAAAATTTTAATTTTGTGGTTGTAGAAAACTTCGTCTATTTGGGATCAGAGGCAAATAAAAACAATGACAACAGCTTGGAAATCAGACGAAGCTCTCGAAGGTCTCGGTAAGCAACTGCGAAGTAGAGTATTATCCAGAACAACAAAAATCAAACTTTACAAGACATTTATTCTCCCAGTCCTGATGTGTATGGCTCCGAATCATAGGACAGGACACAAGGGGCATTCACTTTGCTGTCGAGTGTGAAATTAACTTTAATTTTTGCAAGATCATTTTGAATAGCTTAAAAATTTGCGTATGGACTTATATTTGTGTGCGTAACTGTACTGTATGCATTTGTGCACATCAACAGAAGGATGTGCAGTAGTAAGCAAGTAATGAAGTAAAATGGAGAGAGAGGCAAAGAGACGATGTTACAAAAGGAAACGATGAAAATATTACGAAATATTTATGGAAAAATCAGAACGAAATATGTACGCAAACATGTAAATACTTACAGTGTGAATACAACAATATTTGTTTACGAAAATTGTGAGCTTTAAGCACCAAAAAAAAAAAAAAAAAAAATCATATACAAAGCATGTTCTGCTGCAACGACACACTTAAATACGCTACATTCTGAGGTGTCACATAAAATCTCTTTCGTTTGGATTTGTTTTTTAAATCGCTGCTAAAATTCAATAAAATAATGAATATAATTCACAATTAGTTCAATCACGTATTCAAAAAAAAAATAAAATATAATAAACTAATTGTGAATTATATAAATTATTTTATTGAATTTAAGAAGAGATTTGAATCCAAACGAAAAAGAGATTTTGTGTGAGATTTGCAGCAGAGCACAGCATTAGTGAAATTAATGTTAACAATGAAGCGTGCAAAGATGACGATGACGTTGACGATAAACCGTAGCGAAAAATAGATGTAGATGATGTAGGTTGAAAATTTTTGAATAATTTGAAGTCATAAAATATGCAATAAGCCAACAGCTGTTGCGAAATTGTTTTGAAAGCCGCGCTATCACATTATTTAAAAGTCGTCGTCGTCGTCATCGTCGTTGTTGTTGTTGTTGCTTGCTGCTGCTGGCGCCAAGCGTCAATCCTATAACGGACGATGCGTCGTCTGTCCAAATGCCAACCTACAGCGTTGAGCATTGAGGCTGAAGGTGCATCAACATTTGCTGCAACAACTCTGTTCTGCCTGGATACATGAGAGAGACAAAGTGCGCTGAAGAGTCGCGTGCTCGAGAGAATGAGACAAAAACAAATTATTTAAACGGCGTAAATACGCGAAATCGAATTAAATGTTGAAAGATTACAAAAAAAAAAAAAGCTCCTAGTGAACAGACTTAAAGGATGCACGAAATGGCAGGAAAAATCTGCTGAGTTAATTGTGCCAGGCTAGGCCTGAGTTGTGCAGCGAAAGTGAGTTCTGTTGCAGACAGCAGCTGCTTTACTTTTATGACCTTTTTTTTCTGACGGGGATTATGTGTACCACCATCTCTGTCTGGCAACGAAATTTGTCTCTTTCTTTTTTTTTTTTTTTTTTTTTGTACAATTGCTTCTACAGTTCACACAATTGGGTTTTAATTTACATGAATATCGTGTCAATATTTGCCTACGAGAGACGAGACACGTGTACATGCATGTAACTACAACAAACACACCACACACACACACACACACAAGCACAGCCCACATTCTGACGGCGAAAACATAAAGAGCAGCTTCAGTGGCATCTTTTATATGCAAAAAGTATTGCCTATCAACATATTCCATTTACATATATGCATGGCTCAGACACACACACAGACACAGACACAGACACTGTGTAGTGCATATCTCTATAAAAACAGATTTTAAATCAGTCAATAATTACATGGCATTTTATGTCGCACGTTGTGTTTCTTAACTCATTATTGACCAACGTTCTAAAATTGATTCTCTATTAGGTTTACTGCTTTCCAAACCGTTCGTCCTTGTTTGTCATCTTTGATCATAAGCAAAGCATACGTTACAGGATCTATCAATTAAGGATCTGTTGATTTACGTAACGTAATCAACTAATTTCAAACATAAGTGTACGACAGTGATGGGCACACATGTACTAGTAGCAATATGTAAACACCATGATGCAATTAGACAAGGTGTTATATTCATGTTCTATCTCTTTCTATTTTTCGCTCTCTCGTCTGTTTAAGTTGTCAATTTGCATGCTGAATTTCTCTCTTCTGTTTTAAAGCTCTCAGCTTTCTTTCAAACAGAGAATAAGAGTACACCACCTTGTCTCTATGTTAATTGCATCAATCATATTCTCCGATTTACACTGGTAACGGTCGAAAACGAGTAAAGTCTTATTTATTTCCTCCATTTCGCATTTATTCGATGGGTAAACGTTTTTGCTGGCCATAATATCACAATAATTGGTTGACAATATAGTAAATATCATTAATTTAAAATAAATAAATAAGTAAATAAATACACACACATCCTTACGTACGTATACTAATATATATGTATTCATGCATATTTTTCCTCTTTATTTTCATTGTTCGTCAACAATTTCGTTCGAATTTTTAATTCGATTAGCCGCCAAAAGGAAAGAAGGGCAAGAAGGGCAAAAAGATGCCGGGTAAGTAAATCATAAAGTAAATTAAAAATTGAAAATATGTTAAATAGTTAAGAAAAAAAACAATGCATAAAAATTGATTTTATTTGTACACATGCCCTGTTCATTGAAATCATTTGTATGGGAGCTATGCCTAAAAAATGGGCGTCATACCTTGCTTAAGTTTCGACTTTGATTTCCATAACTTTAAAATTGAGAGAATGAAACGTGTAATTACAGACGGACAGACAGACAGACAGGCGGACAATACTAAATAATTATGGGGTCTACGGCGTCTACTTTTATGCGTTCAAAAATTTAATTTAGTTCCCCCACTGGGATTCAGGCTGTATATTCCAAAAACACGTCAAAAATATAAGATTTAAAAAAAAAAAAAACAAGAAAGAACGCTGAAGTCGAGTATGCTCGACTGCAAGATACCCTGTACCCAATCTTTATGTACCTTAAATTAAGTCCTATCTTTGTATATACCTTATTGTATTGAATTTTCAAACAAAAACTTGAAAAATTGGGTAAATTTATATGGGGCTATACCTAAAATTTTATTGGTCCTACCCATATAGGGATATTTTATTGGGACTATCATAGACATAGTTTATACTAAGTTTGAACTTCCCTAGAATAAAAATCAATGACGTTTTTATGCAAAAACCTAAAATTTTTGGGTATATTTGTATGGGGGCTATACCTAAAATTTTGTTGGTCCTACCCATATTGGGATATTTTCTTGGGACTATCATAGACATAATTAACACTAAGTTTGAACTTCCTACAATAAAAAACAATGACGTTTTTATGCAAAAACCTAAAATTTTTGGGTACATTTGTATGGGGGTACCCCTTAAAATGGGTCTAGAGAAAAACCGTTTGTAAGTGAACACTTGACGGCTCAGGAGAGTCTAAGTTTCAAATATGGTGGCCCTATCTCTTATAGTCTCCTAGATAATCTCTCTCATACGGCAGACAGCAGGACGGACAGACAGACAGACAGACAGACAGACAGACAGACAGACGGACAGACAGACGGACGGACAGACAGACATAGCTAGTTCGACTCCCCTTCCAATGCTGATCAAGAATATATATACTTTATATGGTCTATCCTGGCTCCTTCTGCCTGTTACATACATTCGCACAAACTTAATATACCCTTTTACCCTTTGGGTACAGGGTATAAAAAAAAGTGGGCGTATGGGTGGGCGTAGTCAACAAAAAAACGTTTTTTTTTTTCTTCTCAGGGTTCTAGTTCAGGGCTCCTAAAAGACCAAAACACACATTAATGTTATTGGTTTTACCTAAATCTAAATATTTTATTAGAATAATCGTAGGCATAATTCACACAGCTTTTTGAGTTCCTCAACTAAAACAAATTTTTCAAAATTCTGGGTAGGAAAAATTCCATTTCAAAGTGACCACTTGAGGGACCAACACATGAGTGTCTTAGTTTCAAATATGTTGACTCTATCCGTTATGGTCTTCGAGATTGTTCATCCGCATTTTGACTTATCTGAAATGAGTGCAGTTTCCGTTGAGTTTACTATTCAGAAAGGACCTTAACTTCATAATATCTAAGTCGGTGTTCTTTAAGAGTTTGTTCTTTTTCGTTATGACACTGATATTTCCATATTTCTACCGGCCATATTTCACACTCCCGAATCTGTCTGGAATATCTTTCAAACTAAGCTCGGGAAAAAATAATTTTTACTTTTTTTTTTGTAAGATGTTTAGAGTTAGGTACTTAATATCATCAAAAACCATGTATATAGTATGCATGTATCAACTTAGCAGTTGTTGTTTTCTCGCATAGAGCACAGCAAACATGCATAGAGTGGGTAGGTATGCATTAAACACAATTCCACTTTAAACGTAAAATTCTGACTGACTTTTTGTATACGATAATAAAAATATTGTAAAAAAAAAAAGAAAAAAAAAAGAAATGTTGCTCAAAAACACATCTGAGAATAGTTAGTTGCGCATAAAGTTGCGTTCGTTGTCAATGGAAATGGACGTTGAACTGTTTGCGATAGCGCTGTGCACAGAGATACAAAATGGCAGACGGAAGGATGTCCTTTACAAATGACATAGACCATCTCCAAAGAAGAGAAAGAGATAGACAGAGAGAGAGAGAGAGAGAGAGAAGCAATAACTTTCTAGATGTGTGTGTAGCAGTGTGTCGTTCTATGCTATACAATGAAAAAGTGCATTGAACGCATTGCGGCAATGTGAAGTACAAAAAAAAAAAAAAAAAAAAAAAAAAAAAAAAAAAAAAATCCAAACATAAATTCTAAAAGCAATTAAGTGCGCCTTAAATGCAAACGCAAAATGGTCGTTGGCTGCACAAAAATGGCCGCAATTAATAACGGTACATTTGAAAAACTAGCAAATTCAGAGAAAATACAGCAAATAATGGCGGTAATTAGGCACAATGCGTTTTGACCATCAGCAGTGCCCGGTGTCGGGTCAAAGCCAAACAAAAAAAAAGAAAAAAAAAAAAAAGAAAATTGAATTTTTAATAACTTAAAAAAAAAAAAGAAATATTAACTAAATTTAGTAAAAGTAGCTGCATGTTTCTTGAAACTGAAAGACGGAAACTTATTTAACTTGGTCCACAATCGAATTTATTAATTTAGCCACATACATTCTATTTAGTTTGTAACATTCTGGAGAAAATTCCATAAATAATTTTTATACCAGATCACATTGAATTTTTGTGACTTTGGCTTTGTGTCTTCAAAACATTACGAAAATATTAAAAACTAAAGAAAAAAATGGGCACATGATTAATTAAACAATTTTTATTTGTCTTGCAGTGCTTATCGATGGAGTGGATACATCCTCCATGACACGTGATCAACTGGAGGCGTTCGCATTGCGTCTCAAGGCTGAGATGGATCGTGAACGAGAAGAGCGAAACTATTTCCAATTAGAGCGAGACAAGATACGCACTTTTTGGGATATAACACGTCAACAGCAAGGTAAAACCTAACACTATCGTATAACCAATTTGATAATCTACCAAGGATTCTTTATTTTTGTCACATAGAGGAAGCACGCATCGAACTGCGTCAGAAAGACAAAGAAATCGAAGTGGTACAAGATTTGGCCGATGTTGATACGAAGCACGTAATACAACAGATGAAATATCTGCAATTCGAAAATCATACAAAGATCGGAGAGTTACGTGCCGAGGCGGTAACGCAACTCAAGCTGGCACAGGAAAATCATGTTTTAATGGAAATGGAGCTATTGCGCGACAAACGTGAACTGCGTCGCATAATACGCAATGCGGATGAGCTGAGAGCGGATCAATTGCGTGAAATGGAGCAACAGCTCAACGATAAATTAATGTGCGTATTTTATTTACCAAACAACTTAAATATTCTTTTTAATAATTTTTGTGTCATTTTGCTAGTCAGGAGCGCATCACTTTCGAAACGGAACGCAAGAATAATTTATTACTGCACGAGAAACGCATGGCGACCCAAAATGCCAAACTTGTACTCTTCTATCGCACACAAATATTCGAAGTGGAAGAACGCAAGAATTGTCAAATCAAGGCGCTTCAGGCGCATCACAGTCGTGCGTTTAACGATATGAAAACCTATTATAATGATATAACACTCAACAATCTAGCGCTAATCAGCAGTCTGAAGGAACAACTCGATATGCTGCGTAAGCAAATGGATCGCAGTGATCGTCAGGCACTGGAGGCGCAACAAGAGGTACGCAGATTACGTGAACCGCTTGACGCGGCTACTGCGCAACTAAAAGATTTCCGTCGTAAATTGGAATTCTACGAACGCGATAAGCAGCAATTATTCCGTCTGAAGGCACGCAATGTTAAGCTCGAACGTCGTGCCAAACATTTGACCTGGGAATCGGAGGCGCTCATTTTGCGTAATAATACGCTGATTAAGGAACGCGATACGGTTAAGGAACGTTTCAGTGATATCGTTGTTGAGCTGCAACAGAAGACTGGCCTAAAGAATGTGCTGCTCGAACGTAAAGTATTGGCATTGGTCAAAGAGGATGAGAAACGTCAAATTGTGCTGAAAGAGACTTTAGCCACATGTGCGCCCAATTTTGTTGAACATCTTTCGGGTTTAGAGGAACGCGTCGATAAGGTTGTCGAGGATAAAAATGCCACAATTAACAATTTACGTTATGAGCTGGCACGTGCACGAAAGGCACATGATGATTTGCTTTATTCTTTTGAATGTAAAATGCAAAGTTTCGGTGTGACCAAAGAGGAACTGGGTCTTGAACCAATCCAGGTTACAGCATTTGCGGATGATAAGCACATCATTGGCCCAGCGGGTCTTGTGACCAAGAATAAATAATTCTACAAAAAAAAAAAAAAAAAAAAAAAAAAAACACCTCAAGTAAAATTAAAATTTCTAAATAATTATTTTTCAACTAAAAAAAAAAAAAAAAGACAAATTTAATTATATACAAAAAATGTGTTGCCTTTTATATGTTTTAACTCGAGCCCCAAAATAATGTGTTCTCGCTGCAATAAACAAAAATAATAAAGAACAGGTATTTTTTAGTGTTTGTATGTTTTCATACTAGTATGTAAAGAGTCCTTATCTTTATTCAATCTAGATACATACACATTAACTTGATCCTAACATACATATGTGAGCTAAATTATATAGTGACCCGATCCATACCAAATCTCTTCTGTATACATTCATAAATAATAACTATTTTCATACAAAAACTCGAAAATAGGCGGTAAGTTTTTATGGAGACAATACCTAAAAAGGGCGTGGCATCTTGCTTCTAACATACAAACTATTTAGGACTAAAAATAAACAGAAATAAAAGAATTTTCAAACAAAAAATCAATAAGATACGGTATATTTTTATGGGGACTACAAGAACCGAGGGTACTACCTAGAACCGAGAAAAACTTAAGTGTCGAGTTTCTTAAGTTTTAATTGTAGAAAACCAGTACAAAATTGTTCAGAAAAATGTTAAAGGCACGGCACCTGCATGTATAAGGGATGACGTTTCTAATAGTAAAATAAATGAATAACACATAAACTTCTTTTGAGCCAAAGACCGACAAACGGTAAATGCTTTATTATAATTATTATTTTTTTTAATACTTTTAAGAAACTTTTTTTCTATCTTTTATTTTTGAACAGTAGAACTTTTTGAAAATAAATTAAACATTTCTTAACTATGCTGATATTTTTTTTTTTTTAACAAAAAGCTGATTTAATCTAACATTTTATGTTTTTCAATATGCTTAAAATATGTTTTCAAAAAAAAAAAAAAAAAAAAATGTTTTAACAAAAGTTGTAACTGTTGCAAACTTATGTACTACTACATCTATAGTTTCTATAGATGTAGTTCAAATATAATTTTATATATAATATTTTTTTTTTTTTTAATTATTTAATACATTCAGTTGTGTATAATCAGTATTGCAAAGCGATGTCAAATAAAATCGCCTATTTTTTTTTTTTTACTTAACTGTCATGCATGCATTTATGTTATTTTTTATATATAAATTATTTTCTTTTTTATTATTATTATTATTTTTTCTATATAAGAATATATAGATTTATGTATATATATATAGTACGTATATATTTTATTGCTGCAAAATGTTTTTTTTTTTTTAATAATTATGAAATATTTTAAATTGTGTACTGATGTAAAAAAAAAATGAATAAATACATAAATAAATAAAAAATTAAATTTAAAAAAATATATATATGGTTTTTTTTTTTCGTAACATTTTAATACTTTGAACTATTGCAGACGACAGTTGTGTCCAGTATATTTATTTATATTTTTTACAAGTACATAGGCCTAATTATTTTTTATTTGAAAGAAGTCTTGAGATTTGTGTTTGTTTCGATTGTTTTTATCATTTTTTTTTGTTTTGAATCGAATGTTTATCCTTTTTTTTCAGAGCGCAGTGTTTCAGTTGCTTCAGAATATTTTTTTAATTTCGTTTTTTTTTTTTTTTTTGTGTCAATAAATATTAATATTTTTTTTTTATTTTCGTTTTTTTGAAATATATCACATAAGTTTGTTTGCTTTGTTCTTGATTTTTTTTTTTTTTTTTTTTTTTACATATTTTTTATTTTTGTGGCTTTTGTAAAGGATTTATTTTATTTTTTTACAATTTTTTTTTTTTTTTTTTTTTAATGTTTAAATTGCTCTAAATTTTATTTTGTTGCTTTAATTTAATTTCCTTTTTGTCAACTGTTGCTGTTGTACTTGAAATTATAAGTCTTTTTTTGTTTCCTTCAAATAACAAAATTTAATTATAATATTTTTTTTTTTTTTTTTTGTTAATAATTATAATAAATTCTTATTTTTGTAGTTGTAGATTAAAGTTGAGTGTGTGTGTGTGTTTTAGTTTTATTTATTCTCTTTTAAATTTCTGCTAAATTTTGTTTCGTAGGTACATTTTTGGTAATAGTTCGCAATGTTTTCTTATTTTTTTTTTTAATATGTATTTTATTTTTATGATATTAAGTCGTTCGTTTTTCGTTTTTTTTTTTTTTTTTCTTTAAATATAAATTAGTTTAGTTGGTTTTTATACTGTTTTCTACATAATAAAAAAAATTAAATTGTTTTTTATTCATAATATATTTTTTTTGCTTAATTTTTTTTTTTTTGTTAAAATAAAAGCGATCACAACGGTTTCTTCACAGATTTGATGAATGTATTTTTTTCTATAATTTTGCATTTGTAAATTTATTTATTAATTATTTTATTTTTTTTTTTTTATTTTACTTAACTAATTTTTTCTTTGTCGTTTTGTTGCAGACTTCTTTCTTTTTCTTTTTTCTAGTTTTTTTTTTAATTTTTTATTTTATTGTTTTGCATAAAATAAACTTTGTGTCTTTCCTACTAATTTATGCATTATTATTATTTTTCTTTTCTAATATAATTAAATTTATAGTTAAATATCAACAAGATAAAAAATTTGTTACATTTTATGTAATTTTCTTAATTCAAAAATACAAATTTGTATATAATTTAATTGTTAAAAAAAAAAATAAATAAATATATTTGTATTGTAATTCAATTAATAAATTGTTTATATAAAAACAAACCAAAAAAAAAACTGGCTATGAGAAATATTTTTTTTTTATTTTTGTATAAATAAATCTCTGGCTTTTGCGTATTTATTTTGGAATTTTGTATTCGTTTTCAGTTTCTAATGGCACATAAGGAGTTTTCTGTTTTTTATACTCTTCAGACACAATATGAAATGCATTGAAATATTAATTAAGGAGTAACTTGGACTAAGCGCAAACTGTTTAAGTTTAGATACATTTTTTGGGTGACGATTGAATAATTTAAATAATTTAATAAAATTCTACGGAACGTTTATGTCGAAATAAATCGTTTTTGCATAAATTAATACATCTGTACGCAAGGTTTAACAGTGTTTTCTTTTTATCTTTTTTTTTTTTTTTTTTTGTGTAGAAGAGTATAATTGCTTCGATGTGTTACCGAAGTTATAATTATTTTCTTGTTTTTTTTTTTTCAGTTTCTTTGTAGTTATTTTATTTTCCGTTTTTATTTTTCTTCAATTTTTGTTTGCCCAAATATTCTGTTTATAAATTTCGGCTATTTCACAGAAAAAGAGGCAGTTTATGTTTTGTATCTTGTTAAATATTTAACTATTTATCTTTGAATTTGTAATTGAGTTTTGTTACTTTATGTTTTATTGTTCTTTTTCAGATATTCATTTGAATTTAAATTAAATATGGTTTCTAATAAAATTTTTAGCTGCACATGACTTCGCATATATTTATGTAGCATTCTAGAACTGATTTTAAGTTAAAGTTTTTATAGATATAATTAAATTTTTATCTAAAAACTTATATTTTTTTCTTTTTCTTTAAATAATGAATCTGAATTCAATTGAAACTGTTTTATTTTTTTTTCGGCATATGGAGGAGTACTTCTCTGGCAGCATTTTAGTTTTAAACTTTCTGTCTACATCTGTCTGCGTATGTTGTGTATGTATTACTATGTTGTGTATATTTGTTGTTATTGTTATTGTTGAAAAAAAAAAAAAAAAAAAAAAAAAAAAAATGTTCAACTATTGATTGAATCGCAAGTATTGCTTAAGCTTAAGAGTTTCAAAATTTGCATAAAATTTTTCAGTTCGATTATTTTCCTTTCTCTCATAATTTTGTTTTTTTTTTTAGTTTTGTTTTGAAATTCGATTAGTTTTTGATTTTTTTTTTTTTTTTTCTTAGCTTTTAATAATTAATTTTTCCTTTTTTTTTCTAAACTTAAAGTGTAGTACCATCATCAATAATTCTGTAAGTATTTTTTAAGTTTTTTTCGTTTTTTTTTTTTTTTTTTTTTTTTTTTTTTTTGTAAGGCAATTCTGTATAGCATCCATCGTAGTTTTTCATTTTTTTAAAACGTTTTTTTTCTTAAGATGTGTTTTAGTTTATTTGTGTATGTTGCGTGTTTTTTTGTTGTTTGTGTTAAAACCTAATTTTAAAAGTTAATTAAAGTTGTATTTCAAATGCGTTACTGCTGCTTTTAGTTAGTTATTTGCTTTTTATGTTTTTAATTAAATCGTTCTATTGCAAATTCTCGTATGAGATTTGGTGTATTGTAGTCTAGTCCGCATATTTCCAATATATTTTCTTTGCGTTCGATCGAGTACTGCATTGAGCATCGGTTCCGGCGTAAGCTAACAATAATAAATCTATTTTATGTTTGAGTAGAATTTTAAATTAGTTGTTTAGTTTTTATTTAAAGAATTTTAAAAGTATGAAACATACTTAGCATTCGGATTACGTTTGGCGCGATACTTTTCGAGTTGATTATAAAGGTCAGATGACTCGTTATTCGCATTACCACGTCCTGCGGTGGGCACAATATTTAAGAATAAATCGTAGGTTTCATACTTGTTTTGAAGAGCATCAGCCAGTGGCGCAATCATTAATTGTGTCGATTTTTGTACCTTTTATCAAATAATACAATGAAATAATGCTTATATGAAATACCCTAAATAAACCTTAAAGAACTATTCTAAACCCAAATTAAAAAAAAAAAAAAAAGTTTAGCAAAGATAAATTAAAATGGTATAACAAAAATAATATGACTACAGATACGTTATAACAGTTCTGGAGAATCTCAAATTCATATCTGTTGGCCCAACATTTAATAGTGTTCGAGAGACTGTTGTACCAAAAACAATTTTAAATACTAAGATAAACATCCATCCGAAGTCAGTGAGTAGCCCCAGAACAGTCTTTTTCATTGAATGTTCCTGACGATATCGATATCTTTATATAACGCGTACAGCGAATACGGAAGTCATTAACCACAGGTTGAGACTTACGTTCAATGTCCGAGAAAGCCTTAATGAGTGCATATTGATTCTTAACGATATCAATGTCATCAGCATATGGATGCGACATATTTTCTTTATAGAAAACCGTACCCGACTGCTCAACGTTTAGACATTGGCGTAGTATAAATTCTATCAGAAGATTGTAGAAGTCGCAAGACAACGCCCTGTCTAAAGCCTTTCTTGGTATCAAAGGGTTCGGAGAGATTTTTAACTACCCTGACAACGCTTTGGGTATTTGTCAGCGGCAAACGGTCTTTGCAAGCATATCAAGATGAGATGCTAGACTTAGGCAATCGTTTCCAGAGCTTCACATTTCCAGGATAGAGACAATGTCTGCTCTATGATTGGCAAGAGTGGCAATAAATTATTATGTTGTACCTTTCCTATATAGGATACGGACGTTCCAGATGAATATCTGTATATCGTGGTCCTTATATCGTTTTTGGAGGTCGTCATGTTTTCTTGCGCTCATAGTAGTAAGATTCTTCATAATTGGCGCTTCGACACGAGCACCCAAAAACGAGAGTAAACAAACAAAACAGCCGAAAGTGGCTTTTCGCAGTGTATTATTGAAAAACAACGCTGAATTTTGTCATGCTGCATTCGATTGTATGGTCTTTACTTATATTGGTTGTAGGGTGACTTGAGGTCAATCATTAAAACTTAACCGACCAGCTCTAATAGAATTTGGAGCTGATCGGGCAGTTAGCACTATTTCCGCAGTCATCAAAAAAATGTTTACAGCCTTGACCGAAGCTTTGTGAACTCAAACCAATTTTTATTGTCCACAATAGTCAATCTGACAGTGAACACAATCAAACTATCACATTGGAAATTATGAGTAAATTCTAAAATAATGTAATAAAAAAATGTATTCACAATTAATGCGTTTACTTACCAGTTTCCTTGTTACTAGTTGCTGTGCATCAACAATTGACATGCATTTGTGCCAATAAAGTGGATTTAGCTTTAATTTATTTTGTTTGTTGCCTTGCCAATATTTTACGGTGACATCCTTTTCAGTCATGAAATAGCCAAACGCCAGACTAACCATGGCCTCCTGAAACTGCATTCGACGCAGTGCACCATGAAGGCGTTCTGCAATTAAGAATAAAATACATATTAATAAAATCATATTTTTAAAAATGTTGCAAAATTAATTATCGGTCCCTGTTAATTTGTATATTAAATACAGTGATCCCGTGTACTTTAAGACATATTCTCTATTCAGATCGAATTCCTATTTTCAAGTTTTTTTAAAAAGAACAATTTATATCACACTTTTTGCAACATCCACAGAATGTAGGAGCTGTCGTCTTGCAAAATTACTTTTTTTTTATTCAAAAGTTTATCCCAAATGAAGTTTAAAACTTACTATTTTTATAGCTTTTCTCCAAATTTAATGTGATGTACACACGCAATCCCAGCGGTTTATTTAAACCAAACGAATGGAAATACAGTTGACGCATGTAATTAACGCAGAACTTCGGCACATCCAAGCGACGTAGTTTTTGCTGTAATTATAATTTAAAAAAAAAAAAATATGTATAAAAATAGGTAAATAAATAAATAAATACAATTTATTTTATGTATTTACACGCATGTACGTCTGTGCACGTCGTTGCCGTTGGTACTCGTTCAACAAGAAAACAATCGGATGCAAATCACTCTCCTGCAGCTTTTGCAAATCGGTGAAAAGTTTATGACATTCCTCGTACACTTGGAAATTTTGCAAATGATGACGCGTAATTAAGTGCCACGAACGTAAAAGTTGCTTGTATGTCATGCGAGGAATAATCGCAGATACAATCTGCGGATTGATCAACAAATGCTTTGGCAGCTGATCGAATGTCAATTGGTATCGTTTGATGAGCTTCAATGCAAACATATGACACTTGGTCGCACGCAACTTAGTCACAGGCAATACACGCTTCTCAATAAGCGGTCGATGTTCAGCAAGTTGCCTTGAAGTGATTTCATCGCTTTGAATTGCCGCAGACGCATCTGCACCACTGTGCGATTCAAAGAACAATCGAATGACAACGCCTTGATCCTTGTCAAATTTATCGTTACGCATGTGACACAGCTTAAGTATGGAACGATGCGTAAAGCCGTGCAGTTTCTGATGTGTTGTCCACATGCGCATCAGCGCATCCGGAGTCTGTGCTTCGTACCAATCGCAAATGGCTTTACGCACAGTACGCGTTAGTTTCGTACGGCGTCCACGCGCCTGCTGCACCAGTGCAGCATATTTTATGAACAAAAAGAAATCCTTATCGTTGCGTATGAGCATCGGAAAACATTTGCGTACAATGGTGCGCCATTGCCGATCAAGAAGGTCACAGCTCAAGTAGACGGCAAAAACCAAAAGGGTTTCATCGCGACGCGGTATATCGGCGACAACCAGAAGATGACTTAACATCTTGCAAATATCCTCATCCTTGATGGCATAGCAAAAGCTTATCAGTTTCGGTAGACATTCCTTGACATCGACATGTCCGCGACGTTGTGTGTAAACGGGTTCGAATGTGCCAAGATAGCAAAAGCGCAGCACCGAGGCTTCGTCATCGAGCAAATGCGCATCTGCCGGAAAGGCTGCCATTCCGTTACAGTCTGACGCGAGGACGGGACGATGCTGCATAACAAAAAGTAAAAAAATTAAAGCGATTTTTTTTTTTAGCCTTAGCCCCCCCCAAGCGCAGCGCAACTTACCAAATAAAACTTGGGTTACTTGCTTCCTTTGCGACAGACGTAAGATGAGATAAAATTTGTATAATGCTTTTTTGCTTGCTTGCTGTGCAATTCGTTTAACGCGTTAAGTCTGAAAATTGTGAAATGCAATCAAACAAATTAATAAATTTTTTTGTGTTTTATTTCCATAAAAAAAAGTTGTGCTCCATTTTACACTCTAATGCATACTTTTATTTATTTGTGCTAATCAAAGCCTGCTTTTCTTACATTTTTCATTCTTTAAATTGCTTTTTTGTTTTATGGAATGAATGCATTTAAAAAATTTTTTGTATTTTCTTATTTTTTATGTTTAAACACCAATAAACAAAAACACACACACACACACGCACAAACGCTGAAGCAACAACACAAATAAACACACCACAAACACACACACACTCACACATGCCGACATAAAAACGAAATAGCTTCACAGAGTGAATATACACTAGAGATGTGCGTGATTAAACGAGTTGAATTTGTTAGTTTTTTATTGTAAAATTAATCATAGAGCGTCAAGAGCTTTAAAACATTCATTGAGTAGTTTATTGTTTTTAATTCGTTAACAATAAAATGAAAAATTTTAAAGAGCACTTAAATGCAAACGAAAATAAACTTTGCACAATCACTTTTCACTTTGAACATTTCGCTCATCTCTAATTTACTAATTGACAAAATAAATAGCGCTGCATAAATTATTTTGTACAGCTAACAAAACATATAAGTGCAAGCGAGCGAAAGTATATAGCTGCAGCTATGCGCACAAATTTCTATTCAGATTCTATTGCAACCGATTATGTTTGAGAAAACTATTGCGAATTTATTCCGTTAAAATTTAAATAAAGTCCAAAATTCGCTAAGAGAACAAACTTTTTTTAATTCTAGTTAGTTAGCGCACGTCTTAATAAAATTAAATCAAACGTCGCTCAGACATAACGAAGAACATAGAAGTCAAAGAAACTAACGTCATCTTTCTAGGCTTAAAAGCATTTTTAAACAACTCACTCACATCTATCACATTCTGAAAAATAAAATAGTGTAATAATTTCAAAACTAAAATATTAAAACAGTGAAATTATATTTGAAATAATAATTGAAAATATGGAGCAGCCACAATCGTATGCAAAAATTGGTAATACACGCAAACGCAGAGTGGTTGAGAGCACATATAATCCATCTGAAATTCCACACAAACGCATCTGTTTGAGATGCTTTGAGCGAGATGGTCTTCAAAATCAAAATATTGGAGCGCTCGAATCACTGTCCAAATCTTTAGACAGCTTTAACAACGAAATCGTAGAGGTCGCTCGGCAATTGTTGCCTGGCGCAGACCTCCGAGGAAGAGAAACAAACATACATAACAATCCAAAATGATAATGATCGAATTGTAAACGCGATCGAGAACCGACAACTTTACGAAGTTGCCGCAGCACATGAAATAACCACGGTACCACTTAAACTTATTCAGAAGATTAGAGTAAAAAAACACTACACTAAAACACTAAAAACACTTGGTTGGGATAACCTTAGCAACTTGCAGGCTGCTTATTAAAGAAAAGACTCTACTTACTGCAAACAGAAAGTGGTCGTAAGAGATCATAAAAATTAATAAATAAGATATTTTCTCAGTAATATCATTGACCACTGCACAAGAAGTATGAAGATGAGTTATAATTCTCTAATTTTACGATGCCATATTTCATCTGTCATCATTCAACACATTTGCTGCTACTTACCATATTATGTGGGCTGATCATCACTTAGAACGATCATAAAATTTTATGACGTCTATGTTGGAAAAAACTGTTGACGCTGGTTGATAGATATCATGTCTATTCTTAAAACAGCGTTGTGTCTTGTGTGGCTCTCTCGCATATTAAATACTCATGAATTTTTGACCGGAAGTCTGAAGTTTTCGAGAAAAACTCACTAAAAGTCACTTAACAAATCGATATCGAGCACATTGATATAATTTTAAACACTTTATTGGATGTTTTAGGAATCTTGCATGAAATATTTAAAATTTGTAAATGATGAAACATAAGGTTCATATTTTGCTATGCAGGTTACACGTACAATATTTTAAGCAATATTATCGATAGTTTTGCAAAATGTTTTTCTTAAACAATACTATCGATGGTATCGAATGATGTGATCGAAAAAAACTATCAATGATATGATTATCGATAGTTTTGCAGCTCTAATATATACAATACTACACTTAGTTCATAAGAAACTAGTATCATAGGTTCTATTTAAGGTTCTGTTTTTAAATCTAAAACAAAAAAAAAAAAACAAATACAAAATTTATAAGTGAAAGATAAGAGATTTTATTATTTTCGTATTTTTACTTTTTGCATAATAAATATTTTTAGGTTTTAGAGTTATGTAAACAGTTTTTTCTTTTGTTAAGTTTTTTTTTTTTTTTGTTATATTTTTGTTATTATTAATTTTTTGTGTTATTTAATCATTCTTATATTTTTGCAAAAGTTAAACCTTTTAAAAAATCAATAAAATTAATTAACGCATTGTCTACTTGTAGCAATTCTGGCGAA
The DNA here is from genome assembly GCA_018903435.1 of Leucophenga varia. Classification (NCBI taxonomy): domain Eukaryota; kingdom Metazoa; phylum Arthropoda; class Insecta; order Diptera; family Drosophilidae; genus Leucophenga; species Leucophenga varia. The sequence continues at coordinate 879,544 of JAEIFJ010001019.1, forward strand.
AATGTTTTGAAAATTATTTAATTACAATTTATTGTCAATTTAATTTTGAAAAAAAAAATTGTATATTTTTAAAAACACAAGCGATGCGTATACAGAAGCGTATGTGAATGAAGAGATTTTGCAATTTAATTAACTTTTTTTCCAACATTCTTTTTTCTTTCTACAAATATTCTAGCAAACTTTGTTTAAATTAAAAATATTTTAAAAAAAAAGAAAATATTCAGGTATGTGCCAGAAAACGATAACGTTTCGAAAACGTCTATTTTGCTCAAATTTGATCATATAAACGAAATTTTATAATATTATCAATGCAAATTGATCAAATTTTAGCAAACTAAATGTTTTCGTTTTGTTAACGTTTTCTGGAACATGCCTGAATATAAAACAAAATAAATAAAGCTAAAATTTTCATTTTAGATTCTTAATTTGAATATTTATAACAAAATTTATTTCTAGTATTTATTAAGATTTTTTTTTCTATTTTTAACAATAAACGAATAAATTTTCGTTTTTATTTTTAATTTATTTTGTTTTGCTCATTTGAGCAAATCTGTTTTTCTTTTTTATATTTATGATTTTTATATGCTTTTTGTTAGTTGTTTTACTTTTTTATATGTATTAATTAATTAGTTTTTTTTTATTAGTTTAGTTTTTGAGTTTGTTTTTCATAGCTAGAATTAATTTATATTTATAATGTTTTTTTTTTTTTTTATTAAAAAGCTTTTTACTTTTAGAATTTTCTATTTTTTGTTTTTGTTTTTTTGTTTTGTTTCGTTTTCCCTACTTAATTTGTTTTATATATATATTATTATTGTATTATTGTATTATTTTTTTTATTTTTCATATACAGAAGTCGAGCGCATTTTTTTTTTTTTTTTTTTTGGATCTGGATCAGAATTTTCCTATGGTAGCTACGAGATGAAAACCAAAGTTGAGTACTGAAGAGATGAAAATAATTTTTTCTGAATCAACCATTTACAATGAACTGATTAGTAAAATGTTCGGACAGACGAAAATATATAAACAAAACGTATATATTGGACTTCTGACATAAAGCATACGTACAACCTTTTTGTATCTTTTTAATTGTATCTTCCCCTTGAATACCCAAAAAAATTTTTTTATATAATTCAACTTTCTGTATATGAAACTGTGCAGCGTGTAGACGCATGTTTCGATTAATTAATTATTTTTATTTTTAAAAATTTGTTTTTTTTTTTTTTTGTAGATATTAATTATATTATTGTTCTTATTATTTGGTATTATTATGATATATATTTAATTACAATTATTATTGCCAATTTTTTATAGTAAAATAGTTTTTTTTTTTTTTTTTTTTGGTGTTTCTTTTTTATGTTTATTCGATTTTATTTGACAAAGAATTTTGAAAAGCTTTTCAATTTCATTAAAAAAAAATCTCTTTAAGAAATGTGTTCTAGAAAGTCACCTTATAGGTACATATACTATACATACGTGTATATTTATGTATGTATTTTTACAGTGCTTGAAAAGTGTTTTCAGTTTAAAGTTATATTTTTAATGGTTTCATTTCTTGATTGGTCCGATGTAATAAAAATGGGCGTGGCACCATTTTTTTTTTTTAATTATAAATAAAATATAAATTAACAGACAGACGGACAGACAGACAGAAACAATATGGCTAGATCGATTCGTAGGTTTTAGCAGTCACATCCGTAATATACAAATTTAGTAGAAAAATTCAATCAGCTGATCTGTTTGAAAAGATTAACCTTTCTTAGCCTAGGCTTTCACATTAAAACGTTCGATATTGATGCTTTTTTAAAGCTTAAGGCCATTTTTTTTTTTTTCATTTTAAAGATTTCGTGGAAACTTTGAGGAGAATCGAAGATGTTTTTAAAATTGTTATAAAAAAAAATCGAAATTTGACAAACACTTTCAACACACTGCATCACACGCGTACATATTACATATATACAACGTAAAATAATAATCTAAAATGGATATATCCAGATTTGTTTTAGTTTATATAATATTTTTGTTTATATTTTTATACAAAGAAAATTATTAATTTCTTTTATTATTTTTTTTTATGTTTTTTTCGCTCTGTGTTTTTTTTTTTATTCGCTACGCTTTTTACATTAGTTTTTTTTATATATATATATATTTTTTTTTTTGTTAATAATTTTTTAACGTGTATAAAATTTTTTTTTGCAGTGTATTTGTTCTACAAAGAAGTTTTTTTTTTTGTTTTGTTTTAAAAGTTTGCGTGTGAATTAGTTTTAATGAAATTTGTTGCGATTTGCATTGTTAATGTTACTACGAGAAGATTTCGATTGAGTTTTTTTTATTTTTTTTATTTTAATTAGTTTTTTTTTTTAGTACAAATTTTTTTTTTTACAAGCTTAACTATTTTTTGTTGTTGTTTGTCATTCTTTGAAACTGTAAAAAGTTTATATTTTTTTTTATTTAAATTTAGTTTTTGGCTGAATTTTTAACTTTGATGTATTTCCATTTCCATTAGGAGATATTTTAGACAATTGCTGCTTCCATATTTGGAACTGAATGCAATTTTTAAGTCAATTGTTTATTTATTTATTTTTTTTTATAGTGTTACTACTTTAATTTTTTTTATATATTTATATATAAATTTATATATAATATAAAAAATTTTTTGTTTTTTTTTTTTTTTTTTTTTTGTGAAGTTTTACCACTATTTGCTTAATTATTTTATTTATTAAATACTTTTCTTATTGAGTTAAAAAAAAATATATTATATATTTTATATTTTTGGTGAATTATTATTGTATATAAAAATGTTTTATACTCTTTATATTCATTTTGAAATTGTTATAGTCAAAAAATAATAATGTCCGTCTGTCTGCACATAAGGTAAGTAAAAAGAAGTTAAGAAATTTGAAATATAAATTCTTCTTAATTCTTTGCAATAAGATTAATTTTTATTAAATGAATAAATATAAAGAGTGTTTACGCTTCGGTTTGAACCGATGGTATACATTTTGTTTGAATTATTTTATTTATATTTTTTTTCTTTTCTAAGGGTTTGAAAAACAAAAAAATCAAACAAACAAATTTCAGTACTGACTCAGTTCTTGCTGTTTATTTATTTATTTATTTTTTGTTTATATACGCTTTATTTTGTTAATATTAAAAAATTTTGTTTAAGATATTTTTAAGGACGGAATTAATTATAAAAGAAAAGCACTAAATTATAAATTAAAAAAGAAAATATATGTTTCTACGCTTTAAATAAAGTCAAAGCAAGTTTCAAATGCATTTGTTGCTTTGTTTTTTTTTTTATTCATTTATTTATATATTTTTTTATATATATATAATATAATTTTATATATATTATATGTTTTTGTTTGATGCACTGTAAATAATTTTATTTTATTTCTTACTTAAATTTTTTTTTTTTTTTAAGGCAAACGCAAACGCTTTAATTGCAACACTTCAGTTATGTGTTAATTAATATATTTTTTTATTTATTTATTTAAATCATAATACCCTTCACACATACGTATTTAGTATGGGGCTGTAATTTATTTATTTATAATTTTTATTAATAATTTAAATAATTAAATATATTTAAAAAAAAATTAAACAATGCTTTGTATATCTGTGCGTCCGTCCGTTATCTTGAAAAAAAAAACTTCAGACTTGTAACTTAGATCATTCAGAAATTACTTAGCTGAGCCCATTTTACCCATAGTTTTCACCCAAATATATGTTTTTTTTTATGTAAGTATTTTTGTTTCATAATCTAGAAAAGTTAAATTTTATACTTATAGATTGTATCTTATTATTTTTTTTAAAAATTATTATTTTTTGTTATTGTTGTAAGTGTGAAAAGTATTTTAGCTTTGGTACCACCAAAGTTATTAATTTGTTTTTTTGTTTTAACTATAAAATGCATATCTAAGTACGCTTTTGTTTTGTGTTAATTTAATTGTTTAATTTTTGCTGAACTAACCTAAATCAGATTTAACTAAGAGTTAAGATTTTTTAAGTTTTTTTTTTTTTTTTGATAATTTGAAATGTTTTTTTTTTTTTTTTTGTTTGTTTTTTCATTTAATTTTTTTTTTTTTAGTTTGTTAATTTGTTTTTTTTTTTTTTTAATGTTACTAAATTATATTCGTTTATATAGTTTTATATATATATTATTTTTTGTTTAATTTTTAATAAATTAATTTACAATTAATTTTTAATTTTATATAATTTGTTTTTTTTTTTTTTTTTTTTTTGTTCTACTTAATTTTCTTTACATGAAATCACAGTCCGTATGTGAGAAAGACTTTATGTACTGAATTTGTTTATAGTTGTATGTGTGTGTGTGTGTGTGTATATGTGTTATTTAATGTAAATAAATAAATAAATATATATATTTTTTTAAATATATTTAGTTATGTATATATATATATTTTTTTTTGTTATTGAATTAATAAATAGTAATTTGATTTTTTCTAAGTTAAAAAAATTTAATTAAAATTTCTATATTTTTTTTTATTATTTTTTTTAATTATTAATTTTTTTATATTACATTATTAAAAATGTCTAGATGTGTATGTGTGTGTGTGTTTTATTTTGTTATTTGTTTTTTTGTTATGTTAAATAATTTTTGTATGCTGCAATGTATTTTAATAGTTTTCATAAATATTATTTATTTATTTTTTATTACAAATTTTTGTATATAGTTTATTAACGTTGAAGAAAGGCATTTCACACAATATTCGCTTAAAAAATGCATTATTTTTTAGTATATATTTATTCATATTTATTTATTTATTTATTTTATTGTGTGTATATTATAATATTATATATATTTAATATTTATTTTTATTATTTTTTAACTAATGCTAATTTAATATTTGATTTAATGTCGCTTTTTATTTGTTTTAAATATTTATATTAAATATAATTATTGCATTTAATTTTGTTATTATTTATTATGCTTAATTTTTTTTTTTTTATTTTTTTTATTTAATTTAAATTTTAATTGCTTGATATGAGCGTTTACTTATTAAGTGAGTGTATATGTGTGTGTGTGTGTATAAAGAGTAAAAAATCATAATAAATTAAAAATCAGAGTTCGGAGAAAGCAAGAGCGCAATTTAACGTTCATAAAAAAAAATTATGAAAATAATGCCAAATATAGGCTTTGTTCTTTAAAAAAAAAATATATTTAATAAAAAAAAAAAGTTCCAAGCAAAATTTCAAAATTAAAAAAAAAAAAAAAGAAAAGGAAAAAAAAAAGTTAACTTCGATTGCACCGAAACTTATATACCTGTCACACATCATTTGACGTGAATTGATCTTCGTGTTCAACACGAAACATTTTGGAATTCGCGGTCCGAACTGAAGATTTGGCTTTATATAAGAAGCATTTGTACCATATTTGAAGCCATTAGCTCTATAAAGAATTTTTTTTTCGTATAAGAATTGCATAATATGTTGTATATTTGTATGGGGGATATACCTTAAACTGGGCGTGGCACATTGATTTTAACATTGAAAGTACACAGAGCCTAGAAAAGTTTAAGTTTAAAATATCAGCCCAATATCTTTAAAACTGAGCGAATAAATCGCGCAACAACAAACAGACGAACAGACAGACCGACCGACAGACGGACATGGCTAAATCGATTCGTCTCGTCGAGGTGATCCAGAACATATATACTTTATATGGTAATGCGTGACATGTATAAAAAAATCAAGTTGCTTTAGTTTTATTTTTGTATTTTTTTTTTTTTTTTGTTTGTTTTTTTTTTTTTTTTTTGAGTGTAAACTATTTATTATATTTAATTTTATTAAATTTCTTATGTATGTAGCATTATAATTAATTTATTATTTTATTAAAAAAAAAAAAGACATATTATTTATTTATTTTTTAATTATTAAATTCATAAGCGCCACTTTTATTCTTCCATTTATTTGTTTTTTTTTTTTCTTCAATATTTTCTATTAATAGATTTTTTTGTTTTTTGTTTTTATTATAAATATTTTTTTTATTTTTTCAGTTTTTTTTTTGTTCACTTTTTTTAAATACTTAAATATATATTGCTCTATTGATACGACGTCCGTTTGTTATTGTTGGCAACGCCTAATAATAATAATTACAAGAACAACAACAACAACAACGACAAGAAAACAGCGGTAACAAATCAATTTGATTTATTTGAAATTGTCTTTGTGTTACAATTTAGAATGCCATACTCGTACGCCTACCAGCGCCGCCGCCACCACCACCACCCCCGCCAGGACCACCCGGACCACTACGCATGCCCATGCCACCACCACCACGCGTTATACCGCTATGTGAAACGCTGCGTCCCATACGTGCTTCACTGCCACGTCGTTCACGTGCTCTACGCAATAAATCCGAAGTACTCGGCCGACGACTATCCTGCGTACTCGAGCTACCGCTACGTTTGCATGCAACAATATCTGACGTTGATGAACGTCGTATATTGCCATTGCCTGAGCTACTACTAGTTGCAGCAGCACTGCCAACAATTCTTTGTTGACTGCCTGGACACGGGCCACCGCTCAGACCACTATAGGCACCGGTTGTACTGCTGCTGCCACCGGTGTACGGTGATAAAAAATATGGTGATGGTGAGCTGGCCTGTGAACGTGAATGCAGCATTCCGTCGTAACGTCCAATATGTAGCAATTGTGAGCTTGAACGATTATCGTCATGTGAACTATTGCGACGTGAGGAGTACGGTGATTGTGGATAATCGAGTAATAGATTCTCAGATTCTTCAGCATCGACAATCTCGATTTTCAGATAGGGCATTGTTCGATTGTAGCCCACAGTCGGCTGTGTTACATTTGTTGTTTCTGTTGCTGCTACGTTTGCTGCTGCTGTTGCTGCTGGTGTTGTTGTTTCGGTTATGCCACAACTACTTTCATTGCCAGAACCTGATACACCACTAATTGAGCCACCTATGCCACCGCCAAGTGAGGATGATCGTGATTGTGATGCGGAACGATGTCCGCTGCGTAGTCCCGTATAAAGTGATTTAATGTGAAAATCAAAAGATTTAAAGTTGAGCAATGAGCGACGCTTTTGCGTTGATTTGGACAATTGTTGTTGTTGCTGTTGTTGTTGCTGTTGTTGTTGCTGTTGTTGTTGCGGTTGATTGTTGTCTGGCAGTACTGGCGCATTGACGCTGTTATTATTTGTTGTTGCTGTTGCTGTCGCCTGTGGCAATAATTGTGGTTTCAATGGTTGTGGCAGCAGCATTTGTTGCTGCTGATAACTCTCGATATTTATATTATTAAATGTTGCTGCTGCTGCTGCTGATCCTGCTGTGTTGTTATTGTTGCTGCCAAAAATATCGCTGCTGCCGCCACCAATAATATTTGTATTATTATTGTTATTCAATGAATCGATTTGTATAATTGTTTCGGTTGTTGCATTGTCTAAATCTTTTATTGTTGTTGTTGTCGTTGTTGTTGGTAAAATATTAGCAATGCTCTGCTGTTGTATTTGTTGCTGTTGTTGTGGTTATTTCTGGCGTTTTTAAATTTAAATTGAAATTTATTACTGCAGCTGTTGGATTTCGATTAAAAAACGATTTGTTCATTTTGCTGTGGTTGCTGTTTTTGTTGTTGTTGTTGTTGTTGTTGCTGTTCATATAAATCCTGCAATTGCTGCTGTTGTTGTTGTTGCTGTTGTTGTTGATATTGTTGCTGTTGCAGTTGTTGAAGTTCTTGTTTACTTATTGTTGTCGTCATAGTCGTATTGCTACTTAGGCTATTTTTACTACTAATCACTTTCAAAAATTTATTATCATTATCTAAGGACTCCTTTCGTCACTGAATAACACAGAAACCCTGCTTCGCCGCATCCTTTGCCTCGGCCTCATCAATGAATGCCTCCTCTTCGTTCTTTGGTGAATCAGCCCCACAGGGACCGCCGCCGCTTAGGGCTAAGCGGTCCCTGCGGGCATGCTGATTGTCACCGAAGCGCCAGCGTTGATATCATTGGCGGTCGTACCGGTTTATTTTCGAGAATACGCTCCAATTCAAGCATGACGCTCGTCGAGAGACGTGGCAGTAACTTTTTTTTTTTTTTTTTTTTTTTGTAAATAAATATTTATAAGTAGAGCATACATAAATGGTATAAAGTATTATGCAAAACTCACCTGCAGCGATTGCAAACTCTGATGCAGCTGCTCAGCAGAGGTAGCACCTAGCAGCAAACACTGCACTGGTTCATGCTTCAGTGACCAAGCAATCGATAACTGTGTCGGACTGCAGCCTAATTTTTCAGCAAGCGCAGCTAAATCACGCAAACGATCACAGTGACGACGACCTTCTTCAATGCGATCCTTACCCCAGCTGCCCTGAGGTGAAAGTGCAGCCTGACAATAATTAAAATTGATAAAATTGCTTAATAAAATTTTTTAATTGATTACTTCAGGGCTGCAAACTACTAAAAATGTAGCAATGTTTCGGTTAAACGTAGCAGAATGCCTTTAAATTGCTGTTTCGATTCACGAACCGGTTTTTAGTTAGTATCAAGCCGTGGTTCGGTTCGGATCAAGTGATTCAACTGTTGCCACCTATATGGTTTGGTTTTTGGTTCAGCAATATTTACATTCAGAAGAGCTGATTTGGTTCACGGTGCGGAACAAAAAACCAGTTTGCAGCCCTGTTTTATAATTACTTCATTGTAAGACGCTGGGAAGGAAATGTTTAAGCAGTTACATAGGCACATATGTATGTGTCCATAATAGGCTTTTCTTTTGTTAACTTAATTTCGTATAACGGTTCAATTAACGAAGCAATCGGTTATCGTCGAAGGTGCACAAAACAAATATCGATACTTTTCTAATACACTCGATAGACTTTTAGGTAAAATGTCTAAAAGGAGTGAAATTTCAAAGTTTTTTTTTTTTTTTTGCTCTTTGGAAAATGATCTTTGGCAAATACATTCGATAAATCGATGTATCGATTATAATCGATACTTATGGTAATTTCGAAAAAAAATATTATGCCATCATAATATGTATATTTGAATTTTAGTTATCTTTTCGATACGGAGTCTATTTTTTTCAAATAATTTATAGAATTTAAATTTTTGGTTAGAATCGACAATATCGAATACGATCAATTCGAATAAAAATTTTAAGAAATTGTGAATGTTTTTGTTTTCTTCTCAGTTTTTTCTTTTTTTTTTTTTTTTTAAGTGACACTCACATTTCGATTGACCTCATCTTCTGTCCACGAATAACTTTTTGTCTTGAATGAACCTTTTGGCAAAAAGAGCTTATCACCATTTTGTGTATCGCTAAGCGCCATCGAAAGTGGACCCCAAGCCATAAGGCCAACGCCGATTTTGTTGTACATTTCAGGCAAATAAAGTTCACACTTTTCGCGACAGAACATATGATATTCGGACTGCTCGACTATCGGTGTAATGCAGTTAAACTGCCGGCAGTTGGTGTAGGCTTCCATGATTTCGACCTGAGACCAGCGCGCTGTACCCCAATACATGGCCCATCCTTGTTGTATGACATAAGTCATGGCGCGCACGACTTCTATAAGGCAAGGAGAAATAGAAAGAGAGTGTATGTGAGAAAGAGAAAGAGGCGAGACGAGGAAGAGAGAAAATATATGCAAGAGAAAGAGAGAAAAAAGATAAAGAGAACGAAATGCGTAAGGCAAAGCGAAGCAAGTTAGCGAATATTAAAGCGAAAAATAAAATTATTTCTAAACTGTTTACTCACCCTCCATGGGACACATGGGATCCGCCTTATGTATTATAACGATATCGATATACTGCAATTGCAATCGCTGTAGACTTGCCTTAACGCATTCAATGATGTGCTTACGCGATAAGCCACGCTCCTCCGATCTTAAAAAAAAAAAAATATATATAATTATTTTTTTTATTACAAAAAGCCAATAACTCACTTAGTACTCCAATAGACTTTCGTTGTGATGACGTAAGCGGTGCGTTTCCAGCCGGTGCGCTGCAGTATCTTGCCGATTTCGGTCTCGGAATGCGCCTCCGAAATGTCGAATAGATTGATACCGCTTTCGATTGCCAATTTTAATATGGCTTCGGCTTGCTCGTCGCTGACGCCCGGCGAGAACACAGGCCAAGTGCCAAGACCAACGTTTGAAACACGTAGTCCACTTTTGCCCAGGTTCTTGTAGCGCAGACCAGGCGTCGGCGTCGAGCCATGCCGCAACGGCAATGCCGGATTCGAGCCAAGACTTATCGAACGACCTGCGGCGCACACAAACGGTTCACGCACACGCGAATATGTTGCCATCATCATCATCATAGACGTTGCAGATGCGGATATAGTTGCCGTTGGAATCATTAAGCCAGTTGTAGATGTCCAAGATGTCGTTGCCGTTTCATTTAGAGGCGATTTATTCAGCGGAATTGTCAGATACATTATTTTTCGTTGTTTGAAGTTTGTTGTGCAAATGTAAAAGTAGATTTTTTTGTTTTGTTAGCAAAGTACTCTTTTCTCGGACTTTATTCCAATTGGCAGGCATACTTAAATATACATTTACGAGTACATAGAGACGTGCAAATAACTCAAGCAGAAAGGCAGGCGTTTTGGGCAAGCGCACGCAAGCACGCACTTTACACAAAAAAAAAAAAAAAAAAGTGAACTACACAAAAAGTCATAAGCAATAAATTACAAAACTCAAAACAAACAAAAAAAAATAAATATGGCAAATGCCTAAATACTTTCAAGGGTCCCGTCTGTCCCGTCGAGTCTTGTCTCGTTGCAAAGTAAACAAATTAAAAAAATGCGTGCAATTGAAACAAAAGGACATCCTTTTCTAAATAAATTACTCAAAAAAAAAAAAAAAAAAAAAAAACAACAACAACATATTCAAAAGCCGAAAAACTTTTGTTATTGTATTTGAAATTAGTTTTTGAATAATTGTAAAGTCAGCAATATTAAAAGGAATGCCAACAAAGAAGAAAGTAGCCCCATGTGAGTTCTATTATAATACTGCGTTGTTATCTATCGATACTTCTAGTCGATACTCAATACATTACAAAGAAACGTTTTGGAAATGAAACATAACTTTTGTATTTGCCGAAACAGAAACAATTTGAAATTTTACGAATTATCGTAAAACGTAAAACTTTGTGACAGCGAATTCAAACTAATTCACTTAGTCAAACACTTCTTTGCAAGTATCGGGACCGTAAGATGATCAGATAAACCTTTTATTTTTGTTTTACATAATTTTGCTGTGGCAAACGATATTTCTTTAGATAATTTCAAGATTTTCCGGTAGTCAAATCGGAGATTTCAGAAAACTCAGTTAGGGTGCAGAGCATTTAGAGGTTAGCTTAACTAGACAAATACATGTGCACGTATAGTATTTTTAATGTGTGTGTTATTCTTTTCTTTTTTTTTTTGTACATGTTTTCTAAATTCTAATTAAAAAATTTTATCTATGAAAATAAGAGCTTTTTCTTGTTTATATTCGAATAAATGGTCAAGTTGTACCTAGTTGCACATCCAATTATTTTGTTTTTTTTTTTTTTGGGTTTGTGTTTGTGTTTAATAAAAAAAAAAAAAAAAAGAAAAACAAAACTTTCAATTTGGATACAACTACATCGTTTTGGTTTTTGTGAAGCTAAAAATTTTACATGCAAAAATTATTATGAAAACATAACAAAGAAAAACTTAAGCTTCGATAAAACCGAAGCTTAAATACTCGTTACGCAGCATTTGACGTAAATTGTGCTTCGTGTTTTTATCTGAATCAACTTTTAAGATTTGGCTTGTTATAAGACGAATTTGTACAAGTGTTGGGAAAAAAAAGAGTGAGTTTTAAGCCTTGAAAATCACAGTGACTGCAAACAGTGATGAAATCGCAGTGATTTCTGAACAGATTTAATGTTCGCGAAGAGTGTTGTAGTACATAAAATCGCCGCAAACTGACACTCGTTTCGTTTCACTAACACAACAAACCGACTTTGTTTTAATTCAATGTAAAATAAAACACTCGCTTTTGTTGTAAAAATTAAAATTTCTAAAAAAAAATGGCAAATGTACCAATGAATTTGTACAGGTTCAATGTTCAAGCGATTCACTGTGAAAAAATCTCTGTGAAAAAATAACTGTGAATAAATCACTGTGAAAAAAATCACTGTGAAAAAATCACTGTCAAAAAATCACTGTGAAAAAATCACTGTGAAAAAAATCACTGTGAAAAAATCACTGTGAAAAAATCACTGTGAAAAAATCTCTGTGAAAAAATCACTGTGAAAAAAATCACTGTCAAAAAAATCACTGTGAAAATATTACTCTGTGAAAAAATCACTGTGAAAAAAATCACTGTGAAAAAAATCACTGTGAAAAAATCCCTGTCAAAAAAATCACTGTGAAAAAATCACTTTCTTTTCGAACTGTATAATATGTTGTATAATATATTGTATGACAGACGAACATGACTAGATCGACAACAAGAATATATGTTCTGTATGGGGGATGTACAAACTTTCCAACAAACTGATAATGCCCGTTCACACTATATGTGTAACGAGTATAAAAAGCATAAATGTACTCAAAACAAACTTTTTACAAAAAAAAAAAAATACATCAACAACAACAAACAATAACTCAAGACAAAAGCATAATTTTTCGTTTTTTTTGTTTTTTGTTAGTGAAGAAAGTTGATACCGAAATCAAGATGGCCGCCCGTACCACTGAACTCCTCCATACAGTCGAGTGACGCTATTGGGGCCCGGCACCTGCAAGAATACAAAAGAATCAAGAAAATGAATAAAATCATCAACAAGAATAAAACATTTTCTAAAAGAAAAGCGTATTAAAAAGAAAAATATTTTTCTTTTAATCAAACTTGAATGAATACAATCCAAGAAGAAACTGCAAAACTTTTAATTACATACTATATAATAAGAAAACATATACATACATATAAACGCATACATATCATACAGTAAGTAAGATATATAAATTAATTTGCATATTGCCTCAGAACAGTTACACAGTTTTCTTTAAATAATTCGAAGTAATTAGAACTTAAATGACAGCGGGCAGCCTTAATGAGGAGCAGCAACAATATTCTGCTTAAAGACAAAATCATAATAAAAAGGACACAACTCTCTCTCTCTCTCTCCTCTCTCTCTTTGCAACATTTGACCTTGTCATGCGCTAAAGTGTCAATTGTAGCCGTAGCCGTACGGTTGCCCGTAGCTAACTGCTTAGTTAACTAACTGCTTCACAGTGACTCACAGAGACAGTCTTTTAGTGTAATTTTTCGTTATGTCAGCCAAATGATACGCCCGGCAGCAGCAGCAGCACGAATCATTGCTGTGTTGGTATGGAGCAGCAGCATAGGAGCACATAAATTTTACACCTTCACTTCATGCTGTTGTATAATTTTTAAATGAATTTCTGCTTAATAAGAAGTTTAAATTAAATTAGTTTACACTACATGCTGTGCTAATCAAATTGACTGTGAGAAAAAGGAACAGCGCAAAGTAATGGCGACTGCATATGCAGCATTTCCGGTTTTCATAACTAAACACTTCCGTTTGCTTTTATTGCTGTTGTTCAATATAAATTAAGCTCAAATGGTATCAATCTTTTATTCCTATTGTTCTCTTATTATATTGTATTGTTTATTTGTCTGAATGAGTGAGTGCCACATCACATATTGTAGCCGGAAGCTTGCAGCCAGCCATTATGCATATTGTTTGTTTTACGCTGCTGCTGCTGCTGGCGCTGATGCTGCTTCAACGCAAAACGTTGTCAATTTTAATTATCATTATGAATTTAATTAGTACAATTTTAAGTAGTTGCACGTGTGCAGATTTAATATGTATGTATGTAGTTGTTTCTACATACGAGGATAGTTCGATAAGTAAACGAAAAATTCTTTCGTAAAAGCAATGGAACGGAATATTAACAAAATTGCAAAAAACCTGCTTAATTAAAAATAATTTTCGAAGATGAAAAGATTGACAAGTGAGAGTTCAGCGTGTAAATGCCAGACAGCGCCAGTTGAGATTTCAATGGTTCTAACAGATTTATTTTCCAGAAATAGCCCAGAAACAAACAAGAAAACTGCTAGGCAAGACTCCGTTTGCAAGTGCTCACTTGAGGGCTTAAGAAAGTCTAAGTTTCAAATATGGAAGCTCTACCTCTTATAGTCTCCGAGATAATCGTTTCGTTTCTTATCTATCATACCGCTCTCGCATTGTCGTCGCTTGTTGATCTTCTTTACGAGTTTTACTTAAGCCACAACCAAAGGAACAACCATACAAGCAGACTTTTTAGTCGTTTAACCTTAATTTGCATTTTTAATGTGCGCACCACACCATGTGGCGTTAGTGTAATCAGGAAACAGGAAATGCATATTCAGCAGCACAGCAAGGATTTTTTTTTTTTTTTTTTTGATTTAAACTTGAAAAAAAGTAAATATTGCATAAATCGAAGTTTATATAAGAATTAATAAAAAAAAATGTTGTATTTCTTTATTTTTTTTCCTGAATTAATTTTATACACACACACACACACACAAAAGCATTTCTCATTCTCATTTTACCTGTAAATTGTCACCGGATTTGAGTCGTCACTTGTATTATCCATATTATTGTTGTTGTCGTTGATTGTTGTATGACCACCAACACCACCAACACCGCCACCACCACCACTAGCAGCAAGTGCAACAGTTGCTGCACCACCGCTTACAGCAGCACCAGTAACAAAATTTAAATTATTCGTTAGATTTGTATTGGCAATGCCAAGACTGCCATTAAGAATTGTTGCTATAGGTGCAGCGCCGTCAATGATGCCACCGCCCATATTGATGCCAATACGACTAATGTGTATGCCACCGCTACTACCAATGCCAATGCCGCTAATGCCACTTATACCGACGCCACTGCCACTGCTATCTCCCCCCAGCACCAGCACCAGCACCACCGCCACTACCACCACCACTGTCACTATTTGTATCGTGTCCAAGCAGCAGCGGTGTACTAGCATTTGCGGTATCTAATGACGCAGCAGCAGCAGCAGCAGCGGCAGCAGCAGCATTTGAACTGCTTGCAGTAGCAGCCACGCTTGAGGCGATTGCAGTGGAACTGGTTGGATTGCCATCATTGCTATTATTAACATTCAGATTGCAGAGCGCAATCGACATTTTGCTTAATTTGCGTAGACAAACGATTTAACTGGTTTAAATTTAATTAATTCTGTTATTTTTTTTTTTTTTGTTATTGTTTGTTTTATCTATGCTAGTGCTTTAAAATTGGACGCCATTTGCATTTTGTTATTAAATTAATTATTTTTTTTTCGTTTTTTAATTTATGTCATTTTAAATTTGTTTTATAAATTTTTATTTGTTTGCTTTTGTTTTTCTTTTGGTCATTTGATGCAAAAATAACAAAATTTTTTTTTTTTAATTGATTGCTATATTTTATTTTTTTCTTTTAATATAAACTTTATTTATTTTTTTTTTTTTTTTTTTTTAGTAATATTAATTTGTATTGATTTTATTATTTATATTTTAAGTAAGCAGTTTATGTAGCATAGTTTAAGGCAGTTTAGTTTAAATCCAGCATTTAATATTCAATTTATATATCGTATTGTATTGTATTGGGTTTTGTTTATTAATAAAGTTATTTATTTTGATTTATTTATTCATTCACTTCAAAAATAAATATTGGAATTTATTTATTTATTCTTTTATTTTCTATTCGTTTTGCTTTTTAAGCCTTTTTTTTTTGTTTTGTTCTTTTTATCAGCAAAAATCTAAAGCGTAGAACATTTATATTTAATAAAATATTGACAAGGTTTTGCTTTTTTCTTTTGTTTCTTCTTCCATTTTTTTTTTTTTTTGCTTTTCAAAATAAAATTCATAAAATATTTGTACAATAAAAAAACTGTTGCATACTTTTCTGCGCTATTAATCATACGCAATGTGCGACACACACAATGGCATAAATTTATACAAAAAATATCTTTAAAAAACTAAAAAATATTTCAAGTTTATATTTATTTATATATTTTAATTTTTTTTAATTAAGAAACATAAAAATAGTTGATTGTGGGCAGATCACTACCAGCGTTTTAATGAATTAAGAAACAACTACAACGCAAGTTGACGTTATTATAGCGCAGAATGTGCTTTGATATTTTAAAATAAAATATTTTTAGATATAATTTTCTTACGATTTATTAAGTTTATATTTTTTGGAGCAAATCTAAAAATGTCTAAAACTGTGCCAAATTGATATGTTTTAATGGGCTATTAAATATGTGATTCGTTGTATTTGGTCTCAACTCTTTAAAATGGAATAAGCAAACGATTTTAATAAACTCTAACTGCGAATTGTTCTGGAGAAACTACATTTTAAGTACTTTCTTTAGTTATTTTTAATCGGACAGACGGACATAGCAGACGGACGTAGCGTTGCATGCTTATGAAGAATATGCCAAGCCAATGCTCTTTTACTATTTGGGTATAGCTATTCTAATTCCGAAAAACTACTTAAACAGTTAACAAGTTTGAAATATTTACAAATTCCTTAAAATAGAAACAGTATCTTCACTGTTTAGCTTAACTATTTTTTAATTCATTAAAATTTTTAGCATACTTCTTCATGCCTTGTGCTCTTTTATGTAGAATCCATTTAGCTCGCAACAAAATTGAATAAGAACCATTAATGCAAAAAGTGTACAGGATGCAAAAGATAAAAAAAAAAAAAAAATAAAAAAAATGTGAACGGGGACAATGATTTGGCATTTCATTTTGAATGCTGCGCGTAGAAGCTTTCAACAAACTCAAACACTCAAGTAGGCCAAATGCAACGAAGCCTAAATCGAAACGACGAAGCGTAACGAAACGAAACCTAAAGTATAGAACAAAGAAAAACTATAGCTTTGCTTTAAAAAGGCGCAGCTTTGATACGCTTCCAAAGAAAAAAAAAAATTAAAATAATAAAACATAGAATGAGACAGACGGACAGATCTACGATGCCAAATTAAAAACATATGTCACAAACCTTGCGATAAATTTAAAATACCCTTTTCATAAATTTTAGAAAGGGCTACAATTTAAACTTACACAAGTTTTCCATATAGGGGCAGAGAAGAGAAGATGGATGAACTACGAAACTAACAAAAGAATAAACAAATGCAAACCGCATAATAATGGCAATAAGGATGAAAATATAAACAAACAAAACAAAAAAAAATACAATAAAAAGCAAAGCAAGTACAAATACAATAAAACACGTTTCGTATTATGCGGCTAAAGGACAATAAGAGAGAGAAAGAGAGAGAGAGAGAGAGCGGAAAAGAGAGTGCGAAAGAGAGAGAGAGATCTGAAATGCTTGAGTGCAACTTTAGTACAATGCGACTCGTCGCATGTCATGTAATGATGTAATGATGAAATGAAGAAACTAACGAATAAGTTAAGAGTACAAAGCGCAAAGAATAAAACAAACAAACAAACAAACAAGCAAAGAAGTAAAGACAAGCCCAAGAGAACGAAGGAATGACTGATTAAATGAATGGCAGATTGTCCTTTCGACCGATTTACCAAACAAAACTAAAATGAGAATTAAACAAAGAGATACAAAAAAAAAAAAAAAAAAAAAACTTTAACAAAAACTTATGCTGCCTAAGTTTCCCAAAAGAAAGCGAAGAGCAATGAAGTGAGCGAGAGTAAGCAAAAAAAAACATATACAAAAGAGCACACACAATGAATAGAAAAGAGCAAACGAAACGGAAGTGACACGATTGCAAAGCTTTTCACCACAGACAACGATTTTTGTGTTGACTATGAATGGTGACGATGGCATTTCCTGTTATTGCCGGCGGCATTCATGTAATGTGTGTGTCTGTGTGTATTTGTCTCTCTCTCTCTCTCTCTCTCTACACTATGTCTGTGTGTCAGTGTGTTACGCGTTGCCGCTGTTGCTGTTATTGTTCATGAAGCACTATGAGGGCAGCCGCTTTGGGATCGATGCCGCCGCATTAAGAGGTGAAGGATAAATATGAAAATGCATTATTTATTTAAAATTCTCATTTTGTTTGCCAACATTTATGCCCAAGCATTAATTTGGTCTTTTTACAACTTTTTTTCAGTAGGACGAGCAAAATATTTTTATTTAAACTGTTAAAAAAAAAATTAAGTAAAAACTTTATTAAGTTTATGCAAAATTTTATTTTAACACATCGCAAAATATGGAAAAAAGCTAAAAAAAAATATTATATAATATAAATTCAATCGGCAATTTAGATATCTTTTGCGCTTAAAAAAGATGTTCTATCTGAGGTTTTACTTTACTGTTGGAATACCATGGAATTCTGATCATAAGTGGCGTAGTTTATAATTTGAAAGGGGGTTTAACAAATTTTAATTGAATTCATTCAGAAATATTATATGTTTTCATACAAAAATTTGAAAATTTGAGAATCGACGGGGACTAAACCTAAAAAATTGGAGTGGCACCTTGACACACAAACTGCTTAGGACCTAAAAAAAGCTTAAGTTTAATATTTCAGATCAATATCTTAAAAACATTCTGAGTAAAACGCATTGCAACAGACAGACAGACAGACAGACATGTTTAAATCGATTTGTATCATCAAGTTGATCAATAATATATATACTTTAAGGGGTCTCCGATGCCTCCTTTAATGCGTTACAAACTTTACTTTTTAAAATGATTAATTTTGATTACAAATGTTAAGAGCAGAAAATTTATGTAACGCAAAAACAATTTACGAGTTGGTTACAACGATTACCTTTTAAATTGTAACCGATAACAGTTTTTGCCAAAGAAACGTTTTGGAAATGAAACATAACTTTTGACGTTTGACGAAGTATGAACAATTTGGAATGGTACGAAATGGTATGCGGTATCTTTATTATTATTATAATTATTATTATTATTATTTTTTTATTATTATTATTATTATTATTATTATTATTATTATTATTATTATTAGTTTAGGGGATGATTGTACTGCTACCTTAAGAGGTATATTGTACACCATTACTGGCTAAATTACAGATTCTAGCCCTATTCTTTGTATGAATCTAATCATTTTTATAGGTTCGGTTTTCCTAACCTGCTCTAAATAGAGTGTGCGACTTCCTAACAATAACATTCTACTTCTGGACGTAGCTACACATTCTGATAGAATATGGATAGGTGTTTCTTCCATACTACCACAGAACCTGCACTGAGAAGAGCTCGCTACACCCACTACATGTAGTTGTTTTCTAAGTCTGAAGTGACCTGCTAAGACCCCTATCATGATCTTTAGCTGAGTTCTATCCAGCTTAACCAATGCTTTGGTAACCTTAGAGTTGAATCCCTAGCAATTTGGCCTGTCGCATGCGGTATCTAGAAAAATTCGGAAAATTGGAAGCACTAATATGAACGGTATCAATGCTGCCTTTTTTTGAGCAATATGTAATATTAAATGTAAGTTAATTTCTCTCTTAAGGAGCAAAATACAAAATGATGAGTTTACTAAACCTAGGACATTAACAGACTTAAGCATATGTTATGCACAAAAGTTATTCTACGACTGAGACAGACAGACAGACGGATAAGCAGATAGATGAACTTATATATCTACATGTATGTGTATACGAGGTGTGTTCATTAAGTAAGACCATCTTGGATCTTTTCGTCTTTTTTTTTTTTTTTATTTCAATGATTAACAAAGGCAATACCAAAGACACATTCTGCTGTTTTTTGTGTGGTTCAGATCGAAGCATTAAGCGAGTATTAAGTGTAAAATTCGAGAATTATGTATTTTTGAAAGTACTTCGTACATACATATATAGTAGTACGCCTTTCAGTTCATTGAGTATTTAAATCGCAGTCAAGTGTTTCCATATACCATAAACCAAAATGTCAAACAGAGAACAAAATAGATTGCAATATTCAGATAACAACAAAATCCGACAAATTAGTAAATGTTCGGTGCGGCTTAATATATCAATAGTTCATTTTGTTTAAGCTGACAGCAGAGCAGAGAACTAATAACCACACACACACACATACTTACATATATAAACAGCTCATGCATACATACCAATACATACGTTTAATAAAAAAAAAAAAAAAAAACATTTTTATCGTAAAAAATACATCAGCATATTTTCATTTTCATTATTATTATTATTATTATTATTATTATTATTATTATTATTATTATTATTTTGCTTTGCCAAAGATTTTATATTATATTTTGCTCTTGTGGCTTCTGCTGTTGTTTTTGTTGTTGTTGCTGCTGCAAATAATCATATTAAGCAAACTGCAATTATATGCAGACATACATACACTACATACATACATATACTATATATATTATATATGCTAGTATTTATATATATATACTCAGAGTAGGCAGCATAGAGTTAAATTTATGATAAGAAACACGCATATTTTGCGGCCTACATGCGGCCTTCATGTGACCCACACACACACACACAGTCACACGCAAATACATACAAACAAAATTATATTAAATGTTTATATGTGTATGTATGTATGTCATATATGCTTATGACCACGCACAATAAAAGCATTTAATGTCAAGAGTCGTGCAACAACAATAACAACAAAATAAAATATATATAAATAAATTAAGCAATTTTTTTCTATTAGAAAAGACGAAGAAAAAAGAAACTAAAGATTAATAGATAAAAATATTTTTATAGGCAAATAGGCACGTTCTTTCCTTACTAAAATGCCGATCAATCAGTTTTATTCTATAAATGACCTAAAACTAATCGTTCTGTAAGCAGTAAATTAAGTTATTTATGCAATACATTTTGACAGCAACAAACGAACACTTCAACAACACATATCGAAAATTATTTGATTTGAATTTAATGAACGATTATGAATCTTATAGATTATGCTAATTGGATTGGATTGGATTGTATGATGAAGACAGAGTGCAATGACACATAAATGTGTTTATATTCTATGGCAAGTGTTCGATTAAGCAGAGGAATATATAACAGATTAATAAAAACATATAAAATACGAGGGTGGCTATTTGAATTTAAGAAACAAAAAATAATAATAAATAATTATAGCACAGTAAACATGTACAGAGTTACATAAAAGTATGAGGGCAACTCTTTGTTTGCTAATTGTATGAATTGTATTGGCCTTTTGTGGATTAGAATACACTCAAGAGTTATTATTTAAATTATAATTATTATGGGATATTTCTATAAGTGAATGACGACTTTTGGCATATTTTAAAGATTAGCTTAGAAGTAAATCTTAGTCACTTGCTTGAAAAAGTAAAGTAGCGCAAAATGCCGCATAAAATATAAAACAATAACGTTATTTTTAGCACTTGCAGCAAGTTAGTTTTCTCAGTTTTGGTTAGCGAAAAGTTACCACAAAAATCCTTTAAATAAAAAGTTGACTTTGAATACCGAAACAAATTTTTGGTGCTGAGTTAATATCGATAACATTTATCGATTATTTGTTATCAGTTATGTACTTTATAAAAATTATATATTGACATTGGGTTTTATATTTACAAAATTTTTGAGTGGTGAAAACGCTTTTGAATCGACCGTTTTTCTTAAAAATCACCTAAAACATACCAAAGCATTTTACCCAATAATTCTAAAGTATTATTACAGCTAAAGTTCGCAAGTGAAGCTGGCAGCACTGTAATTAATAATGTCTTCAAAACAATAACAACAACTAACGCATTGCATTGAAGTATGCAGATAATTTGTATAAAATTAAAATTCTTGATTATAATTCATGAGCTAGCTTTCCGTATCAGTTTGCTATATATAAAGAATACAAAATAAAGCAGTTGTCTTCGCTGCAATTTTAAATTTGGACTTTTGTCAATAATGTTGTTGTTGTTGTTATATTTCTTTCTTTGACCGACCTATAGTCTGCATAAATTCATAAAGATGAACATGCAAATATATAAAAATATTGAAAATACAGACATATAGTATCTGAAATAATAAAGCACTGTATTAATTGTTCGAAAGCTGCAAGGGGTTTCTTTTCAAAACTATTTAAAGAATAAAATTTGGTTAGTAATTGACTGAGTTATAGCGCCATATATGGAAAAATAGGGAAGATTCAGTTTTTTTTTTTTTTTTTTTTACCACAAATCCAGATTTTCAAGGTCTACCGAAAATTCCAGACAGTTTTACTTTACTCGACCGAAGTTACAAACTCTACTAACAGGGGTGTCATACAAAATTTCTTTTGATCGCTTTCAAATCTCTTTTAAAATTCAATGAAATAATGTATATAATTTACAAGTAGTTCAAACATTATTTAAACAATTTAGTATATAAAATATTCACGATATTTCTGTAATATTTATAAATGTAGTTTAAACTTATTGTGAATTATATGCATTATTTCTTTGAATTTAAGAATCTGGAAATGTATTTGTCCAACGAGACTATGCGATTTAACGCATTTCTTCATTAAAATTGCATAATTGCAACATCTCGTTTAATTGTAATCAAATTTACAAATATTTTTATTTAAAGATTATACAAGTACGACGAGTATACATGTATCTACAACACAAAAGATGTTAGATAATACTATATGTGTTGTAGTAGAGAGTAAAAAAAGATTTATAGAGATAAATATCATTTTACTATTCGATTATAACGAAAGTGGCAGCAATCTAAAAAATATTGTCAACGTGCTGCATGCTGAAGCAAATAAACTGTTTATTATCTATTTGTGTCACTTAAGGCAAACACAAAAAAAAAAAAAAAAAAAAAATGAAAATTAAAAAAAATGTATAATATTTTCATCATTGAGTATTCTTATTGGATACTTGACACTTTTCTGCTGACACCAAGACACAAAAGTTGTACGTTTTCGTTTACCGCACGCTTGCTCCTCCTTCCTTTCGCTCAAAGTTGCTTTTGGCAAAATATTTTTGCTGCATTTAATTTTTATGTGATGTGCGAAGGCAGCAAGTGCGGCTCTGATAATATCGATTGTTATTATGGCCTCAACGTTTATTTAGGCATCAAATAACAAAAAAAAAAAAAAAAAAAAACAAATAAATATTGTAAAAAAAAAAAAAAAAAATTATAAAGACGACAACAAAAAAGGCCATTGAAGAAAATAACAAAATGAAAAATATTTTTTTTTTTTTGTTGAAGGATTTAAGGACAATGCAGTGACAATGCGAAATATAAAAATGAAAATATAATTTATTTAAATATTTTTTTTGTTTTTTTTTTTTTGGGTTGAATACATATGTCAACGTCAACGTCATTGAGGTACAAATACCCTTAAAGGATTCATTGGAAAAAAGCAAATAAAATCATTAAATGTTGACAAGTGAAATTGTGAAGAGAAAGAGAGCAAGAAGAGAAAATGAATAATAAGATATTTTTTGAAAGAGAAGCTTTTCACCTTTATTTCTTTTTTTTTTTTTTATTAATTTGACTGCATATGCCGGCAATTAATCAAGGCGCCAACTAAGCGTGTACTTAGCATTTTTTTTTTTTTTTTTTTGCATTTAAGACGAAAATAAATCACGCAATGGCAACACGTCGCACGCTGCAAGAATGGCGTCAGTGCACAAAATGCACTTAAGTTTTTTTTTTTTAATGAATAATAGGCCAGGCCAAAAAGAGAGAGAGAGAGAGAGAGGGAGAGGCATGCAAGCAAACAAGCAAGCAGCTGAAGGAAATTCAACAGCTGCTGTAGCGATTAGCGCTATGCAAATGAAAAGAAAACCTAAAAAAAAAAAGCAAAATAAAAAAAAACTGTAGCATACTTGGCGGCGTCTCCAATGCCATACACATTTTTGTTGCAGTTCTTTGTAGTTTATGCAACGACCATGAAATATATGCATTTTATTGTTTGTATTGTTAGTCGTCTTGTGAGGTTTTACATTGTTATTGTTAGTATTCTTATCGTTGTTGTTGTTGTTGTTGTTGTTCGTGTTGTTAGTAAGTGAAGCAATCGTTGTCGCTGTGACATGTTGTTGAGTTTTTGCTAACAGTTTTTTAGGATACTTAATTGTGACACCAGCAGCATATGCTTGTATATTCTACATATGAGTAATTTACATATACATATATATATGTATAAATACACATACATGCACACATACATGCGTACAATTATATTAAAAGTTTAGTTCCGTAAGCAGCACACTTAAAAATAAACTTTGCCTGTGCGCATATTTAAATACTTAGCTACAAATAGATACTTTTTCTATAAGAAAATACAGTTAATAATTTCAATAGCATTCTTCTATAGCAAAAATGATTCAATTAGAACAGCAACAATATTTTCTTCAACAGCATTTTTTTTTTGTCTTCCTTTCTTAATGAAAAGAAGGCTGTGATGTGACTGACGCGAATCAAAACAAAACAAAAGGCTATAACTACGAGTATGGCCTACGATATGTAATATCCTTTAAACATATTTTAATTATGTAACAATGTAGTTGGCAAATAATTGAATTGGAAACTGCTTTCATTTGCAGTATTACAAAGAGAAGTATCAGTTTTTTTCCAAACAATGTGAAGAATGTCAAAGATACAGAAAAAAAAAAAAAAAAAATGTTTAAACAAGGAAAATAATTTACTTTGATGGCACCAAAGTTTAAATACACGTTACACGAATTTATAAAATTTAAATTTAAATATTGCTCCTCTTAAGTAACTTCTGCTAATAGACTACTGTCAAAGAGTTGAGCAATTGCATTATTTAGTTTTTTTATTTTTTCGAAACATTTCGATATAAATTTGAAGCAAAATCTATTGTATTTTCTGTTCTCAAATCTAAAAGAATATAAAGAAATAAAAGAGTTCATAACTAAACAAGCAAACACCTATTTTGAGGTTCTTGAGTTAACTAATTCTTTGGACATGTAATCCACCATAAAAGGTGTTGTCAAGTGAAACGATGCTATCATGCGAACCGAGTGTATGTGTGCTTACTTTTAATTTTTACTCTGTTGTTCCATTTCGTTCCAGTTCCAGTCGTTTTGTATATGTACAACAATGTGTATAAACAGTTTGCGAATTATAAACGTTTAATAAATTTTAACTTTTATATAACTTCAAATTTAATTTTTATTTTAACTCTTATCTGTGATGATAAAATTCAGTATTTAAAAAAATTTTCTGTTCGACTTAAAGAATTGTGTTCAAATTGCATAAATTTCTTTTCAAACTTTTATTTATAATTCACAAATTTATTCATTGTGAAGAAAAGTCTTAAACCCATTAAAAAAGTTATACAGTATTGATTCGTTTAAGATCAGCTCACATACATACAAAAACCATACAACCCCAAACACCATAACGAAAAGACGAAGAATTTTATTCTTTTCATTTTCTTCTTTTTTTTTTCCACAAACGAAAAACACAAAAAAATAAATAAATGACAGGTGTTGTAGCATTAGCAGAAAGAAAAATTCGTAAGCCATATCTCATTTCTCAAATCTCATATCTCAAATCGCATATATAATGCACATAAAATGCTGATGCTGTATTTTTTTTGTTTTGTAAAATTTAAAATGTAAAATGATCAACAGAAAATATATTTGTTTCAATACATCATTTAGTCAACAAAAAAAATTTTGTAATATTTTACATGATGAATTTATAATATGAATGCTGGAAAGCTTAGAGTATTCATACACAACACACACACACACACACATACACATAGAAATGATTTTATTTTTATTTTTAAAATAAATTTTGTTGACCTTTTCATTGTAAATGCAGTCCTCCGCAATGCATTCGCATTTGTAATATTTCAGTGTCAAGTTTTTTTTTTTTAATATTGAAAAAAAAAAAAAAAATACAAAAATAAAAATAAGATTTAAACTTTTCAGACTCTTTAATCAACTAAAAATGGCATTAAGCTGTCATGAGCACTTGAGCTTTTGTACGTTTGTACAATACATCACATGAAGCATCCATCATCTCGTTTCTTTTTTGTGTGTGTGTGTAAAATCATTTATGCATGTATCTATGTAAACTTGTGCATATATTTTACATTCGATTAACTAGTTTTGTTAGCATTGAACTGTATCTAATTGAATTAGTTTGTCACTAATAGACCGCATTAGCAAGCCAATTGGAAAATATCTTAACTGCTTTGCCTCTGTGACAGATACAACACACACACACACAGACACATATTGTATCTAAACGAATCTAACGAAAGAGAGCAATAAAGATAGAAATACGAAGCAGATTAATAGTAAAATGCAGAGAATGAGTAAAAAATCTGATTAAAAGTTACACAAAACTTTTACAATGAGTGTGCACTGAATTTTATTGACTTTTTTTCCATTCTTTCTTTTTTTTTTTTTTTTTTTTAAATACGAAAGCAATCTCAAACTGAATGTTTTTGAAATCTTGATAATTACAAAGAATTGCAAAAAATGTTAAATTTCGTTGTCATTTTGACAAAATCATTTTTTTTTTTTCTTTTTTGAGAACTTTTTCAACTTTTCAACATAATTTCTACACGAAGGCACACATTACATAGTATAAAATGTATGGCAAGGCGCCAAAATGAATGTAAAGGTATTCTAGAATAGCATCGAGATACAAAAAGTAGTATCATAAAAATGCATTGAAGTATGCATAGCAGATAAATATTATACAGAGCCGTATAAAATTTTATTGCTGCATCAAAATTTAAAAAAATTTAAAGATGCAACACAACGATGAACAAAAAGCAATAGCAAAGCGTAAATTGTAACAGCAGAATACCATAAGTGCACAGTAAGTACAATTGAATATTTGCCGTGTACAAGATTTACTCATTTCATGCATTGTAAACAGATACGGTTTGCTTTCGTAACATTTCGACTTTTGCAGCACTCTTTTACATAACCGAGTAACCGGGTAAGAGAATGCGAGTTATGTTGTCTTTTAGTTTTTAAAGCTTAAAAAGGGGCCTTGTTGAAAAAGAAAAGATCCACGAAAATAAGTTTTAAGTGAAGCGGTTATTCAAGAATATCGAAGGGACTAGTGTCTCTCAGAGCAAAGATGTATAAGAGACTGCACCATAAAAATGTAGAAAAAATCGTAGGTCTTTAATTGCGGCTCCTCTCTCAAGCACAATGAGCTTCAAACGGTCACAGGATTGATGAAAAAGTTGACGAAAACGAGCAACGTTTAAGTGAAAATTTGACCTTTATTTTTAAACGCACTACGCACTGCTATGAGGAAAGACTCTACCTTTACATTACTGTTTGACGATATACACTATAGACTGGGACTAAACCTTATAGACTATAAAGTTCAATGATCTGCAAATTGAATGCAGAAAACGGTGTTTATGGTAGATTTGCAAATGGTAGGTCACATGCATGGTGAAATCATATACCACTTCTCACTGCTTTAATAAATTTTACCACAGCCAATTGGAAGACAGAAACAGAGAGAGAGAGAGAGAGAGAGAGAGAGACAGGGAGAGAGAGAGAGAGGAAGAATGAGGAAGTGTTGAATAATATTTTCTGTATTCTTTTTACTATCGAATTCGATTATAACGACGGGCGAGGGACCGACGATTTTACGTCATTATATCCGGATGTCGCACTGACCGAAGGAAGCAGTTCCAAACAAGTTTGTATGGGGACCAACCAAGCCATCGAATTTTGTTCGTTATAACCGAATGGTCGCTATAAGCGGAGTCATTATAACCGGCTTCTACTGTATATGCAAGCAAAAATGAGAGCGGAGACGAAGCGAATTTATGGTGCAATTATATAAGGTGATGTCATGCGAATCTGTGGTACCTATTAATCCACGCTCATGAGAGCGAAAGAGTTAACAGAATGCTGAGTTTTTTTTAAAGACTTGCGAGTACAAAGTAGATCGAGTTATATTTGTTTATTTATTTCGCTTCGCTTTCTCAAATAAGACTGAACTAAGATTAGAAAATATAAAACCTGAGTTCAGAAGAGCGCAAATTTAAAAATTTTAACCGCAGTTAAAATGGTCTCATACTGAATAAAAATACGAGAAGAACTTTGTTGTCAATTGAAAAAATATTGTCATCATTTGTTATGTAAATAGTTAAGGCCGGCAGCCACGCCCTTCTTTGAGTTGTTACATAACGAATCAAATATTTACAATACCATTGATCTTGTTATTGAAAATAGTGTACAATACGTGAAGCCAATGTCAACTAAAGAGTCAAGGTGGAATGTGGTGGTAGCGCATATCACGTGACACAAAATGAAACAAAACAAAACAAAACAAAATGAAACGAAACAGCCGACTGACGACTTTCTGTGTTGAAACATTAAAAACATAACATGAAGTTGCTTTTTTTTTTTTTTTTTTTTTTTTGGTAGCAAACGTTTGCCGTTAAAGAGAGAGTATAAACAGCGACGACATGACACGACGACAGCGCAGTGGTATTGCAAAAAAGGAAACTAAATAAACGGCAAACTTTCGTTTTACTCAATGCAATAAGTCGCCTCTGAACTGGCTGCCTGACGCTGGCTTTTAGGCCACCTGAATCAAGTTGGCAGTCTGCCCAATTTAACAGAAAAAAAAAACAAAAAATAAAACAAATACACCCGCTGCCACATACAAATGAAAATCTACATATATGTATGTGAAAAAAAAGAGAGAAAAAAAAAAAAAGATTCGAACATGACGGGAAAAAATGCAAATTACGTTAGGAACATGACTCAGGCGCAACATTGACTTTGAATGAAACACGCAAGCGGGCAGCTGTAAGAAATAAAACTGAATGGCAAGGAAAGCAACCGAAACAACCGAAACAACCGAATCAACCGAAGGAGAGAAAGGAAGAGAGAGCGAATAAGCGGCAGGAAAATGAAGTGATGTGGTGTAATGGTCGTTTGGCAGAGAAAACTATTTTATACAAAGGCAAATCGAGGGCTCGAATGGGTAAGTGATTGAGTAAAGCGTTCATTTCTACATATTCGTATTTCGTATGGAGTGAGTTGTGTTTGCAAGTTATTTGGGGTTTGTTACTTTTTCTGCAATGAATGACCTTCACTAAAATTATTTTGTTGGCACAATACATAACAAACAAACAACAACAACAACAACAAAAAATCAGCAAATAACGATGACTATAGTGCGGCATGAACAACACATTTACAACAGCAACAACAACTTCAAAATATATTATAGATAATAAAACTATAAGAAAGCAATTGAGTAAATAAGGGAGCGAAAGAGGAAGAGCGGTAAAGAGACCAGCAAACAATAAGAAAGTACAATGGGTGTTATCAAAAATATCGCTGGCAACAGCAGAAAATTATACTAAATTATTTATTATGCATAACAAAGCAACGCGCGCACGGAAAAAAGAAAACGATTTAGGGAAAATTGAAATGGCTGTGACAAAAAAAAAACAAAAAAAATGGAAGTACAAAAGAATGAATGGAAAGAAAAGGAAAAGAAAAGGAAAGGAAAAAAAACGCACGAATCAACCGCATACAACAAATGGCGAATGGCATTTTATAGTAATAACCCCAAAGAATGCCAAAATCGAATGCCAAGGTGGCGGCCATATTAAACGAAACGTATACGTAATTTTTTATTTTTCATTTTTTTTTTCGTAACGTTTCGTTTGTTTGCCTGGCAGATCAGTGGAAATTGGGTTTGGGCATTGAATTAAATTTTTTTTTTTTTTTTTTTTTTGTTGGCAAACAAAATTGAGTCATCGATAGTTTTTGCTCTTTTACAATACAAAGAAAAAAAACAACAACAACAACAAAGTTGTAAATGTTTGCTGAATTGTTTGCAAAAAAAAATGAATGCGTGAGTAATTTACTCGAGAATTGGCTTAACTTTAAATGCGGCAGATAAGGAAACTGAATTTATGTAACTAAATTGTTTGTTGCATACTTTTAGGCGTATTTTTAGTTTACCATTTAGTTTGCTGTGCATTAAAGCGTTACGAGTTGCAGTTTAAAGTAAACAAAACACACAACTTACTACTATGAACTATTTTCTATTAAACTATTTGAAAAAATATTAATTTTTTCAATAAAAAGTAAAGTAAACTACGCTTTGCAAATGCTATAAATTGAGCTAAAGCTGTTTGCAGCTCAAAGGATAATATTTAAAATAAAGTTAAATCGATTTGAAAATAAAATATTGCAGCAGTCCAAGAAATAAGCTTACAGAGATTTATTCTAGCTCCGATTGTGATAGCAACACGAGGCTTGCATGAGAGAGACGCCAACGCAAAGCACACGATCCTGGGCAGTTAGGAAATAAATGACCGAGGTGAGTGTTTATTTGACTTCATTTTAAGCAGATGTAATGAGCCTAAGAGTCGATAAGGGGAAGGTATCAAGTAGATTATCTTACTCCGGCCTAGGTCGAGTTGGCCTAGGTTAGACGCAAAGTGTTCAAACAAGTTGCTACAGAACTCTCGAAAAGTTCTCGCTACACTAATAGCAATCTTAACTGGTCACGTATAATACTATAGGTACTGCACAAGCAGCAAGAAGAAGAATTTCCCCGCACACAGACTACTTTTTTTTTGGACAGTGCCATAAGATGCGGACAATTCCAGCGCTTCAATGTGGCGTAGAAGCATGAACCACGACAGCGTTGTATGTACGTATACATATGTCAGCATTAGGCGATGAGTTCGATGAGTTCTTATTTTGAAAAATCTTTGGACCTAACAGAGATACCAATGGGTTTCGCCTAAATGATGAGAGCTATGCAAAATATTGCTTCGTATGGAGAAGAAATGCTTCGGTGAAATTAATTTACAAGCGAAATGTATTAAAATCAGAGAGTGATATGTCGCCAAGAATCGGATCTTAAGATACATCCCAGTTAGACGTGATAAGTTGTTAAAGTTATGAGAACAATGAAACATTTTCGTGTCCATCAAATAGATAAATAATGTCAGACAACTCTAGAAGTGCATGGAAACAATGTAAAGTATTTTCTTTGTGTTGCACATTAAATCTTCTTCAATGTTTTTATTTTTTTATTTTATTCTTAAAAACTTTAAAGCATTTCATTTCGACCACAAAAATGTAGCCACGTGACAAAATCCTTCGTAAGTATTTTATGACAGCAAATTACTTAATGATGCAACAACTCAGCAAAAAAAAAAAAAAAAAAAAAAAAAAAAAATAATAAATTAAAAAAAAAAACAAACGCTGCAGACAAGCTCTAAGAACTTACATATTGACTTGTTCTTGTACTGCTTAGACTACTCAAAAAAAAAAAAAAAAAGGATTTCATATGTCTGCACCGAACAACCTGTTGTGTTTGTCTTTGAAGTTGCACACAAAATATATTACGTATACGCAGCGTTGCATGCAATGGCTTACATATGTATGCATGTTGTGTGTGTGTGTGTCTGTGTAAATATAAATTGGAATATTTGTACAAATGTATTTAAACTTCTTGCATATGAGTCTGTGTGTGTGCAAGTGTTTATGAGTTTGTCTTAACACTTCCGCTTACAAAACAAACTCAGACAGCAAAATTAAAGATATTCACACTGACACACATACGCACATATACACCGACACCGACACAGCCACACGTGATGTGCCACGCTTCGTAAAGTTTACTTTGCCATTTCAAATTGGACTATGCATCCGTTTCCACTTTGTTTCGTTACGCTACGTTACGTTACGTTACATAACATTACGTTGCGTTGCGTTAAGTTACGCTTACCTCAGGCAATCACCCACACCACACACACACACACAGTTTGCAATTCTACACTCGACTTGATTTGCTCAAATTGTTCGCTTTCGCACTTTAATTAAGCTAATTGATATGAATGCGAATGCGAAATGCATTGCGTTGTTTTGATTTGATTTTTCGATTTTTTGATTTTTCGTTTTTTTTTGTATACCTTTTAGAGTGCTCCGTATGGTATGCAAGTTATTAGAATTCAAAAATGAGTTTCGTAGAGGGACACCGGGAGAGAGAGGGAGAAAAATCATTCAGTTTTCTTTTGATTTACAAATCTGCTTCTTTTTTATAAATCAATCAATCTATCAATCAAAGCAAAATCGTGCAAAAATATCTCAAAGACAAAAATGTCTATAATTGTATAAATATCCACGAGGTATAATTTGATAAAATCTATAAATGTCTATAAAGCTGCATCTGAAAATCAAAAAAAAAAAAAAACAGGATCAATTATTTAGAACGGAAGTGGTAGCTTAGAATATGTAAAATGCCATTTCAGTTACCATTTTATACAATGTTTACACTACAAGAGTTATGGACTCAACCTGACTAGGTAATCCAGAGCGTCAAAAGTGATTTAGGTTAGGATTTGGTTGACTTTAACAGTTTAAACCCAAGGGTTTCGAGTTAGCCCAAACCCAGTAAAGTCTAAACGTTGCATTACCAGAATTGCATATTGGAACCATGTTTAGAGCCAATTGAATATCGTAATGAAAAAATATTTTATATAAAACGAATAATGGATCATGCCGCCTTGTCCCGAAATAGCAAAATTTTGCAATATACGACTTAGTAAATTCATACGATTTCAAATTAATCGTGTTCCGGTTATCGCAAAAGTTATGTTTCACTTTCAAAATGTTTCTTTGCATTGTATATGACAAAAACTGTTATCGGTTACAATTTAAAAGATTATCGTTCTTACCAAATCGCAAATTGTTGTTTGCTTTGACTAAATTTTCTGCTCTTTTAATTTAGAAATGAGTAGAAAATAATTATTTAAAATTTGAATTCATAAACAATCATATTAAAAAGTACAAAGATAAACTCTATAAACGTGATAGAATAAAGTAATACTAGCGGATATCCGGGTACTAGCGTGTGTTTCACATTGTTCTGGTGTTTGTACTGCTCTTGACTATCGCTCTCTCAGTCCATTTGATGCGAAACGCTATAAACATTGTAAGAGCGTTTCGGCTCTTTTTCGTTTTGTAGATCTTTTTTGGTAGCTTTTTTGTACTTTTTGTTTTTTTCTTTTTGATTGCAGCGAGACCAAAATATATTGAAAATAGTATAGAAACATACAAAAAAAGCACTAAAAAATACCAGTGCGAGTAATACAAAAAAATTTTTGTATTCAAAAATCGACTACATAAATAGATTAAAAGTGCTTAATACATTGTTTAAGTGGTCTTAAATCATCTTTGCGTTATTGCCTTTCAAATAAAACCGATTTGGGACACATTGGCTGTATGGTTTAAAAGTTCATAGCGGACATAGAAACATTTTTTACTCTTTTATGTATATATATACTGCATTTACATTTCATTTCACAGACTCGAAGTCTGTCGATTTGAAATCGCATATATTTTGAGATTTATGTTTGCCGAAACACCATGTTTTGCGATTTGAAAAGTAAAATTTTTACGATTACGGGAGCATGGCTGATAATGTTGTTGTAAATGTAAATATGTTTGAGTCTTTCAGGCATAATATGTCCAGATCTCGTGAAATATATTAAAATTTCGATTGTACCGATTGTCTTTTATTATTTTTCATTGCTGCAAAAACGAATCAGAAATTCAGTTTGCATTCTTTAATTTATTATCAAATAATTGATACTTTACTTCAAAAATTTACGACAGTGCAGAAACGCTTATCTTAAGAAGAACTCATCTAAAAAAACTCAGTTGAAACAATAAAAATCGAATGTGCCATTTGGCAAACAAACAAACAAATAATTTATCACTCTAAACACAGAAGAAGCAGCAGCTTATAAGGAAATTAAAGAAATACGCTATTAAAGAACAAAGCAGACCGATTTGTTTATACGCTGCAGCAATACTTGGAATTCTACTAATCTGTCAAGTTAGTCGCGACAAATAAGTTTGACAATATCGAAACCATTTTAAGGAACTCTGTGCTGCTTTCACAATAATTTATAAGAACATTCACATTTTATATGTTTTAAATGAAAAAAAAATGAAAAAACGCAAAAAAACGAGAAAAAAAAAAAAGCTTTAAGCCTCAGCCAGCATGTTACATAAATCCAAATTCGGAATGCTACACAGATTGCTGTTTCTGTTTTTCTTGTTGTTGTTGTTGTTGATGTTGCTGATGCTACTGATGCTGCTGCTTGCTGCTGTTGGCATGAAAAAAAAAAAAAAAAAAAAAAAAAACTTTATGCACTTTGACTGAAATCGTCCTTGACTGCGACTGCGGCTGCGATGTCGACTAAAAGCAGGACAACAACTACAAAAAAAAGAGAAACTAAAAGAAAAAAAACAAACTGCAAAGTGGAAAAAAAAGGCTCAAATGAAATAGGCAAAGTGCAAAAAAAAAAAAAAAAAAAAAATACAATATAAAAACGGCGCAAAATGCAAGCAGAGTGCAGAGTGATTTTACTCAGCTGCTTTTAGTTTTGAGGATGCTGCCGCTACCGCTGCTCCCATTACCGCTGCGTCTCTTTGCTTCGCACGTATTCACATCACATAAGGCAAAGCGTTAAGAAGCAGCATGGAAATGGCAAAAGCAGAGACGCAGAAGAAGAAAAAAAGACTGCAGTGTGCCTTTAAATAAGAAATATATAAAAAAAAAAAAAAAAAAAAACGATGGAAAATAAAAAATATGTATATATGCCGCCGCGTTTAGCTTTGCTTACTTTAAGCGGTCGATACGCCGCAGCATATACTCGTAAATCTGTATATGAATTTTATACACTTCACATTTACATTATGCGAAGTGCATAAGCGAAATTGTTAACAATTTTGTTACAATTAGTGACGAGAGCAGATTTTTTTATTATTTTTTTTTTTTCGCTTAAAAGCTATTCTTTTTTGTAGAGATTCTTTTTTGATTTAAGTTAGTCAGCAGCCTGTGTGCCTTGCTTTTTAAAATCTGTCAAAAAGTAGTAAATTGTCTTTTCTTAAATATGTAGCGTATTTAAGCTTTGGTTTTTAAGGTTTTTCATATTTTTTATTTAGAATATATTTTTTTTTTTAATGCATTGCATTAAAATGTATGCCATGTTTTAATAATAGACAAAAACTGTTTGGGACATCGGAAAAAAAGGAAAAAGAAAAAAGTAGCGAAAAAAAATATAAAATGTAAAAGATCAAAAAACCAGAAAGAATGTCGTAGTCGCGTATGTTTGGATGCGAGATTTGCTGTATCGAATATTTATGTAATTTAATTTAAGTTCAACCATTCTTTAAGGTACATCAGCTTCATTTTCATAGAAACACTTTCAAACAAAAAAGATTATAACTTGGAAAACTTCATAAAAATTCTAAAACTTGGAAGCTATACATTTGTTACAGTGTTGCCATATAAGCTAAATTCCGAAATTTCGTTTTGCTCGACATGAAGCGGAATAGGCCGAATAAGCATGTAAAAAGTGCTCACAACGATATTGGGTATCTCTAAATGAGGTTCGATAGCTCTCAACCTGAAAAATTGGTCTGCGTATTTATTTTTTCTATATCAGCTATGTTATATAGCAAATATATAAAAAGAAAATTCTTTGTTTGTTTACTTTGACACATAAAATTTTGAAAATTTTAGAACAAGCTTATCAAAAATTAATCGTTTTCCTATGATATATATAGGTGTTCTAGATATAACAAAACAATAAAAAAAATATTAAGAAGAAGTCGAAGAATGCTGAGAACATAAAAAAACATAGATAGTAGGGCTAGGGTTCATAGAGGAAGCAAACGTGACAAATTTTAGCTGAAAAATGCAGATAAAACAATAATTTTTGAAAAAACATTTAAAAAATGTTAGGAGAGTGTACATTATAGTTGTCCGATCCATATCATATCGGTTGTTTATACATCGGATGACATTATATGTGCTTTTAACTAACTTGAAGTGAGTACATTCATAAATAAAACCAATTTTCATATTTAAATTTAAATTTTTGAAGTTTTGGAAGCTTGAAATGTATACGAATCGAGCATCAAGCTTTATTTTTGTCACGATTTTCATCAAATCTTTGACCGCATGAAACTCAGTGTTTGGAAATGTTTTCGATGGCACCTCGGACATTTGGAAATAGTGTTTTGTGTCACTTAATTCTCAATAATGATAACATTTTTACTTTTAATTTTCTGCAATGTTTTTGTTTAAAAATTTAAAATGTACAAAAAGCAGGTTGGCAGGCCCACTTGATAATGCTTTGCTATACAAAGCATTGTGTATTGGGGAAATCACTAATGTGTCCTTATATTTTAATTAGATTAGCTTAGATTAGAAAGATAAAAGAACCAAAGCTGTAATGTTCTTCATATGTGTGATTTATTTGACTTAATAGTCGGCTTAATTCGACTACATTATACCAGTATCCACTGTGCACGATATGCGCTACGTTAAGCTGCTTAAGTATTAAGATATATGTTATAGTATGTGTACGATACATACGTTTGTACTATATACGAGTATAAAGAACAACAACTAATTTTTCTTTCAGAGTGTTACAAATTAAAATACTTTTAACGAGAACATATATTCATTATGTTTAAATAGCAAAAAAAAAAAAAGAAAAAAAAATCCTACTCGATTTCCCAAGTGTATACAAGCATTCTTGTATTATTTCTACCTCGCTCACACTATACCTCTCTCATCACACACAATCAGTTGCACTCCTACATTTTTAACCTTTCAGCTGATTATTTTTGTTTGCTTTCGTTTGCCGCCAACTGGGTATTTGTTGTGTGTTCGTGGCATTGCCTAACCTGAACCTACTTGGCCGGCCACAAATTAACTTGATTACGTGCAACAGAGCGTATGAGTAACCAAATTTTGCCATTTATTTGTACACTTAGACGTTAACGATGCGGATGCGGATGTGGATGCGGTTGTGGTAAAATATCCAGTCAGCTAAAAAGCCAAACAGCTGGAGACGGCGACGGCGACGGCGACGGAGACGGCGACCACCCTCTAAGGCATCGAATCACGCAAATATAAATACACTCACACTCACACAGCTTAAGGAAAATTATGTTTAGCCACAAAGAACAAAGTCAAAGTGGACAACACCAACTAACCAGCCAGCCTGTAGCAGTATAAAAGTTAAATTTAAAAATTTTTGTAGTGTATATTCGCTTTGCTATATTTTTTACTGATTATATAATTCGCATCTTTTCAGCATTTTTTAAACTCAATTTTAATCGTTCTTTTATTTTTGCTAATTTAAGCCTAAATAAAGTCAAGCGACATCAGCCAATCAAATGCTACACTGAAATCGTTTGTAGAGTCCATGAATTGTTATTGGAATCGATTATCGGATTGGAGGCTGAGGCTGTATGCACTTTAACTGAGCAAATAACTTATACGAAAAAGCTATTTACGGAGTAGTTGCTGCGACCATAAGCGCAACCCATGTGTGTCCATCGAAAAATATTTACACTGTTTCGGAACTCTGAAACAAAAAATTCATTAAAACATAGCAGAGACCAAGGAACAATACAATCGGTGGAATTTTCTGTTTAAAAGTCTACAAAATTAAAACAAGATGGTTACTTTAAAAAGAGTTAAGAGATGACCGAAGAATATTATGCAAAGCTATTGGAACAAAGCTGTTTGATAGTAAAAATGTTTCTATGTCCGCTATAGACGTTGAAACCATCAAACCGGTGAGTTCCAAACCGCTTTCATTGGAAAGGTGACAATGCAAGTTAATTAAAATACCACTAAAACAAAGCATTAGGCATATTCGGTTTATTCATGAAGTCGATTTTTCAATTAGTCCATACAAAAAATTATTTTTAAAAAAATTAAAAAAAAAACAGGTATTTTTTAGTGCTTTTCTGTATGCTTTCATATCAGCCGCAACATATTTTGGGAAAACGACAAAAAAACTGGTATTTTTTAGTATGTTATCATAGTAGCCCCAACATAAAGTATATTCTTTAGATTCAGCTTACTGCAACTATTTCCAATTTCCAAACCTTCAGAAGAGATTTGGCTCAAATGAATGAAAGACCGAAAGAAAATTAATATTATTTGAAAGAGAAAATTAATTGAAAATTGTGAAAGTTTTAACATATTTAATACTGTTTTTATCCAAAGCACTAACCAAGCTGTTAGTCTAATCCATCAGAAATATCGTTCTATTCTGGCCATTTTAGACCAAGAATTCTTTTTAATTCGGTTTTGCATAAGCTTTTCATAATTTAGTTCAAGGTTCTTTCGGAGTAAAAGAAAAATGATTTAAAATCATTTTTTGTGTCAACTACAAAAAAAAATGGGTTGGTATAAATTGATTGACGTCTAAAATGTTTGACACACCAAATGGAGTAATCGATAGCTTAGCTTAGTTGGATAAAAGAAAAACAAAAGGAAAAGAAAAGAACAAAAATTCCTTTGGGAAAAAAGCAAGCTGCATTTTGCATTAAATATTCAAGCAAAGAAAGTTAAATGGAAGAATTTTGAGGTAAAATGCTGAAAATGGTGAAAGTATTCCTTTTTGTTAAAGTAAATATTGAGGCGTTTCAAATGAAAATATGAAAATATTTCCGAAAAAGAGAAAAAAATAATCAATAAATGCTTTTTACGTACACCATTGTCCGTCTGCTACAGTCTGACACTGCATGAAGTGCAATGGAGTAAGACGAGAGAGAGATAAGTAAAAGAGATAGCAGCATAAGTAAATACTGGCATAAAAAGGACAAAAATTGCACAATGTGCCTACAAACAATGGGGCATGACTTATTTTTGCATTATTGATGCATTTTGACTTGCAGTTTTTTTTTTTTTTTTTTTTTTTTTCTCGAGTCAAAATGCTGTCATGTTGAAAAATATGAAAATGTGTAAATATTAAGCATACGCAGCATTGTTCGCGCTCCAATTAAAATAGCAATTTCAACTCTGATTGTTTAATTTTTTCCTGTTGCTCTCTCCAATTTTCGGTTTTTTTTTTTTTCTGTTGCCTCATATATAATAATTTAAAAATTGTTGAAAGTAAAAATTACCAAATCCGCATGACATATTTGCATTATAATTTCATTTAATTTTTTTTTTTTTTTTTTTTTATTAAATTTATTATATGCGAGGAAGGTTTAATAGTTTTTAGAAAATTTTAAATGAAAAAAAAAATAGCTATTGAAAAATTATGCTACATTTCCACTACAATTTCGTTCGCGTTCAAAAAAAAATCGATTTACGATTGTTCAAATAATCGAACCGATACATTACGAAGTTGCTTTCGATTGATCGATTTCATTTTAAGTTTGAATAACGTTAAGAAATTCATTTAAAAATATAAGATACTCCAGAACATTATATTACGATATCTTTCGTAGAGGATCCCCCAACAAATTTTGAACTTTATGCAAAGTTTAACATATCCAATACAAAAAAAAAAAAAAAAAAAAAAAAAACATGCAACGGATTAAGCTGAAACACGTTACTCGGCTTTTTTTTTTTGTTTTCGATTTAGAAACTGAAATTAGTTTCTCAAATTTAAAAAATGGCGTATCCAATATGGCGATCGAATTTTTAGATCCATGGGATCAACTTGAAACATGTCACTTGTAGTTTTGGGAAACGCTGATTTTGAATTTTGTTGTCCGATTTTTAGAATTCAAAATGGCAGATCTAATATGGTGGACCAAATTATTAAAAATTTTTAGGTTATGGATTCGAAATTTAAAATATTTTTGAAAACATTTCAAACTACACTCGAATTATATTCTGCGCTTAGCGCTTGACATGTGCGCGTGTCAAATGATCACAGCACACGTTTTCCTATTTTTTTTTTTTTTTTTTTTTTTTTGTTTCTATTGTAATTATGATTGCCATTGAATCATGCAAACAAAAAAACAAAATGTACAAACGTGCTCAAGGAGACTAAGGATATATGAATGTGTGTACCAACGACATGAACACAGCGGAGTAAGGACAAGCAAATTAAATTCACTTCACTTCACTTCATTGCAATGCAAACGGCAACGATGTCAGTGTTTGTCTGGTTTTAGGTTTTGGGATACAAAGTCGCGTGACTTTAGCTAGTAAAAGGTGCTCGCGCGAATATTGTCCTTAGAAAATAACAATAACATTAACAGTTGTGTTTGTATAGCTTCAAATGTGAATGTTTTTCTTGTTTTTTTTTTTTTTTTGTTTTTCTTGTGTTTTCGTAGTCACTGCGGACATTTAAAATCACATCTGAACATAAGCGACAAATAATGATTTAGGTAAGCGTCTTGGGTTGACAGCTAAACAAATAGAATGAAATAAACACGCGACACGAATACTTCTACACAAACACACAACTACACACAACTAGCAACAACTCAGCATATAAACTTATTATAGTGATTTAGAAATATAAATTTAAACACGACAACAACGACGACGACGACGACAACATTCTCTTCAATCAATTAAAACTTAGCTGCGAAATGGCCAAAACGACGAAATTAAAGACATTTTAAATACAATTTGTCCCGCTGAGCTTCCGTTTTGGCATTTATTTAATATGTTTCATAACAAAAAAAAAAAAACTCTAAAAACAAGAATTTTCACGTGGCCATTTGAGCAAATTATTATTTTTATAGCATACATTAAGGCGCATTTAAAAAATTTCGCTTACACGAAAGCTGTAGTCCAATTCTACCAAAATAAATATTTAAATATTTAAAATATAAATCTGAATATATTATATATGAACAATTTTATGCAATACAAACTTTCCAAATATAATTGCGAGCGATATTTTATTATGATTCACATGATGAGATGAGTGAGCATAAACATAAGAGAAAAAAAAAAAAAGCTAGCTGCTCGCAAAGCAATAACGTTTTAATTAAACAATTCTTCATCTTAAACTGCTGCATTTTACGCGTTTTCATTCATATAAAAAATCATTTAATCCCTCGAGCATTTGTACCAAAATAATTAAAATTATTTTATTTTCTTTTTATAATAAACTTTTTTCATAGTATTACAATTTTGTAATTGCATTTGCGGCGCCTAAAAGAAACATTGCGAATTTTTAAAATAAATAAATATATCTGGGAAAACTAACAGATTTTGTTTTAGTGAGCAGTGTTGAGGATTCATAATATTCTTCTATGATGTTTCCGTCTTAGTTTAAGAAATTGTAAAATTACTGATAAGAGTCTGGAAGAAATTTTACTGCGAACTTCCTCAAAATGTCAAGAGTAGAAATTTTGTATCTCAAAAAATGTAGCCTAAGTATGTGATGAGCAATGATAAAGAACAGAGTTGTGCGGCATCTGCAAAAGAACTTGAAAATGGCAGGCGAAACGGATAGGAACAAAAGGAATAAGTTCTTATGCAAAAAATAAAAATTTTGGTGTAGGTTTGTGAAACATGTAAAAAGGGCGTAACCGCAGCAGTAACCACTTGATAGCTCAGGAGAATCGTTCTCATAAGACAGAGAGCAGGTCGAATGGACGGAAAGGACTAAGAAATAGCTAGATCGACTCTTCATTTCAATGCTAATCAAGAATATTTGTACTTTAAAGGGTATATCATGCTTGATTCCAGTGTTGTCAAAAAAATCACTTTCGGAGATTTTTTTGAAGTGATTTAAAAATCGAATGTCGCACTACTACTGAAAATAGAGGTTTGCGATTTTCTTGTTTCTCCAGTGAGCATATTCAGTTATCGGCGATTTTGTGCATCACCCTTCGCGAACATTGAAACTGTTTATTTAAAAGTGATTTGATCACTCTTGCGATTCATATTCGCTTAAACACCGAATTTGCCAGTCATTTAATTCGTCAAAACGTGCAATTCACTGAAAGGGTCTATTTTAGTGCAATTTTGGATTTTATATATAAACTCTTCGAAAACAGTGAACCTGTTCAGTAATCGCTGATTGTTTTCGCGAACTGCGATTTTCTCACTGTTTGCAATCACAGTGATTTTCAAATTGCAGTCGCTAATCACACTGCGACTCAAAAATCACTCTTTTAGCCAACGCTACTGCCTTCTGCACAAACTTAATATACCCTTTTACCCCTCGACTAGAAGGTATAAATATGGTTTGATGATGGCCAATTTTAATGATTTTAAAACTAATTTACTGAATTCCGTTGTGGATGCCGGAGGTTCAGATCGCCTTTCAACTACATTTCACATCACAACAGATCATAGACTGAAGAACAGTCTATTCAATGGACTTCTCGGAATGAACGTGCACCAAAGAAGTCTAGGTAGTTGGGTTCGATTATTGTATTATCTACCTCCAAAACAATGCCAGGGATATATCTAATTTGAGGCTTTCAAATTAAAAAGCAGTCGACTTACAGTCAATTCCAATCAAATTTGCTGTTCCACGAAACAATTTTTGACAAATCTTTTCGATTTTTGTTTCTTTTAAATCAGTTTTTTCTTCACGACACAGTTAAGCGCCACAAAATACGCTCATTTTAAAACTTAAAATGTCGAAATTAATGGATCACATGCCTTTTTTTTTTTTACCATGTCTTACGACCTTAAAATTTTCTTTGGACTATATTTTCACTCGTTTTGTTCAATGAACTCTCCTGAAGATTCTTTTAAGATAAATTTATGCCTCGATGCGGCCATTATGTGTTATGAAACTGCAAAAAAAAAGTAACTGAAAGCTGTTCCACTTTTGTTAATATTTATTTGAATATTTGTATTCACTTGTGTTGTGTGTATGTACAAAAAATTCTATTCATGTCATTTTTGGCCTTCTTAAATTTTAGCTACATTTAATGTGGCAAAGTTAATGTTGCCAAAGTATCAAACGGAAATGGCAAATGCGTTCAATAATAATAAAGAAAAATAACAACCAAAATGCCAAATGGGTCACATAAAAACATTGCAACATAGAAATTATGAAGGGTACATCGTAAAAAAGGAGAAAAAAAAACAACAATGAGTATGGAACAAGATAAAAACAAGAAGAAGAATTGAACCGAACCGAACAGAACCGTTGGCTAATTGGAAATTAGTTCAATATGCGCAACCAAGAGCAGAATATGACATTATGGAGCTGCGTTTTGGCGTTTGACGACGACGACGACGACAACTACAACGACGACGACGATGAGGACGACGATAAAGAAGAATAAGAAGAGAAAAAAATCATGAGACAAATATTGCTGATTTCTTTTCCTATTGTTGTTGTTGTTGTTGAATAAATAGACAAAACATTATCATAAACAGATGAGACAGCGCCGAAGCTAGCATGGCTTTAAAGTCTGTTGTAAAATTAAATAGACAAGCGTAAAGAATACTTAAAGCCAACATTGATCCGCGCTGAACTCT
Organism: Leucophenga varia; assembly: GCA_018903435.1. Classification (NCBI taxonomy): domain Eukaryota; kingdom Metazoa; phylum Arthropoda; class Insecta; order Diptera; family Drosophilidae; genus Leucophenga; species Leucophenga varia. The sequence continues at coordinate 922,762 of JAEIFJ010001019.1, forward strand.
TTTGTTAAAATTAATGAAGATGCTAAGAAGATTTTATTTGAATATTTTAGACTTTTTGTAGACTTGTGTATCATTAATTTTGCAACATACTTTAAATTGACATATCTTTTGCTGCAATTTTCTTATTCATTTCTTCTATCCTTTTTTTTAAGATTTTTTTTTTTTTATATTTATTTGCTAGGCTTTGCTTTGCTTGGCATCGTTGACAGCAGTTGTTGTTGTTGTTGTTGAGAAGGCCAAAGCGGCAAAGCACAAACAAACGCACAGAAAAAAAAAATTACGCAAAAAAACCAATGAGTACAAAAAAAAAAAAAAAATAAAAGAACAACGGAAACCAACAACAGAAATTCCACAAAAAAAAAAAATAAATAAAATTAAAAAAAACGTTGACAGCAACAATTCCAACAACAATTAACAAAACAAGAACAACAATAATAATAATAAGCATGCTACTTAGAATGACAAGATATATAGTAGATACATAGTATAGGATTTATAAATACATACGCGATATATATAGATATTTATTTGTATAAAAGAGAACATAGCAAACAGACAGACGGACAGACAGACAGACGGAAGTGTGCCAATAATTAAATGCATTGATTTTGTTTTTAAATCGTTTTTAGTTTTATTGTTCTTTTTTTTTTGGTTTTTTGTTCTTCCTTATTAATTTTGTCTTAAATCAATACAAATATTAAACGTAATTATTTACAAGGAAGCTTATTAGATTCCGAAAATTAAAAAAAACCAAGGCTTAAATACCCGTCACACGAATCTTTAAAGAGTTTATGTGTATTCATCAGTGGTCACCCAAGTTTACACACAATATTAATTTCAAATTTTGAACTAAAAATACAGATATGTATAACAACATATTTTTCGAAAATATCTGGAAATGGGCGGTAAGTTTGTAAGGAAGAAACACCTAAAAATGGGCGTGGCACCATGAAATTGGAAGAGTTTTTACCCAATATGGAGTAAATACATGATTAAATAATAACCATTTTGATATAAAAATTCGAAAATGGACGGAAAGTTTGTATGGGGGCTATACCTAAAAATGGGCGTGGCATTTTGGTTTTGACATTGGATGATAAAATAAGTGTTTTTACCCAATTTGGAGTGAATACCTGCATAAATAATACCTATTTTCATACAAACATTTAATAATGGGCGGAAAGTTTATATGGGGGCTATGCCTACAAGAGGGCGTGGCATCTTGGTTTTAACACTGGATGACAAAATAAATGTTTTTACCCAATTGGGAGCGAAAACATTCATAAATAATTAGTATTTTTATACAAAAAATAAAAAATAAACGGTAAGTTTGTATGGGGGCTATACCTTAAAATGGGCGTGGCACTCTCATTCTCGAACTTAACATAGTCGTTGCCGAGAAAAGCTTAAGTTCCAAATTTCAGCTTAATATCTTTATATCTTCAACAAAAAAGATGCCTAGAAATATACAGACAGACGGACGGACAGACGGACATGGCTAGATCGATTCGTCTCGTCGAGCTGATCAAGAAAATATATATACTTTATAGGGTCTACGACGTCTCCTTCAATGCATTACAAACTTTCAAACAAACTGAATATACCCTTCACACTATGTGTGCCGGGTATAAAAAAATTATATACGTTAATTAATATTTTGGTTTCACAAAAGGCAAACCAGGCCGAAAAATTGGTTGTCTTACTCAGTGAAGACTCAAGCTATACACTTAATTAATTTCTGCATCAAGCGATAAATGGGTACGAAACAAGGAAAAACAATAATTTCGATGGAACCGAAGCTTAAATACCCGTTACAAGAAAACTAGACTATATATACTTTATGGGGTCTACGGTGTCTCCTTTCAAGCGTCACAACTATGTGTGGCGGGTATAAAAAAAATGTGTGTACAATAACAACATTAAAGTTGTGCCGCTAATAGGTTGAAAACGAAAAATCGAATTGATAACGGATTAATGAGTTGAAAGAAAACGGTTACACGTCTTTAATAGAAATACAATTCACTTCAACAAAAAAATGAAATGGCAAGAAAGAACGCTAAAGTCGAGTATGCTCGTATCCAAGAAACACTGTACCCAATTTTCAAATACCTTTCTCTGTTGTATTTGTTTTTTTTTTGTACAAAATCAATTTATTTATATAATTCCATTTTAAAGGGTAGCCTCCATACAAACCTAACCAAAATTTTTGAAAATTTGTGTTTCATTTCCAAAACATTTCTTTGCATTGTATATGGAAAGAACTGCTATCGATTACAAATTTAAAGGTTATCGGTCTAAGCAAATCGTAAATTGTTGATTCTTTAAACTTAAATTTAGGCGTGAGTAGAAAATATTTATTAAAAATTGGAATTTATAAACAATTATAGAAAAAAGTACAATAATAAACAATTGGTAGTCGTTTTTTTTTTTTTTTTGTGGAATAATATAAATTTACTTTTCATTTCGCTTTCTCAAAATTTGTCGATTTGAAATCGAAAGTATTTTGCGATTTGCGATTGCCGGAGCACCAAAATTTGCGACTTGAAAAGTAAATCAAAAAATGAGAGCATGGCTGGTAGCTTAAGTAACTAAAATTACGCACCGGAACGCGGCATAAAATTAATGAAAAAAAATATTGATGGGCGGAATAAATTAAAAAAAAAAAAAACATTTTTAAGTTATTAGTCTAAATTAAACACTTTCAAAATAAAAGTGAATATTAAGTTTACGTTTATAAAACGTCACATAAAAAAAAATACAACGAATTCGGAGAGTAAATCTAAGCGCAGGATCGGTACTTGTCGAATAAAATCAGCATAGGAGACATTTTAAATGAATATTGCGTGTATGCATTGTTTCGGTCCTAAGATGCGCAGTTTAACATCATCGAATTCTTGTATTTTTAGAAAGACGACGCGAATGTTTAAAAATTTCGATTTTCATTGATCGATTGAAAGTTCAAAACTTCGTTTTGGACCTATATAAGAAGCTTATATAATGTTCGACTCAAAACATTGAACTGGATAGTCAATCTGAGTGAGTCAGCTAAATAAGTTGAGCTAATTTTAAAAACTATAATGAAAATTTAAATATTAAAAAGTTTAATTGGACCCAATCAGCGATCGAAGAAGAATCCTAGAATCGCCTTAAACTAAATTTTGGAATTTTTGTATGTAACACTCTTCTTTATTTTTTTATTTATTTATTTTTTTTTTTTTTGCTTATAATAAAGAAAGTATGCTTTATGACACACATTAAGCCTAATCGAATTTACGCGCTCAAAATACAAACTTTAAACTTTAAAAGCGTCGCAAAACACACGAAACGCAGCGCTATGTTCATACGGATGTGCATAATTAAATCTTTACATAAATATTCAAAGAAAAAAACTTGCTTTCGAAGAAACTTTTAGATAAGTTTGCAAGTTTTATTAGTAATTAAAAATTTAATTAATATTAAAATTAATAAATGTAGAAGAAAAAATCGGAAAGTGCAACTGCGACAGAAAGTTTCTATAAGTTTTGCGCTGCATGTTGCTGTTGAATTAATTATTTTAATAACCAAATTTTTTTTTCGCTGTAAACTTGAAAATTTAAATAATGGAAGAAGAAGAAGAAGTAAAAGAATATAAAGCAAACACGCACTTTTAATATTTTTTTTATCGATCACATTATTTAATAATTTTTTTTTTAAAGATTTTAAATATTCAAAAAAAAAAAAAACTTTATGTTTTCTAAAAAAAAAAAAAAATACTTATTGTAATTTTATTTATTTATTTTATTTTATTTATTTATTTTTTTTTTTTTTTTTTTTAATTTTTATATTTAAAAAAAATTCTTGCTTTTTTGTTGCAAATTTGAAAAATTAATTTAATTTATTCGCTTTCAAAAGCATTTAAAAAATTCAAAAATACGCGCACTCAACAAAAAAAAAAAAATATATATTTTTGTTAATCAAAAAAAAAAAAAACAATCACTTTTTAATTTATTAATTTATTTATTTTTCTAACAAACACGCGCGACGTTAAAAAAAAAAATTATTTGTTTTTAAATTGTTTTTTTTTTTTTTAATAGATTTATTTGTTTTTTTTGTTTAAGAATCAAAACTGAATCAAAATTTCGAACGCCCGCAAATGCGATCGAATAAACAACTGCGACTGCGACTACGAATGTTTCATGTTTGTTTGATGCGGCTGCCGCTGCTACTGACTGTCGACGACGTCAACGATGCATGGTCTCGTTGCCTTTTGCCCATTGCTGTTGTCGTTGTTGTTGTTGTTGTCGTCGTCGAAGTCGCTATGTTGTGTTGTGTTGTGTTGTGGTGTGGACAAAATCTGACGCCCGAAACACGTAACGCCGCAGTGAAGACCAAAGACTAAAGAAGAAAATACAATTTTGGCCCCGAAAACGAAACAGAAACAGAAACAAAAATATAAGCAAAGCAAAAATGGCAACAGAGGAAATGGCAACAGAGGAAATGGCGTAGACAAACATAAATCGAAACCGAAACGAATGAACAAACGACCGAGCGAACGAACGAACCAACGAACGAACAGACGAATGTACAAAAAGAAACGAAACGAAAGCTTACAAAAAAAAAAAAATAAACAAAATAAAATAAAAAAAAAAACAAGTAAATGGCAAATAGTGAAAATGGCGAAGTAGTTATTGCAAATTGTGTGACAGAGACGTACAGAGAGGTAAAGAGAGAACACGGACACACGACACGATGACAACAAAACAACAAACGCACATGCTTGCGCGAAATAAAAATGGCAGCAGCAACAACGAAAATAATAACAAAAACAACGAAAACAACAACAACAACAATAACAACAGCGGCAGCAGCATTAACAAAAGACAACGATGCGGAAGATAGAAATGTGTAGAGCAGCGCAGTGCAACGTAAGGGAACGTTGGTTGCACGTGTTTCGCCAAAATACAGCAACAGAGCTTAAGGCAAAATTCGAGAGAGAGAGCGCAAAATGTACATATATGAGAGAGAAAATAGAGGACGGCGGCATAGAATCGAAGAGAGTATTGCATACTCACGTGCGAGTAGGCCACATGCAAATTTACGTTAATTTCTAAAAAGAGAACTTAACGTAAGAATTTTTGTTTTCGTTTCAGTTAGATAGAGAGAAAGAGAGAGCGCGCACGTTTTTCTTAGCAATAATAATGAGAATGTAGTGTAGCTTAGGTTAGTTCGGCACGACGCGACGCGATGCGATGCAAAAAGAATTTAGCGCATGCCAGTGGTGAATTTTGTTGATGCCACGCGGAAAGCAAGGCAAAGCGGCGATAGCAATAGAAACACTTTCACCACAAAATATCCAACGCCATTAAACGACTTTAGCACCAATTCATATACTAACATACATATACTACAGACATACATATGTACATATATATGTATGTAAGTGTGTACATATGTACGTACATACCATACCATACGCTCGCTGGCTTGCTCACACGCTGGTTGACACGTGTCCCACTTAAAAGCGCGCAATGCTTTAAATTGGCAACGTTTTTAGCATACAAACAAACAAATAAACACACACAGCCACAGACATATAGTTACATATGTATTCAGAAGGAAATCTACGAGTATTTCATGCGTACGTATATGTGTACGTAAAACATTGTCAAATCCCTTTAACTGCCGGAACGGTATAACACGGAACCGCATCGCATTCATCCATAACCGACATTGACGCGTCGCATCTTGCCGCTTTCGCCAATCGCCATTCATGCGGAAAAACCAAAGCAATGCAATGCAAAGCAAAGCAAAGCAATGTAACACGTAACACAATAAAACGTATCATAACGCAACGTATCACAATAAAATGTATCATAACGTAACGTAACATAAAGAAACGTAACAATGTAACGCATCGTACTATTATATAACGTAACATAACATAATAACGTAACGAAAACGTAACAAAATGTGAAGTAACGTAACATAATGTATAGTAACGTAACCTAATGTTACGTAAGATAATGTAATGTAACGTAACATAATATAATGTAACATAATATAATGTAACGTAACGTAACATAGCTTAACATAATCTTACGTAACGTAACATAGCGTAACATAATCTTACGTAACGTAACATAATGTAACGTTTCGTGACGTAATGTAAAGTTACGTAACGTAATGTAACACTGTAACGTAACGTAACAAAATCTAACGTAACATAATCACAAATTTTTTTTTGCCGTCGAATTTTTTTACTCGAATTTGAATTCGAGTCTGTATCTGGAGAATATGCTGATTGGAATTGTAGGGTTCAGAGATACTCATTACGAAAAGGCTTCACGCTCAACTATTCACGTAAAACCAAAAAAAATATATTGTATATTGGCTCGAATGAGTTGCCTTCAGTCTCATTCTCCGATCATCCAATATCATTCCATGGACTTGAAGAATATATTGCTTAATGAACACGCAATATTTTATAACAAAAATTATAGTATAAGTGCTACCCCCTAAACTAGGGTTATGCAAAACATTTAACAAAGAAAAAAATTGACCACGGAGACCAGCTAAGGCCAGTAATTCTAGCCTCTCAGTCCCAGCGATTCCAAAAAAAAACTAAAACAAAACTAAAACTAAAAGCGACATAAAGTGTAGAGGCAGAAAGGCATTTAGAAAACGCTAATTGGAAGCAGAAAATGCTTTTAAGTACGGAAAACAATTCTGAAGTGAATGCCAAAATAGAAACTAAAATCGTTGCCAACATTAAATTTTTTTTTGTTTTTTAAGCTGGCGCCATGGCGTATGAGTAATATGCAATTTATTACTACTAAATCCATTAAGGCTGCTTTTATTGTGGCCGACTGTTAAGTTTAAAAGATAAAGGCTTACTTCATGTCGGCATATGTGAAACATGTCTGTGTGGCATGAAAGCTTCTCAAATGCAAGAGTTGCAATTGCAGCTTTTTTTTTCTTTTGTTTGCACGCTGCTCTCGATCAAAGCGCGCAGTACTTGGTTGGGTTTTTGTCAATGTAGCCCCTTTGCAAGCTTTCTTAATAATGCATTCAAATTCAAAAAGCTTTCGTTTAAAATTTTGGACAACAACCGAATCAACGGAAGAAAAATAATAATAATTCAAGCTGGCCTTCGTTCTATTGCAAAATAAATAATTCGTTTTATAATTTTAAATTTTTTGTTAACGTTAATTATTTTCGGTAAGTTATATTTTAAGTTATAAGAATTTTTTAGTTTAACTGGCTTGATTGTTCATTACAGTACAATAGTCCTTCTCTCCGTCCGTCCGGAAAAGCACTCGATTTTAATATCTTGTTCGGATCGCTGAAGTGTGCTGAGTACTAAGATCTTAGCATGAGAAGATATAAGATACAATTTATGGCAAGAGTGCAACGGTTCAATGACGAGCCGCTGAACCGAACCAAAGCCAATATTAAATAAAAACAATATTCAATCAAATCTGAATAAATAAAAGGCAAAGGCAATACTATGATGAGTAATCGATCAAACTCACGAATGCAGCATGAAAAAGTCAGTGTGGCTTTTCGACAATGTATTGCGAAAAGCCATACGTTTTTTCGTGCTCAGTCGGAAACACATTCGCTAAGACGTTAGTTTTCTTATTACATAAACACAAAATAGCGAAACGATTTCGAGATAGTACAAAGTTTCTTGTATTTAGCGAGCAAAATCAGTGATTTAACGAGAGCACGAGAGAGAGACTTTGTCAATTTTGTGAAAAAATTGATTTCCATGCAGCATTTTGTTGTGTGTCATTAGGGTTCAATTAGTCAAAATGTTACGCAATGTTACGTAACGTAACGTGGCCGTGGCCGTGGCCTTTCGCCACTTGTTAGACAAAGACTACCAACGTTGTTTGTCTTTGTTTGTCTGTCCGCATTATCTTTAGGAATTGTAGAAAGCTAACAAATGTTGTTGCTGTTGGGTATCTCGTTCTCATGCTTACTCGACTGCAATGTTCTTTCGTGCTTTCTTGTTTTTTTTTTTTTTTTTTTTTTATTCGTTAAGTATTTTTGCGTGTTCTTTTTGTCCCTACTCTGGTATTTCAATTTTTTTTTTTTACTGTAATAATTTTTGAGTGCACCCAACGGCAACAGCGAGACACAGTTTCCCCATTTCTTTGTTTGCTTTTCTTTTTTTTTTTATTATTATTTTTTTGTAGTCTTCTGTTTTTGCATGGTGTGAAAAGTATTTGAAATATTTTACATAATTCGTAACCCACAAAAAGTGTCAACATTATTAAACAGTTCGGCACGACAAATCGATTGAAACAGGTGTCAGGCTCTAGTCTACATTTTAACTAAAATTAAAACAAATATTTTATTAATTTGAAACTTGTTGTGTGTATATTGCCATCCCCAACCCCCTGACTTGACTTGCATTGAAATGTTTAATAAACTTTACAGACAAAATTATTTAGTGCGTGTGGAAAACGTGTTAAAGTTTTTGTGTTTACTTTTGCTTGTTTTCCCTTTTTTTCTTTCCGTTTTTATTTGTTTTTCATTGTATTTGTTCTTTACTTTTCACACTTATTATGCACAAGTTTGTGGTTCTGTGTGTGTTGTGCAAAAAAAAACAAATACACATTTCAGAGGATACTCGTAACTGTTGCCTCTTCACGTGCTGTTGCAATCAACCTCACAGTACAAAAAAAAAAAAATATATATTTTGCTTATGGCTGCATTTCATTGTGTCGACACTTTTACTTACTTTACTATGCTTTTTTTTGTATCTTTTCATCTTTCTTTTGATACACAATGAAATTGTTTTATATGCCATATCCAATGGGACAAGATTCTAATGGATTTCTCTGAATGTATGCAAATAATTGAGGAAAATATGGAAAACTGCATAAAAAATATTTAAGGCTTTATAAATGCTATATACATTCTGTAGAGTAATTACCCGGAAATTATAAAATAAAAACAAGGAAAACGTTAACTTCGGTGGAACCGAAGCTGAAATACCCGTTACATGGGCGTGTCGTCTTGGTTTTGACCCTGGATGACCAAAAAAATGTTTTTACCCAATTGGGAGCGAGTACATTCATAAATAATTACTTATTTAAAAAAATCGAAAAAATCGATAAGTTTGTATGGGGGCTATACCTAAAAATGGGCGTGGCACTTTCTTATTTTCGAACTTAACCTAGTCGTTGCCGAGAAAAGCTTAAGTTTAAAATTTCAGCCCATTATCTTTATATCTTCATCGAATAAATCGTATAGCAACAAACAGACGGACAGACGGACGGACGGACAGACGGACAGACGGACAGACAGACGGACAGACAGACGGACATGGCTAGATCGATTCGTCTCATCGAGCTGATCAAGAATATATATACTTTTATGGGGTCTCAGATGCCTCCTTCAATGCGTTACAAACTTTTGGACAAACTGAATATACCCGTTTACACTATGTGTAACGGTATAAAAACACAATTTTCAATTTAAAAATCGGAATTTATTGTTTCACTTAGACTCCATTTGAGCCTATAAAAAGGACAAGGGGCTATAGGACGCTGGAGGTATGGTCTTCAGCTCCTTTTTATTGATGGCATCGATCGACTCAAAACGGCTTCCACGAAGCGGCAATTTTAGTTTTGAGAACGGAAAAAAAGTCACAGGGAGCCAAATCTGGCGAATTGGGAGGTTGCTCGATGATTAAAATAAAATTACGGCTCTTTAAGATGGCGAAGACGCCACAAAACGTATGAATAATTTTCTTTATTCACCTTTTTTTTAGCATCCGGGATGAACTCAGAGTGAATTACACCAGGAAAATCAAAAAAACTGGTTTTCGGGTACTTATTTTACAGAATGTATATATTATGTTCGTCTGTCCGTTTGCGTATTCATCTTCAGTAAAATAAATAATTGCAGTTAAAAAAGATCATGTTAAAAAAATTATATAGATGAATACTATGAATCCGACGCTCTTTGATTTCAATAATTTTACACCTTAGCAAATGGTTAAATTTTATTATTTCACCATGCTTTAGCGAAGTTCGTTAGAACGCAAGAGAGACGAGAAAGAGAGAGACCACACGGTTCAGATTGTAAACAGTGTGTTGTATGTCGTCTATTACGGTTCTATATCGCAAGAGGGAGACGCATATATTTTCTGCACTCTTTTCACTATAGACTTTGCATTCAACTGTACAAAATAATAGCTCTAGGAAGAGAGTATCCAGTTATTTCAACTTTCATTGCACTAAAGAGGTTATGTAATGCAAAAGAAAAGCTACAAGACAGAATTTTACACTGCTAAACATAATTTACCCATGCTAGAGCTTATACTCGTAAGTACTAAACAAATAAAACTATAAAGTATTCCGCCGCTGTCTCTTTCTAATTTACTTACATATTTTGGCTTATCTTTTGTTAGTACAGAAAATATTAAAAATGCATGCATTAAAAACCCTACAAATTTTGCAAGCCCTTGTGGAGTATATTTAACTGTCGATCAAGTTTAACTGTACAACGTTCTAATTGCTTCTAGTTCTGGAATATAAAACCAAAAACAATTCCACTTAACTGCTTTAGGCAGTATGAAAAACAAAAAAAATATAGAAATACCATGAAAAAAAAAAAAAGTAAAATGCAATCCTACACTGGTTGGATGCGCTTAATGAAAATTGCCTAAAGTTGCTCATTAGTTGCAGAAGTTGTGCACATATTGGAACGTTCTTTTCTTTTGTTTTTGTTTTTGTTTTTGTTTCTATTTTTCATTAGCTTTGCCAATTAGAAACTTTGCAGCCAGCTACTTGAACGAAACATTAAAACAAAAAATATTTTATATCGAAGAAAAACTTTTTACGATAAACTCTATTTCATTGCATTATCTACTTTAATGTGTGTGTGTGTGTGTATGTGTGTGAGTGGGTGTAAAGTTCCTTTGTATTTGTATAACTAACCCGTATATTGGTGTCGATTTAGTTTAACTTATTTTTGTATTTAGTTTTTCGTGTTTTTGAGAAATTCTTATACGAGTCTGTATCACTTTTTGAAGTTTATCCACTGCAAAGCAATTTAATCTGAGCGATTTATTAGTTTATTTTTGTTTGGATGCTGCCATATTGCTTTTGCTTCGTTCTTTTATTTTTATTCTTCAATTTTATTTATGCGCAAAGTTCAACACACACACACACTCATAAGTCGCATAACAAAAGTCAGTGTGAAATTAAATCGGATAAATGTCCTTCGTAAACATTTTGAAGGCATTTTGCCAAATAGTTCAAACTTTCTTCTGTGCGTACAGCTTTCATGCATCTCTGTCTAACAATCTGCGTTTATGTATCTTTCTCTCTTTCTTCCTCTACCTATTTTTGTAAGTTATTTGGTTTGAAATCTTTTAAAGAGCAAAACAAATAAACAAAAAAACAAGATTTAATTTATTTTGTTTTAGTTTTTTTTTTTTTTTTTTAACATTTTAAGTGAACACTGATTGGCACGGTTTACTTATTCTTTGATATTAATATGTAGGATATATACCAGAGGCACGGAACAGTCAAAACAGAGAAGACTAAGATGGTTCTGTCATCCAATAAAGATGCACGAGATGCTGTTCACATTGGTTCACACATTGAAAAGGCTTTAACGATTAAAAAGGCTAAAACAAAAATAGTTGATTCAAAAAATCGTTAACTTATCAAATTGCTCTCGTATTTTCTTCCGAGAAATGGGTGCTTAGAGGTCAATAGCACGATATATAGTAGACACTATATTGGGGTAAATATGGAAAGCAGGTGTTGCAACTTTTAAACTAAAAATACGGAAAATAAAATAACTTTCTTGAAAATCCCATGCAGTGTGTTTGCATTCGGACTCTATCGACTCTGTCCTTTTTATCAAATACATTAGAAGTGTTTCCATACAATTTGCCTAAAAAGGGCGTGGCATCATGGTTCTCCTTTACTAAATAGTCGTTGCCGAAAAAAATCATTAATTTACATATTTCTGCATAATTTCTTTAAAACTTTGCGAACGAATCACATAGCTGCAGACAGGTGTACGGGAAGACAGACGGACATGACTAAATAGACACGACAAAAGCGCAGCCCAGTCCTCATCTCTACTCGTCACACATAATGCCAGAGAGTTTGTAAAACACTAAAGAAGGCATCATCGTTGCTAGAAAGTAAATATATTCTAGAATGAATCGGCGAATCGATCTGTTTTGAAGATAGTGAACTGTAGTTCGAAACTTATGTTTTAAATTCAGAATACCAGGTTCGCACCAACCGATTTTAAATTAGTTGCGAATCATAATATTTTATTAAAATTGAAGCAACACTTAGAATTCGCAACCGGTTTTAGCACTAACATTGATAAGTAAAACATATGTCTACAAATTCGTAAACGATTTTTTTTTTTTTTTTCTTTTTTTTTATTATTTTGTTTTTATTTACTGTTTTGCTTTTTTTTTATTCCCACGTCACGATAATACACGTCCTGGCACATCTAATAGTTCATTATCTAACTTCCTCTTCAAATTTAAAACGTTCTTTGGTAAAATCGCAAAATATTTCCGATTTCAAGCCGACAGCGTTTCAGTAAATGACATAAAAAGTAATTGCTACACATTTCACAAAGAATATTCTGGCGATTATTTAAAAATAATTTTATTTTATTCTGTGATATTTATAGAGTTTATATATTTTTACTTTTTACTATCATTGATTTTGAATTTAAATTTTAGACTAATATTTTTCTACTCATGCCTAAATTTAAAGAGCATAAAATTTAGTCAAAGCAACAATAATTTGCGTTTTGTTTAGACCGATAACCTTTAAGTTTTTAACCGATAGCAGTTTTTTTTTCATATACACAATGCAAAGAAACGTTTTGGAAATGAAACACAACTTTTGCGTTTGCTGGAACATGGAAAATTTTAAATTGTTCGAATTTACTAAATCGTATATCGCAGACGTTTAGAATGAACGGACGGATACGATGCGACGCTTTTGGCATACACGTTGCTTGTGAAGAGCATTTTAACTTGAGCTCAATTAAAATTTAAACCTTTTTCTTTTTTTTACATTTTTTTTTAAATTAAAATAAAATCCAGCCACAAATTCTATACAAGCAAATACAAAATTTTGATTACTAATTTAATATGATCGATTTGGTAAAATAATTAATAAGTTTTTTGCCTACGGCTTGGCATATTTATTTTTCAGTAAAAGAAATTTTTATTATAAAACTTTTTGTAAACTATTGAAAATATATAAAAATTGTTTTTTTGTAATCTTTGTTTGCATTCTCTTGGGCCACTTGGGCTGGGCGTATGCGTAATATTAAATTAAACAAGCAAATTTTATATCAGAGCAAAAAAAAAAAAATAAAACGTAAAATAATAAATTTCCAAAAAAAAAAAGAAGACAAATAATAAAAAATGTGCGACATTTTTATGAATTTGAAAATGTGTGTATGTCTTCGTTTGCTTGTGCGTCGTCATGTTGTCTGCAATTTTCACATATTTTTATACTCTTTTTTTTTTTTTTATTATCCTTATTGCCCTTGGCGACTTTACTATTCAATTGAAAGAAGAAAGTGAGCAGTTCTTTTTTTTTCAAAACGCCAATGACAAACGCAGTAAATCTGTTTAGAAATTAATAATTCAATTTTATAACAATTGAAAGTGGACATGTCAGCTTGATTTTGACATGCAAATTGCCTAGAAAAACTTCTGATTAATAACAGACAGAAGGTCAAGAATATATATACAAAACTTTATAGGTGCGTCTTAAATGCTTCCTTTCATGCGTCGAAAAAAAAAAAAAAACAAGTGAAACACATTTTACGCATAACATTTACTTTTTGGGGTGCTGCCAACTTACAACATTTTTTTTCCCCATTTTTGCACTAATTGCATATGTAAGAGTTTTTTTTTTTTTTTTTTTTTTTTAAGTGCACTATAAATCCAATATAATATTTATATGTGTACGTAAAAATGCTGCTTATTATTATTTTATGCATTTAGATTAGTTTTTTTGTTTGCTATAAAAATAAATAATAATAAGGTTGGCAGATCTGCGCGTTTTTTTTTTTTTTTTTTTGGTTTAGTTGCCGAAAAGCAGGTCAAAAATGAAAAAAATAATTTTGATTTGTTTATAGTGAAAATAAGTTTCATATTAAAAGCGATCGGTTAAAATTTTTTCCCCACCAAAGCTTCACTTTTTAAAAATGTTTTTTTAAACAAATCAGACACTTAATGATTATTTTTTTAAAAGTGTTCTCAAGTCCTAAACTAATAAACCAAATTGATGTTCTTTTCAATATCATTTAAAATATTCTCCTAAATGTTTTAAGATCATAAATCTGAACAAATTGGCTTTCCAGAGTAAAAATCGCATAGAATTTCGAGTAAATTTTCATGAAGGTCACATTTAATAATTATTTGGTTTTATTAAAATTTTTTGTTCCTAGAATAACAGACCAAAAATTCAAAATTTTGAAAAAGTTTTGTATAAAAACTTAAAGAGTTTTAAAACTATTTTTAGAAAACAATTTGATATAAAGTCTCTGCGAATAGTTTGAATTTAAATGTTAGGTTTTTTTGTAGCTTCCGAGTATATCGGACATATAGAGATTGCCTCAGCTTCCTTCAAAATTAACAATGTTTCCTCAGATTTGAAAATAGAAAATAGTCGCAAATCGAAATCTGAGGAAAGTGCTTAAGGAGGGAAACCACTTCAGATGATATAAATCGAAATTCCAATTAGTTCCGAAGATATGATGTTCCAATGTACAAGCTTAAGCAAATTTTGATTATTTTTTTTTTTTTTTTTCAGTTAAAAAAAATCAGAAAAAAAAACTCGAATTTCTGCCTTTAAAAGTGGTTTCCCCACTTAATTGTAAAACACTTCTTTCACCATCAAAATTTATGTCTGATGTTGTCCTTGTTTTTCTTTTACAAAAAAAAAAAAAGTTATGCATTTTTGTTGATGATTTCAAAGCAATTGCTCAACACTTTTACAGTAGTCTATGTTTAATATTTACATTTTACTTTGACTTTGATGCTTAACATTTTTTAAACGATATTGTGTAGAAAGGGTCTAAAGACCAATTTTTAGCATTTATAGATCAAATTCGTATAAATGCAGGTTTTTTTCTAACTTTAAAATTTTCTAAAACATTCTTTCAATAAAAAAAAAAACACACTCACAGGCATAAAAATAAGGCTCAATATGAAATTTTTGTATGCTGTGCTTTGCCGGTGAATTTCAGATAATCCGGGTTGGAAACTTAGTAAACATTTTTTTTTTTTTGTTAACAGATATGAATTTTTTTCAATTTAAAACGATTTGAGAAACAAATTCAGTGAGTTGCATCACTAAAAAAAAAAAGATTTCAATGACTTTCAACACTTTCAACTTTCTAAAAAAAAAAAAAAAATTCAAATGCAATTATTTTTAAAAAAAAAACACACAAAAATACGTCAAAAAAATTTCTAAATCTAAATTTTGTTGTTGTTGTAGCTTACACAGCAATATTCGGCACGCTTCAGATAAAAAAAGTTGAAACCAAAAAAAACAGCAGCAACGCACTCAAAGCACTTGTTTCGATAGGACAACGCGATGCGATGCGATATGATGCTCTTCCTTGTAGAGAAAGTCAAGAGTTAAGTTTCCGAAACGTATAGTTTTACAAAGATAAAACAAAAAAAAATAAAAAAAAAAAAAACAGTTGATCACACGGCTACGGCGACAGCGGAACACGACAAAATGAATCATAAAAAAAAAAAAAAAAAAGGTGAAAATAATTTTATAGTTGCACTTTGACGTTTGAGCGGAAACACGGAACAAAACTGAAAATCAAATTAAATAAAAAAATAAATACGACAACGAAAACGAAAACTGTTATCGTATTAAAGCAGCGTTAAGAATAACACGAGCTGAACGCTGAACGCTAAACGTTGTGAACCGCTTTGGCGCAAGGACCAACGCAAAATGTCGTTTGCGCCAGGATAATAAAAACAACAACGACGACGACGACAATGACAAACCAAGCAGCACAAGCAAGCAAACCAGCCAGTATGGCAGCCACCAAACGAGGCAAGCCACTGACAACAGGCATAGAAAAAAATAATAGTCACACACACACAAACACACACAAATGTACAATAAAGACGAAGTTTAAATACGCTTTTCACGTGTCAAATTCGTCTGTCTGACTCTCTTTTGAAAAGGAACAAATTAATAAATCAGACAGACAGACGGACAGACAGACGGACCTATGTCCGTCTGTCTGAACAAGTGCTGAATATGTCAAAATCTACGAAATTTTTTTATTTTTTTTTTTGAGCGTTACAAACTATGCCATCTAATTAATATACAATTTATATTTTTATTTGTAAAGTGTACAAACAAAAAAAAAAAATAAATAAAATATAGAATATACGCATTTATAGTATGTTATATGACAACAGTGAGACAAACAGCAACACACAACACAACAACAACAAAAACAACAACATACAATGACAATACGCAAACGCAAACGCAAACGCAAAGTGCGAAGTAGAAGGCTGGAAACCAACCGGTTTGTAATGGTCTCCTCCTGACAGTCGAAATTGTCGCCTTCACTATTTGCCGTCGTAATTGTCGTTGTTGTTGTTGTTGCTGTTGTCTTTATAGTAGCAAAATACTACAAAGCACAAGGAAAAAAAAAGTAAAACCAGAGTACGAAAGTACAAAGTAGCATTGTAGAAATAGTATTTGAGTAGTTGATGGTGATATGTCGTTGTTTTTAAGTCCTTAGCAGTCCGCAAAGAGAGCAATACAAACAAAGATAGAATTTAAAACACCGTTACAAACAAGGTTTGATTTAAACGATTTAAAACTTTCACCGATTTTAGTGAGCATTTTGACGTCAATCAAACATACAATATTCCAGAAATACCAGAAGAAAGCGTTGAAGATCCCATAAGATATAGGTACATATGCGTACATTTGGGTGCTTCAAGAAAAATAATTGTTATGCTCCGACTCTCTTGGATTGTTCTAGAGTTCGAAAATAAGAAGACACGTATTTTTTTTTTTTAATGTTCTTCAACGCGTTATAAACGTTCCGACAAACTGAAAATGTTGAAAGAAGAAACATTTTTTAATTGTGGAAAAAAAAAAACAAAAAAATTGTGTTTGCCCTTAAAATACACAAAGATAGGATCGAAAATGCTATAACATGGAGCACACCATTTGTGCTTTTTTTTCTCTTTCCAACGACCTATTGAAATACGTTATAAGATGTATAGTTTAAGACATATTAGTATAATTGTTTAACACTATAAACCTCGAAAAATCAGTTTTTTTTACCGTTATTTCAAAATCAAAAGGTCTTTTCAACAGTACCTACAACCTACACTTAATTGTAATTGCGCTAGAGTGTTTTATGCGTGATGTAAATAGATTTTTTGATAGTTTATACCGTGCAGCAAATTGTATGGGTTTTAGAATTCAAAGACTTGTAGAATGTTTAATTCGTGATGATCGAAATGCTTCATATGAATTAAACAAAAAAAGAAAACAAGAAAAAAAGCAAAACAATAAACAAAAACATATTAATGAAAAAAAAAAAGTTTATGAAATTATAGATATTTGTTTTACTTATCAGTATGTTAGTGCTAAAACCGGTTGCGAATCATAATATTTTACTAAAATTAAAGCAACACTTAGAATTCGCAACCAGTTTAACACTGACATAGACACGTAAACAATATGTTTATAAGTTCGTATAGCTTTTTATACCCGCCACACATAGTGTGAAGGGTATATTCAGTTTGTCGGAAAGTTTGTAACGCATTGAAGGAGACGTCGTAGACCCCATAAAGTATATATATTCTTGATCAGCTCGATGAGACGAATCGATCTAGCCATGTCCGTCTGTCTGTCCGTCTGTCCGTCCGTCTGTCTGTCTGTCTGTTTACTTCTACGCATTTTTTTCGATGAAGATATATAGATATTACGACGAAATTTGGAACTTAAGCTTTTCTCAGAAACGACTACTTTGTATGTTAAAATCAAGTTGCCACGCCCATTTTTAGGTGTAGCCCCCATACAAACATACCGAAAATTTCTAAATTTTTGTATGAAAATATGTATTACTTATTAGGGTGGCCCTTATTTTAAACATTTTTGAATTTCTATGCTCCCAGGGGCTAAAAGGGTTCGAAATAAATTAAAAAAATGCCCCCCAAGTTTGAAGCCTTTATCTTAATATTTAGGGGTGCCCCAAAGCGATCAAAATTTTCAATGTAAATTACATGGGGTTTTCAGCATCGAATAATCAATTAATTATTCCGGCCACAGTAATTGTTCAAAAAAATCTGACCTTATAATAGTAGCTATTCCTCAGAATTTTTACAGACATTGAGGTATTTTAATTATAGAGTTACAGGTAGACGAAAATTTCACTTTTTCTAATTTTTCCCTGAATTTGTTAAAAAATGAATTATATAGCCCCGCTAAGTGTACATTCAAGAATTATTGCTCTATTTTTATGCAGCGTTTTTGTTTTTCATTTTCATCTTTCGTGATGATGTTATTGTAATCTTGAATGAGTTTGACACCTCTTTCTGCTACATCATTTACAACAACAATTTTTTTAATTTTTCAATTCCCATTTTATAATCCGGATTATTCTTCCATGTTGAAGGATCCTTGTCGAGAAAACTGGTACCAATTGAAAATCGTGTAAAGAAGCTTTTTGTAGCAGGAGTTACAAAAAACGAAAAATCGATGTCTGTAAAAGAAGAAAAGTTATTTGGACGTAGAATGTATCTTTTCATTTCATGTTTTTCTTGTTCCACATCTAAATTTTTTTCTGCTTCCAGCAAAACTTGAGCCATCTTTGTTTTAATTGCTGCAGGAACGTTTTCATCAAATAAAGAAAAAGCTACAGTTTCGGGAACTATGTACCAGAGATGGTTAGAAAACTTCTTTGCAGCAGCCTTACTGATTTCTAGATCGATTTTTTCATAATTTATTAATTGGCACATGAAATTGAAATCATGATAAGGTGCGCTAATTGCTTTTGATGACGAAAACCAAGCTTTTACATAAACTCGAGCAATAAAAATACAGATTCTTCTTATAGAACTTTTCTCTTTTTGGTCTTGAAATAAATATATCTTTGAAATTTCCAAAAAAATACTTTTAAACTAATTAGAAACGTCTAAACTAAATGTCGACATACAAAAATCTTTAATAATTTCCTTTAGTTTAAAGAAATTGAAGGGGTGCCGTCTTAGGCGCCTTTCCCTACGATTTTAATGTAAGTATCTAATCGCAAAGTAACCTTACTAACAATGGTGTTGAAAATAACTATTCTTGGTCCAGGAAAACTTATTCTTGATCAAAGAATAAATTTCAAGTATAATTTTTATTATTCTATACAGAATTTATTTTCCTCAATGATGGTTTTATAAAAGTACAAAACGTTTATAAGAAATTAAAAAAATTAAGTTAACAAGAAAATCATTAAAATAGCTAAAATATTAATTATTTGACATTTAAGATGAAATAACCAAAAAACCTGAAGTATTGGAGCATTTTCAAGGCCAGGTTCGTTCTTATCACAAAAACGCTGCATAAAAATAGAGCAATAATTCTTGAATGTACACTTAGCGGGGCTATATAATTCATTTTTTAACAAATTCAGGGAAAAATTAGAAAAAGTGAAATTTTCGTCTACCTGTAACTCTATAATTAAAATACCTCAATGTCTGTAAAAATTCTGAGGAATAGCTACTATTATAAGGTTGAAGTTTGGTAAGTTTCAGATTTTTTGAACAATTACTGTGGCCGGAATAATTAATTGATTATTCGATGCTGAAAACCCCATGTAATTTACATTGAAAATTTTGATCGCTTTTGGGGCACCCCTAAATATTAAGATAAAGGCTTCAAACTTGGGGGGCATTTTTTTTAATTTATTTCGAACCCTTTTAGCCCCTGGGAGCATAGAAATTCAAAAATGTTTAAAATAAGGGCCACCCTATTACTTATGACATGTATTCACTCCAAATTGGGTAAAAAAGTTTTCTATTGTCGTCCAAAAGTCGAAACCAAGGTGCCACGCCCATTCTTAGCTATAGCCCCCATACAAATTTACCGCCCATTTTCCAATTTTTGAATAAAAATTTGTATTTTTTATGAATTTATTTACTCCAAATTGGGTAAAAACACTTCTTATATCATCCAATTCCAAAACCAAGAGGGCCCATTTTTATATATAGCCCCCCATACAAACTCACCGAATATTTTTTGAACTTTTGTATGAAAAATTAACTATTTTCGTCTACTATATATATTTTTACATGTATATAAGCCACTGATGATCACACATAAACTATTCAAAGATTCGTGTGGAGGGTATTTATGCTTCGGTTCCACCGAAGTTAACTTTTTCCTTGTTTTTCTTTGATTTATTTCTGATTCTTTGTTTTGGATTTAAAGTTTCTACTTTTGACTTTTTAATCCATTTTGTTTGATTCACTGTTAGCAGCCGATTTAGGGCAAAATTCATTTTGTTGTGTTACACAGAAATATTTAAATGCTTTTAAGTTTTAAAATATTGACCTGAAAGTCTAAGTCTTTCTGAGCTTTTTTCGGTAGTTTAGTATGTCAAATCATTGCATCCATTTTTATAGACCCTGTACAAGCCTTTCGCCCATTTTCGAGTTTTTATTATGAACAAAATTTATTATTTATGGATGTTTTCAATTGAGTAAAAATACTTTAAAAGGTAAACTAATATTTACACTAAAGACTTGATTGAGATCGAATCACTATATGCGCCATATATGCTAATTTACCTCCTACTTTATGGTTTTTAATTTTTTATATTTTTACCTCAAATGTTGAACTATTTAGGTACTTCCAATACGATCCTTTGACACCTTTCCACAACTTTCGAAAAACATAATCCACTACTCCACCGATGGGATGGGAACACCTTACATGAATTATTTAATGTTTCGATTCTGCCCGAAGCTTAAATTTTTTTTTTTTTTTTTAATTCTAGAAAGGCTGGTCTATTCGCTAATCTGGTCTGTTCGGCATGTTAAAGTAAGAAAAAATTAAAAAATTTTTTTGTGGCCACATTAAATAAGGTCTTTCGATCTTTCAAGAACGAATTGTCCCAGAAAACATCGCTCAAAATTTTTTTTTCATAATCAGATATCACTCATTTTCCAAAAGGCAAAAATACTTATTAGTTCTTTAACATATGCAAATCTATGTACCCTAAATATTGGCTCGACCGTTATAACAAAGACGAAGTAACAGTAAAATTTTATATGCTTTATGCCTCCATTTTTTTTTTTTTGCTACGAACAAATGAATTGTTTTTGTAAACTGAATTGTTTTTGTAAACTGTTTACATTTCTGATTTGTTTTGATACTTTGTGCAACTTTGCGTCGGTCTGTCATTTAATTTTGCTTCATTAATAATACGAAATGAAAAAAATTTTGTCAAGAGTAGTCGTTAGACTCGATTAAAATCTAGAAACTTACACCTGTTAGCTCCACACGGACAAAAAAAAAAATCGATAGCAAAACATCATAATTACAATTGATTGCATTAAATAATGCATTTCGATTTTGAATTAAAATATGCAAATCAATGAACGCGGCTAGGCTATGAATTGTTGTCATACAACTGAAAAATAAACAAAAAAAAAATGGAAAATTGCAGAGCAAATTGGCAATGCTCGACTATAAAATAAGCCGAGTTTTTATATGTATAAACCAGATAGAACGCTGAAATCTTGTATGCTCAACTGCAAGATACACTGTACCTAAGCTTTATGTAAGTCTTATCTTAGTAGCATACCTTATTGTATTGGATTCAAAAAATGGAGCAAATTTGTAAAAGAGCTATATATAAAAATTTTTGTGGTTCTAACCATTTTGGTATATTTCATTAGATTCATGATGCAGTTAGGTATATCTGGTGACATTTTCCGCTACTATTTCTTTCTAATTTGTTAACAAATTTTGTTGAGTACGCATGCTATGGTGAATAATTAAAATTTCACCTTAAAAATGTAAAAGATTTCCGAAGTACTTTAGCTGAAACAATTGCATCATGATTCGATATATTCAGCAATGAATGAAAGACATGATAAATTTAGAAATTTTATTAATTCAATAAAAATATTTTTAAAAAATCATTTAAAAATGTTTGCAAAGTATCCTTCAGATACTTTACATTTTTAGATACTTTTGCTGCAAAAAAATGTAAGCTTTATGATCGCTTTTGGTTGTTGTCTTCGCTGTTAAGCTGCACACACACACTCACCACACACACACACACACACATATGTACGCCGCAGTCAATGCAAAAATGCAGTTGCATAAATTTAGAAAGTTTTTGAAAAGCTTAGGAGTTGCGAATATGCGAAAAAAAGAGATAAAAGCTTTTTCCCATTTTACGCAGTTTTGTATGGTAAGTTTGTAATTTAATGTAAATGTGTAAGCATTGCTCTTAGACTTTTCTCTTAAAAAAATACAAGAGTATCGTAGAAGAAAAAAAAACGCGAGAGAGAGACAGTGTGAAAAAGACAGAGAAAGCTTAGTTTTTGGTCCTTTAACAAAAGAAAATAGAAAAGCTTCAACACAGTTTTTTTCTTTGTGCTTCACTGCAATCGACCTACAAGAACGCAAACAACATATCGCTGCATCGCACTATTCACGGCATTTTATGAAACTTTAAATACGTTCAATTTATTTCCAGATACAATAGCTAACAAACTATACAAACCTTTGCAAAGTAAATATTAATCAAAACCATTAATGCAAAAACATGCACAAGTGAAGCAAATAGAAAAAGGCAAACAAAAAAAAAAAAAAAAGCAAAAACTAAACGGATAAAAAACAAGGCAAAATGAATAAACCGAAGCTTAAATACACATCACACGCACGTGTAGGTATTTTCTCGCAGAGAGGGTGGCTAGAAATTAATAGACCTAAGCTCAGTCACTACGGTAGGGTCCATAAGAAAACGATTAACTGAGATTATCTTAGTGGTTACTCTCTCCAGAGTGGTTACTTTCAAACGGTTTTTCTGTAACCTTACTTTAAGGGGCACCTCCCATACAAATCTACCCCCAAAATATTGAATTTTTGCATAAAATACTCATTGTTTCTTATTCTAGAAACCCAAAATTTAGTTTAAATTATTCCTATGATAGTCCCAATGAAATATCTCAATATGGGTAGCACCACATAAAATATTTACGCCATTTTTTAAGTTTATGTATGAAAATCCAATACAATAAGGTATCCGGTACAATAAGATAGGACTTAACTTAAGATACGTAAAGATTGTATACAGGGTATCTTGCAGTCGAGCATAGTCGACTTTAGCTTTCTTTCTTGTTTTGTATTGCTTTCGATTTGTTTAAATTTAACTGATAATAAAACATAAATCATGTTTAAATATTTTCCAGTCAATGTATTTTGGGAAGTGGTATTTGAAATCTTCGAATTTTTGAGGACTCAATTTTTTTTTTTCATACCTGGATTTTTTTTAGAACGCAAAAGTTTTTTTAAAATTTCTCAATTTTCTGCGCAGTTTTATATTTTTTGCTTCCCTAAACAAACTCCTACTGGGCGTGGCACTTTGGAACTGATAAATGATGTAGTCGTTGCCAAGAAAAGCTAAAGATCCACTTTCTAGCCCAAAAAGATTATTATTACAACTTTTTTTAAATTTGATATGATTTTCAGTGACGTAATATTTTGTTAAAGAAAATATCAGCGCCTCGTCGCAAATACGCGTAATTGCTCTACCAATATCCACAAGACGTGTGCAGCAAATTTCAAAGAGCTCGGAGAATGTTTCATATGAAAAAAAAAAAAACTCGTGAAACCAGAGCTACTGCCAAGGCATAAATCTGCTCGAGTACAGTTTGCAAACAAATACAAGTTTTTGGGACACTGAGTGGAAAAAAAAAGTTTTTTAGCGATGAGAAAAAGTTTAATCTAGATGGCCCTGATGGCTACCGCTATTATTATCGCAATGTGCGAACCCCAAAAGAAGTTCACGTGTCCAGAAATTTTCACAGAGGTTCTTTGATGATATGGGCTGCGTTCGGATTTAATTAACGCATAGCATGCAGAATGCAAAAGATTATGTTGAATTGTTGGAGTCTGTTTTATTGCTATTTGGAGAGGATTATTATGGTGACGCATGGATTTTCCACAAGATAATGCACCCATCCATACAGCAAAGGTCGCTAACGCTTATTTTAAAGACTCAGGAATTCTTGTTTTACAGTGGCCAGCACACAGCTCTGAATTAAATCCGATATAGAATCTTTGGGGCTTCTTGACTCAACACGGGTGTATGCCAACGGAATTTGGAACTTGGAAATTTAATTGAGTTAAAAAAAAGCCATTATTCAAGAATGGAAAGAATTGGACATCCAAATGCTCCAAATTATTGTTAATTGAATGCCAGGATTGTTGGATAGTTTATACCGAGCAGCAAATGGTATGGGTTTTAGAATTCAAAGACTTGTAGAATGTTTAATTCGTGATGATCGAAATGCTGCATATGAATTAAACAAAAAAAAAAAAAAACAGGGAAAAAAGCAAAACAATAAACAAAAACAAATTAATGAAAAAAAAAAAAAAACGTTTACGAAATAAAAGACATATATTTTACTTATCAATGTTAGTGCTAAAACTGGTTGCGAATCATAATATTTTACTAAAATTGAAGCAACACTTAGAATTCACAACCAGTTTTAACACTGACCTAGACACGTAAAAAATATGTTTATAAATTCGTATAGCTTTTTTTTTTCCTTAATTTATTTCTGATTCTTTATTTTGGATCTAAAAGTTTTTACTTTTCGACTTTTTAATCCATTTTGTTTGATTCACCGTTAGCAGCCGATTTAGGGCAACATTCAATTTTGTTGTGTTACACAGAAATATTTAAATGCTTTTAAGTTTTAAAAATATTGACCTAAAACTCTAAGTCTTTCTAAGCTTTTTTTCGGTAGTTTAGTATGTCAAAGTCAAAGTCAAATCGTTGCATCCATTTTTTATAGACCCTGTACAAGCTTTTCGCCCATTTTCGAGTTTTTATTATGAACAAAATTTATTATTTATGAATGTTTTCAATTAGTAAAAATACGTAAGGTAAGGGGGGTTTTATAAGGGGAGCATAATGAAGTTGCCTTCTAAATGGCAACAAGTTTGCGAACATAGCGGTGCATATTTGACTTAAATCGGGTAATTCGACAAATATGACATTACTTATTAATTATATTCATAAATAAAACTTTGTTCATATAAAAACTAGAAAATGAGTGGCGGTCTCCTATAGAAGAACAACGATCTCGAACATTTTCAAACATAAAGCCATCAAATTAGCTACTTAGAATTCGATTCTCCAAAATATTTTTGAAATACTTAATATCAAATTTTTTTTTATAAGCCAATTCAATAGCTTAGCACTTCGTCCAAATAAAAGATGTATTTTTACTTATTCTATGTATGAATAAAAAAAAAAAAAACAATACTCTGGGAACAAGATACACATGAACAGTGTTGAATAAAAAAGTGTTACAAAAGAAAAAACTGAAATTTAATTTTAATTTGCGCTGCCAGCATGACGCTTATTTTACACTTTTGTACGTTTATATTGAAACTATAAACATTTTATATTCTATGTGAGTTCAAAGTGACAATTTTAGCTTAGATATACAAAAAAAAACATCTGACTTCCATTTGATTATACAAACAAAGTAACAAGCAAAGCGATAGATCGAAATTAAAACGCATAAACTGTGAATAAATACATACATACTACATACTACGACATATATACATAGTATATGTACATATGTAGCTGCATTTGTCTTGTCAGTTCAAATCTGTAGATTGCATATTACAAGGATAACAAATAGATAAACATGAACACGAATAGATACAGAATCAAATGAATGAATGAATGTGTAAATACAAAAACAAGCACAAACGAACAATTTGCAAAGATACAAAAACAAAAATAAAAGTTAAATAGAATGACTCGAAAGCTTAAAACAAAAACAAAAAAAAAAATAAAAAGTATCAGATACGCTTTACTCATGTCAGTTTCTATTAAAACCATTAATTAATTGATGACGCCTAAAAGTATGCAACATATTTTGCATGCATCGAAACTCAAATGTTACAATTTTATTAGAATTATTAACAAAAAAAAAAGGTAAATTTAAACTGATCAAAGCTAATTTTTGTTATGTTTTTAATGTTATCGAACAAACTCTTCATGAGTGTTACAAACTTTTGTATAAAATGCATAAACGCGTTGTTGTGTAGAGTATAAAAAAACAAATTCAACTTGAAACTTTGTATGCCCAGCATCTTAAAATACAAACAAATTTCACTCTTTCTCTTCCTCTTCCTCTCCTTCTCTATTTCTCTTTTAACGCCAAAAACATATATGCAAATGTTTTGTATTTGTCGTGAATGTGTGTGTGTGTGTGTGTGTATGTGTGTGTGAGTTTGTTTGTACTTTTAGATTCTGGATATGCTTCCCTTTAAGTACGTTGCTGTGTGTGTGTATTTGTGGTGTGTATGTGTGTGTGTTTATGTCTAAACAACAACACCACTAATTGCATTTTAAATGAAGGCAACAACAGCGACCAAAGCTGTCATTGCAGATGAGCGAAAGTCGTTATTAAGCCCTTCGCGCAATATTTTTTGTAAAACGCAAAAGAAACACAAGAAAGCAAGAATACAGCAGTCGAGTTAGCTTGACTATGAGATACACTTCCAAAAATAAAAAAAAAACTGTATACAAGTGAGCTTCAGAAGTCTCTACGGAACCTAAGTTTCAAGTTTGTAGTCTCCGAGACGAACTGACGGACGGACGGACATAGTTAGATCGACTTTCGTTGCTGCTTAAGCATATATTTACTTTATCGGGTCTATCATGCCTTCCATTTTCGACTTACAATTGCCCAAACTAAGTAGTATACCCACTGTTACACTTCTGCTGCAGGGTATAAAAAAAGAAAATGTTGTACAATTTGCCGGCTTCACTTTGTATCTGTTTTGTTTATTTTGCTTTCATTTCGATTTAGCTTTTAGACGCAAACAGAACAGAAACAGAAACAGAAAAAATGTCAAACATAAAACATTCATTTCGATTGTACCAAAGTTTTGATACACAAAAAGCAGAATTTCTAAATGTTAAATCCAAACAACTTGATTGCTCTTTGAAAAGTGTTTCACAAAAAGTACTTTAAAATTCTGGAGCCTCTAGTTGGCAAGATTTTATTGTAAATAAATGTGTCATTTATTTATGTTATACAATCCAAAACCTATCCGCTGTTGTCTCAACAAATTTCATTTGCGCAAAAGTTTGTCTCATTTTTCAAAAATATACATAAATATTAGGTAAAAGAAATCTTTTACTTACATAATGCGATGGTATGCATCTGGCTGGGCCTGTGTACATGTCACGGACTGATCCGATTCAGTGGAGTCATCGCGTAGCGTTGCAACGCCAAGCGGTAATATTGGTATTATCGCAGCTGTGGCAGCTGCTGCCGTTGCCGGCGGGCCCGCCACCACCGATGGCGCAGGAGGCGGCGGTCAATAAAGGTCTGCGGTGATGGTGTCGTACTTACTGGACCCTTTAGCAAAAGAGAGAAAAGAAAATAGAACAAATTTTAAAATATAAAATTTATATAAAAATAAATAAAATAAATAAAATCAATATCTGAAAAATTCAATAATACATTTTTATTCGTCTCTAGAAAAATCTTTCTAATAATTAAAAAAGAATAGTCACACAAATAATGTTAATAGGAATTATCAGCATTAAAAAAAGCATCGTAGTCCCCATAAACAATATCCAAATTAAAGTGACTAATTGTTCTAACCATGTCCGCCTGTCTGTCTGTCCGCCTGTCTGTCTGTTGATTTCTACGCGAATTTCATTCAGGTGGTTTTGAAGCTATTGACCCATTTTCGAAATTTCCTTGAGAAAAAGTTAATTATTTATGAATCTATTCACTTGAAATTGAATGAAAACGCTTCTAATGACAATCTATATGATAAGTAGTGGGCCAGTATAACATATAGATCCCATACAAACTCAACACCCATTATTGATTTTTCAAGAAAATTATTGTTATCAACCTAAAATTGGACTATAGTATAGCATCGGACCATTGACATGTTCGCAAAAAAAATATTGAAGCTAAAATTATCAAAATGAACAGTGAAGAGTTTTTGGGGCCGCAATATTGAAATCGCCATTTTGTTTTATAAACAGCGATCCCAAAAACCTTCGAGTAGTAATTTTTATTAACTTAGCTCAATTCAATTTAAAAAACATTACCATAAAGGGTTAATTCCCTTCAAAAAAAAAAAAAAAGAAAATTTGATTGTCTACGGGTTCATTTTTCTTTAAAAATAGAATGCCTAGAATTGAATTTTTTGACATTAAATTGATCGGGTTCAAATTTATTCGTCTAAAAGAGAATTAGTTTACTATATGGATATGTAGAAGTAAAAGATTGTCAAATAATTTTTTGTTTGTGTAAGAAAGGTATAACGGAGTTTTATGTATTGACCAAGTTACTAACACAATATTGTTAATTTGTGTATAATCGTGATATTAGTTATTTTACCATTTTACCGTTTCAAAAAATCACTTTTACATGCAAAATGATTGAAATTTTAGTTCATGATAAATGCTTGAACTCAAAGTTGGTGCCCAGCTAAAACCATTTCTGTTGGCATGGCACTGTGTTATACAAATCTATTAGGTCATACGATATTTCAGCATTGGTTCTATTTTTGATTACATTTTTTTTTCTGCACCGTTTTCAATTAATTTAAACTAACCTTTAGAGCCGCAGCTTCTGGTACCGAATAGCGTTTCCGTTCGTAATAGAGTTCACGTTCAATGGATCGTGTACGAAGGCAGGCGGTAACGAACGATCTGGTGGTGTTGAAAGTTTTGGTGTCGATGGTGTTTGAACGCTGCCGCTGCCACTACCACCAGTTGTAGCACTTGAGCCAGCAGCTGTTGTACCGCTACAAGAGGGTTGTTGTTGTAACTTTTGCTGCTGTTGTTGTTGTTGTTGTTGCTGCTGCTGCTGCTGAGAATGTGCGGATGTTGTTGGTGGACTTTTTTCGTTTTGTGATTGTTGCTGCAGCTGCTTGTTGTTGTTGTTGTGGTGTTTGCTGCTGCTTTGCAGTTGTTGTTGTTGTTTGCTGTTGTTGTTGCTGCTGTTGTTGTTGTTGCTGCTGTTGCTGCTGATGCTGCTGAAGCTGTTGCTGTTGTTGATGTTGTTTATTTTGCTCTTCACGTTTTGCTGTCGCCGTATTTCAAAATCCAAGAGACGTGCTTCGCGTGCGTCCTTATCGCGCTGTTTGCATGCAATTGTTGCAAAGTGCATTTTTACTACAATTTCTTCTTTGGCTGCTTTGCCATTTTTGCATTTGACATATTTTAATATGCGATAATATGTATAATATCGTTATACGATTTTTAATTTTATCTTTTTTTTTTTGTTTTGTTTTGTTTTTTAGTTATGATTTTGTTTATTATATACATTCTCTTTTTTTTTTTTTTAGTTTATATTTTTTGTTTCATATTTTTAATGGAACTATTTTTGTTTTGTTTATTTTTATTTTATTTTAAATAACGCAGACAGAGAGAGAGTCAGTGACAGAGAGAGCGCGCAATGTGCTATTTTTAATTTAATTAATTAAAAAAACGAACTACATATACGCTATACATGTATGGTAACTACAAAACGTATATATATGCACATATAGGTATGTATATATAGTATGATTACATAAGATTTTTTTTTTTTTTTTTTTGGGGGTTATCTTATAAGTAGATATGCATTTAAATATATTATTGTATATCTAATGTATCTAACTATTTAGTTTAGTTTTTAGAGTCTAAAGTCTACATATGTATGTATGCATGTATGTAATGTACTATGTAAATTTCGACGCTCCGCTCCTGCTGCTGCCGCTGCTGCTGCTCACTGTCCACAGCTCACTCACCTTGTAGTTAATAGCGTCCTGTTCTTCCTTTTTCGCTTCGCGTTCGCTGCGCTGACGATCGCGTTGTTTCTCTTCGTCGGTTTGCGATGTTTTGCTATCTGTTTTATTTAAAATAATTAAAAAAAAAAAAAAAAAAATGAAATAAAATAATAAAAAAAAAATTAAATAAAAATTAAATAAATAAATTAAAAAAAAATCATATTAAATTAAATTAATTAAAATAAAACAAAAAAAAATTTAAAAAAAAGAAAAGAGAGATAGAGAGAGAGAGAAAAAATCGAAAAATAACGCCAAAACGTTATGTTTTAGTATTTAATCTTCATAATTTATTTTCATAAAAAATTTATTTTTTTAAAAAAATTATGAAAGAATTTTTTTTTTTTTTTGTAAAAAGATTTCAAAACCGTTGAACAAATTAGCACATGCCGCGGCATTAAAAATATATTTTTTTTTTTTATATAAAAAAAAAAATGAAGTGTAATAAAATGTATTTTAAAAAAAAAAATTTTTTTTTTTTTTTTAAATACAGCAACACATACAAATAACGCACGGCACAATACGCTTCAATACAGAAAAAAATAAAACAT
Source organism: Leucophenga varia (assembly GCA_018903435.1). Classification (NCBI taxonomy): domain Eukaryota; kingdom Metazoa; phylum Arthropoda; class Insecta; order Diptera; family Drosophilidae; genus Leucophenga; species Leucophenga varia. The sequence goes on from JAEIFJ010001019.1 coordinate 953,426, forward strand.
GCACATACAACATATTCAACGGTTGTGTTTTCGATAATTAAAAATAGCGAAATTGGTAACATGCCTCAAAAATAAAGTCGACCGAACTAAAATATATATTATATTATTTTTTTTTACATAAAAATAATATTGTAAATGGCAACTGTTCTGGTTTTCACTTTTGTATTAATTTTGTACGAAAGTAAATTTGTTGTAGTTCTTAAAAAAGGTGGAAAAAAAAAGTTTGTTCTTAATCTAGCAACACTTGCACTGTTTAAATTTACTTTCTCATAACTTTTTCTAACGATTTACAGAAAAGAGCCAGACTACACATAGAAATAAATATCAAAAGGTTTTCTTTAATCGCTTTGCCTACTTAAACTTTTAAATTGATTTGAATGAGCTAAATAGAAGCAAATATTTCGTAAAAGTATAAAGGATATACCATATAGGTAAATAATTTAAGCGTTTGTAAGAAGCAGAAGTCGATTTTTTTGTAAAATTTCTTTAATATCATTAATTGTGAATACGAATTTTAAATCAATATTTTCCACTCATGCCAAAATGTAAAGATTAGAAAAGTTTAGTCAAAACAACAAAACTTCCGATTTGGCTAGACCGATAACATTTTAAATTTGTAACCGATAACAGTTTTTGTCATGTACAATGCAAAGAAACGTTTTGAAAACGAAACATAACTTTTGCATTTGCCGGAGCACGTTTAATAAATCGCAACATTTTACGATTACGGGAACATGGCTGATATTATTTTTTCTTTGTAAAAACGTTTTTTAAACGCAACATTCAATTAATTAAACACTTAGAAGCAAATCAGTGAACGTTAAGCATTATCAATTTACAAATGTACAGAATCGTTATAGGCACTTGGGCGAGCCACTCAATTTTTAAAACATTTTATTCGAAAGAAAAATCGAAACAAAAGAAAGGTATGAGCTGAAATTTTAATTTTTTTGTGTATAAACAGTTTGTGAATTATAAACGCAATAAGTTATTTAATGAAAACTCAAAAAAAAATGATTTAAACACATTTCGGCATGTTTATAAGAAGGTGTGATCATTATTAGAACAAATATATCTCGAATTGAGAACAGATTGTGCTTGTATCAAGAACGATTTTACGTGATTTATGTTACATACACGTTTCATGTAGATCAAATAAATTAATTTCTTGCATGTTGTTGTGTATGTGTTGTTGTGTTGTTGCTATTGTGAGAACATTAGTACTCATATCAAGAATATTCGTTCTTATATGTTTCATATTGTTCCTAATAATAAAAGAACAGAAAAAATGAGAGCATAGAACACGTTGTTCACTAATTTGCTCTCTTATATTGAAATTTTAGCTCTTAAAATTTAAATTAAATACCATTTATTACAAGTTCCGATTTCATATGTTCTTAAATTGAGTACAGTCGTTCTTAATTTTCAAACAGCATTTTTCGCTCAGTGTATATTCTTGAACAGCTCATGAAAACGAATTGATCTACCCATGTTCATCTGTCTGTCTGTCTTTTTAGTTTTGTAGTTATTCTCTGCATTAAATAAAAACAAGATCGGCCTACTATATGATATATAGCACCCAAAAAAAAATCTCATCTCAGACTTTGGGCTACAAAACTACAGAACATTACTCAAGGTTCAGGTACAAGGGTATCTCTTAGTCTGTAATATGAGTTTATTCTTACGATGGACAACGGAAACTAAGTAGGATGTGTATGTATAACCTGTCTTTTTTTTTTTTTTTAAGGCAACATTAAGCTAAGAAAGTATCTTATAAGTTCTTATTTAAATTAAGTTGAAATCCTTATTAAAGTACGAATACAAAATACAAATTTTACACAATGACAAAGTTTTAGTTTTTTTTTTTTTTTTTACTATTTCTTTGTTGCTTTATATAATATAAAAGTAGCAGCAACAGCCGCAATTGTAGTAGTTGAAAAAATATGCAAAAAACAACAAAAAAAAAAGAAAATAATAATAACAATGGATAAGCAAAAACAACAAAAACAACAACGACAACGACGACGACAACAATTTGCAACGGAAATGGCAAACTTCCACTTGGAAAACACTTTTCTTCTTACTTTCTTTCGTTCGTTCACATTCATTGCTGACAATATCAATTTTCGTCTTTGTTTCAATAATGCAAAACAGTTTAATTTTGCTATACCCTACATTCATAGTATGGAAGGTATGTAAATTTTTTTGGTAAATATATGCAACAACTTCTGTATTCGGCGTTGTAAATTTGTGCAATGGGTTTTGGGTTTCGGTTTGGATGTGCAGCATTGCAATATTTTGGGTGTAGGGTAACTTTAAGTCGACTAAAGCGTTCTTCTTTTTATATTTTTATTGTTATAATTGTTGCTTTTGCCATTGTTGTGCATAACCGCAAAAAAAGCTACAAACACTTCAATTGCAAAAGAGACTGTTGAGCAAATATGGCACACACGGCGTATGATTATCGAGTATAAATAACAATTTTATTTATTTATTTAAAACACTTGAGCCACTTAATTTATATTCATATTTCTGTTGTTGTTGTTGTTGTTGTTGTTGTTATTGTTGTTGTTATTGTTATTATTGTTGCTGTTACTCACGCTCACACTCGTATCCATATGCTTTATCTTCTTCTTCTTCTTGTTGTTGCTGTTGTTGTTGTTGTTGTTGCTGCCGCTTTAGATTCTTACGTTTACGAGTTGCAACTTGCACAGCCATTAAATATTTTGTTAATTTTCGTGGTGGTGCCATATTGCAACTTTAAAAACAACAAAAAAAAAAAAAAAAAAACAAAAAAAAAAAAAAAAAACAATTTGTTTATTTGTTAATTTATGTTATTAATTTATTATAGACAGTAAATATGTATCTAGATACTGACTAAAATAAATTCGAAACCGTAAAAAGAGCGCAAAAGAAACGTATTTGAAACCGCAAACGACTAAGACAGAAACAAACTAAATTCTATTGCAATGAAATACATTAAATTAAGTGAGAAAAATAAATTGAGTATTTGTTTTCTATATATTTCTATTTCTTACGTTCTATTTTCTTCTATCTTTTATTTTTTTTTTTTTTTTTTTAATTGAGGGAAATAAAAAAAAAAAAAAAAAAAGAAAAAACTAAAACAAAAAAAAAAAAAATTAAATCCAAAAAATTTAGAAAATTTTTATAATATTTAAAAAAAAAAAATAAAATTCGACCATATAAAAATTATTCAACACGAAAGTTTTAGCAATGGTTATCATATACACCACAATTCTAAGAGACATAAACCAATGTAAAACTGAAAAATCGGTACATCACGGCGTATGTATAAAGAGTACTATATATTTATGGTACTTTTTTTTTAAGACATTTAAGTGTAGGGTGCATATTGCATTTGAATAGACTATCACGCCATACGCAAAAAAAGAAAAAAGACGGAAGACAGATAAACATGTAAAATTAAATTGAGAAAACAATGCAAATATTGGCAAGTCTCAATCTCAATAATTCACCAAAAATGAATGCGGTGAAATTTTATATGGCGATATTTTATGTGGTGAAATTTAATGTGGTGAAATTCAATGTGGTGAAATTTAATGTGGTGAAATTTTTTATTGCTGAAATCGGTATATAACAAAATTTTACATAGCAATATTTATTGTGGTGTAATTTTTTGTGGTAAAATTTTGAATTGGTGAAATTTAATGTGGCCAAATTTATTTTAGATGGCGAAATTTATTGTAGTTTAATTTAATGTGGCGAAATTTTGAATTGGTGAAATTTAATGTGGCCAAATTTTATATGGCGAAATTTATTGTGTTGTAATTTTATGTGGGGAAATTTTATATTGTTGAAATTTAATGTGGCCGAATTTTTATAAGGCGAAAATTTTTTTGGTGTAATTTTTGTGGTGAAATTTTGTATTGGTGAAATTTATATGTGGTGAAATTTTTAAGTGGTGAAATTTTATTGGCGAAATTTTATTGTGGTGTAATTTTTTTGGTGAGGTTTTATGTCTAGATTTTTTTGTGTGGTGCAATTTTGTGGTAAAATTTAATGTATAGAAATTTTATGTGGAGAAATTTTATGTGGGATTTTATGTGGTGAAATTTTATGTGGTGAAATTTTATATTGGTAAAATTTTATGTGGTGACATTTTATGTGATTGAAACACTTCAATCAGAATTTTACAAAGTTCATTCTCTCTCAATTTTAAAGATATGTACCAAGCTAAAATTTCAAACTTAAGCTTTTTTCGGCATCAGTTATGACAGATATGTCTCAAAACCTCTTCAAAGCGCCTATTTTTAGTTTCTTATTTAAAAAAAAAAATGTTTTATTTATTTAAAAATACTTTTTATTTCAACCCTTGTACTGCATTGGTATGCATTTGAGTGAAATTGCATATAATTCCCATGAAAATTTACCTTCTATTTTAAGTTTTTATTTTAGAAACATTTTTTTATTTCTGTTTTTTAACTTAAAATATGAAAGGCATAATGCAATAAAATCAGGTGTAGTATTCCGCCATTGTTTTTGAATAAAGTAAGCTTTGCTCTGTAGTTTTTTAGGTTAGAGTGACATAAACATATTTCCTGTACTCCTATTCCCATACTTATCAATATATGCAAGCAAAATAGAAAGAGACAGTGGTGCACTGTTGTTGTAGTAAGCAGGGGATCCCCAAAATGTGCATTTGGAGAGTTATAAATCAGTAAATTACGAACCGATTTTTACGTTTTAACATGTTTTAGTAAGAAAAAACTTAGACCTTTCGAACAGTGTCTATAATATGCAAGTATTATTTTTGATAATAACTCTGTGTATTTTCAAAAATTAAAATCAGTTTACTGATTTAAAAAAGGAAAAAAATCGGTAAAATTTGAAATTGTATTTATTTTTTTTTTTTTTTTTTTGTATTTTTTCTTCCAAGAATCTTTCAACAAATTGTAAACGCTTAAATTTCTATCGTAAACATAAAGAAAAACCTAAAAAGAAAATGCATAGTTTTTCTTTTAATTTTTTTATTTCTTCTGCTTCTTACGAAAATAATAAAAAAAAAACATCATTAAAAAAAGAATAAAGTAGAATAGCGCTCAGCTCAAGTGCCTGTCTGTGGTATTGATGTGGTTAATTGTGTTACTCAACAATAAATTTTGTAGAAAATATTGACTTTAGACCTTAGCAAACTTTCCATTCAACACTTCCAATCTATAAGGACGTACCGTAATGTACCGTTACGTCCCGTATTATTCCTATTATTTCTATAGTGCAGTGCGTTGTAATGTGTTCGTTCTGTGGCAATAAATAAGCTTTGCATTTTGTAGTTCGTAGTTTTTATTTTTCTTGACAAGTGCAAAAGAGTTTCGTTTTTTTTTTCATTAAAAATGTTTTTTTTCAAATAAATCAAAATATAAAAAAAAAAAAAAGAATTATTTTCAATAATTAATGCCAAAACACATCTAACTGAAAATTTCGCATATCAATTTCGAATAATTGAAATCCAGAATATACAAAAGGAAATGCAATGTTCCACGCAGTTAGATGTATTTTTTCTGGATTTCTTTTTTTTTCTCTATTTTTAATTGGTGCAATAAAAGTTTACATAACAAAGTAAATCGATATAAAAGTGCTTAACTATGTAAAAGCGTAAGCTATCGTTTTGCGTAAACTATCAAAATACAATACACATATCTATTTTTTTTTTTTTATATTGTCTATATACGATATTTATATATCTACGATAAATGTTATTATACTACTTGCAATTAAATCGATTAAAACAAAACAAAACAAAAGAACATAATTGAATAACTGAAATATTTTAAATTGAAAAACAAAAAATAAATAAAAATTTAAAAAATGTCGCAATTATGCTGCACAATTTAAATCGAACGCATTCATCAAATGTTTATTTTTTTTTTTTTATTAATATTTTTTATACCCGTTACACATAGTGTAAACGGGTATATTCAGTTTAAATACATTGAAGGAGGATCGGAGACCCATAAAGTATATATTTTTGATCAGCTCGAATGATCTATGCTGTCTGTCCGTCTGTCCGTCTGTCCGTCTGTCCGTCTGTTTGTTGCTATGGTCTTTTCGGTGAAGATATAAAGATATTGTAATAGCTTTTTCAGCAACGACTAGGGTAAGTTCGAAGTGACGCCCATTTTTAGATAGCCCCATACAAACTTATCGATTTTTTTTTTTTTTTTTTTTTAATATGAATGTACTCGCCCCAATTGGGTAAAAACATTTTTTTGGTCATCCAGGGTCAAAACCAAGACGACACGCCCATGTAACGGGTATTTCAGCTTCGGTTCCACCGAAGTTAACGTTTTTCCTTGTTATTATTGAAATAATTGGAAATTTAAAGCCAAAAAATATGTTTATGCGATTTTTTTTTACAAGAAATATCTTAATAGTCCGAGTAAATCGAATGATTTATGAAGGCTTTTTTGACCAAAACAAACGAAACCAAACTGCAAGATACCCTGGTCCAACTAATATGGAAAATGGGTTTAAAAACTCACAGTGCTACGACTTAGACCATTGACATTGCAACTTCTGACAATGTTCCGAACTTTATTTCGTCCATACAATTAAGCAGACCCGAATCCAATGGATTATTTTCTCTTTGGGCATTTTGGAAAGCAAGATCCGAGTTAAAAAATATGCCAGTCTAGAGACGCTAAAGAAAAGCATTATACGTGAGTGAGCCAAAACACCGATTCGTTTCTTGACAGTTTCAAGGCCATAGTCGAACCAAAGTGCATTTATTCCTATTTTATATATGATTATATTTACACATTCTATAGGGGAGAACGGGGCTATTGGTATTTGGGAATTTATATGGGAATTTGTTCCGAATAGCCCCGATCTCTATCGTGCTTTTAATTAAATAAACCGAATTTATGGCCCGTTTGAATAGCTTACACTTCTTGATCTTTAAAATGAGTGTTCTGGAGAGTCGAAGTTTTAAGTTTGGTAGTTCTGCCTTTTTATAGGATTTGAGTTCAGACAGACTGCAGTTAGACGGTTAGTTCGACTTAGAGATAATTTGTCCTAGACATTGTCATTTCCATTCCATGCTCAGAAACTTTCTTTCTCAAGAGCTTTTTGAGTTAGTAAATTAAATGAAATCAAATATGTAAAGCTTTTCAAGGCTGAAGCTGTTTTTGTTATTATCTGTTATTATATCGATTTTTTTTTAATGAGCGACGAAATAACAAAAAAAATTTTTAAATTAAAAAAATAAACAAATCAAACGAAAAGAAAAGAAAAGCTTTTTTTTTTTTTTTTTTGTTATTTTGGACAAATCGAACAAGAAATGAGAAAAGGATTTTTGAACGAATTCTACATTTAAGTACAAAAACAAAAATGAAAAGGAACCTTACCTCTAAAGTGAGTGAATTGTTGTTGTTCTTGTAGTTGTTATTGTTGTTATTGTTGATGTTTTTTTATTATTTTTTTTTTTTTTTTAAATTATTTTTTTTATTTTTAATTCTATTTTTTTTTTTTTTTTTTTGTTAAATCAAAATTACGTTTGCGCAAAAACAAAAAAAGAGAAACAAGTGAGATTGTGTTATTTTGTTGTTGTTATTGTTTTTTGTGTTTGATGTTTTTTTTTTTTTTTTTTTTGCGTGTATTGGTTTTGTTATTGTTTTTTTTTTTTTTCAATATTGTTGTCTCCTTCTTCTCCTTCTTGATCAGCACAATAAAACGAACGCGTAGCGAATGGTTTACAAAGAGCGTCTAAAAGCGCAATGCCATTTCTCTCACAAGTAGTGCGTGTGCTCTCAGTGTGTGTTGTGTGTATTTGTGTTTGTGTTAAATAAAAAGTGCGTATGTGCAGGAGCGGAAACGGAAATTGATTTAATAATGTAGACGTCAATTTTTTTTTTTTGTTTAAGCTGCTTCGAACTGCTTTGATTCTAATAAACTTTTCTCCTTTTTTTTTTTTTTTAATTTAAAGTGTTTTTTTTTCCAATTTTCGTGTGTATTGTTTTTGAAATTAATGTTTTTTGTAGCGATCGATTTTTATATATGTAATTATATACTATGTATTTACTTTTTTTTTTTTTTTGTTAAATACTGCGCTAACTCTCAAATCCGGCTACGCTACGCTTGCGCTATTTACTGGATTTTTGATTTTGCAAACAATAATGACAAAATACATTAATTATATATATTGTCTAGTTTTTTTAACGCCTTTTTTTTTTTTTTTTTTTTGTTTTCACTAATGTTATATAACATATATAATATATTATATGTATGTAAGATTTCTATTATATAATGCTGCGCCTAAAGCTTTATCGAAAATATACGAGACAAAAAAAAAAAAAAAAAATGGTGTGTGTTTATTTTTTATATATAAATATATTTATATGTATGAATATATATTTAGAATATATGCATTTCCAATACAATCACAGAACATCGATCGACAGCGTAAAAACACATTAAATTAATTTAAAACAAAAATCAAAACAATAATAAAAAACAAACAAAAAAATTATTATTATATTTATAAATTAAAAGAAAGTAAAGAGAGAGCATATGTACGAAATTTGTTAGTTATAGTGAAAATACATTTTCATTTATTAAAATTAATAATTAATCTATGCATGCCGCAGCAGAAGTAATGTTTTCTTTATTTTATTTAATTATTTATTTATTTTATTTTATTTTTTTTTTTTTTTTTTTTAAGGAATTTTGCATTACTTTTACTTACAGCAAAAAGTTTTTTTTTTTTTGAATTTATTTAGGTAAATAGAGAGAGCAGGAGAGAGAGAGAGAAAGGAAAATTTACAACTACAACTACACTTGTAATCGAAAGAACGCGTTATGTGTCTTGTAAATATTTTGACGTTGCACACAGTTGACATGAAGCGTTCAAAAAATTCAATATTTAACTTAATATTTTAAAGTAAATAAAATTATGCATTACAAAAACAACAACAAATATTGTAAATAAAACAAGGAAAAACTTTAACTTCGGCGGAACCGAAGCTTAAATACCTACCACACGAATCTTATAAATGTATATTCGAAAATAATTACTTTTTCATAGAAAAGTTCGGAAATAATCGGTAAGGTGGGCGTAGCATCTAGGTTTTGAAATTGGATGGTATAAGAAGTGTTTTTATTCAATTTTCATAAATAATACCTATTTTTATACAAAAATTCGAAAATGGGCTGTAAATTTGTATGGGAGCTACACCTAAAAATGGGCGAGGCACCTTAGTTTTGACATTGAAAGACATTAGAAGTATTTTTTTCCAAATTGGAAAGAATAAAAGCTATTTTCATACAAAAAATCCGAAAAAAACGGTAAGTTTATATGGGGGCTATACCTAAAAATAGGCGTGGCACTTTCATTTTCATACTTGTTTTAGTCGTTCGAGAGAAAAGCTTAAATTCTGAATTTTATCTATTCGTTTCGCATCTGAAAAAAAAAAAAAAAACTCTTTTATTTGCAATTGCAGCTCTTTTTTTTAAAAAAAATTAAAAAACAGACGCACTTTTGTACTTTTTCTGCTATTAGTTTTTTGTTGGTTTTTTCGATTTTTTTTTTTTTTTTAATTGCAGCGAGACCAAAACATGTTGCGGCTAATATAAAAACATACAATAAAGCACTAAAAATACCGATATCACTTAAATGTATTTTTGCGACTAATACAAAATACTTTTGTATGTGAGAAGTTGGTAATTGACTTTATGAATGAAACGAATGCATTGTTTTAGTGGTCTTGAATCAAACTTGAATCAAATGAAAACGGTTTGGAGCACATCGTTTGAACGGTTTTAAAGTTCATAGCGGACATAGAAACCATTTTATTATTTTATATATTTTATATAGTTAAAAAAATTAATTAAATTAATTTTTTTTAAATATAAACAAAAAATAATTAGAAGTTATATTGAAATGTGTAGCTTAATTTGCACCAAAGTTGTTTTTTTTTTTTTTTTTTTTTTTTTTTTTTGAAACCTAAACTGAATTTCCTCAACAAGACTGAATTTCATAAAATTTTACAAAAGTTTCCTTATTGAAATGAAAAGACTTTGAAAGTTTGTAATTACTTTAACACATAAACGGATTAAATTCTTGATTTTCTGCAAAAGAATTTGCTTAAACTTTAAAACTTTAAACTTTAAGATGCAACAATATTTCTCAGAAACAAAGTTTTTTTTTTTTTTTTTGATCTATTAAACACAAAAAAAAAAACAAAAAGTTAAAACAGAAAACTAATTTTCTGCAACACTAAAAACTATAAAAAAAAAATGTAAAAAAGTTAGTTTCTTGCTTTAAAATTTAATTTATCTAAACGCTTCACTTCACACTGTGGCAACTTCATTTTGTATTTTGTATAGGAAAATAAATTATAAATGTGCCTCAACCACTTAGTGGCACCTTAAAAACACTGAAAAACTAAAATAAAACAAAAACTAAAGTAAAAAGTAAAAAGTAAAAAATAAATAAATAATACAGAAAAACGAAACGAAACAAAACAAAACAAAACAAAACCGCATACAAAGTACAATAAGTCAAAATCGATTTTGAACATTATATACTTCTGTATACATAATTAAATATTTATGTATGTATGTAGTTTTAGTTACAAACGTTATACAAAGTAATTATTAATTAAGTTTATATATTTTATATTAGAAGTTATATGCAATTGCAGCAACAATATCAATTTTAATTAAAAAAAAAAAAAAAAAATTATTAAAAAAAAAAAAAAAAAATATTTTGTGATTTTTATATATAAAAAAAAAAAAAAAAAAAAAAAAAACATTAAATAAAATATTTTAAATAAATAAACAAATGAGTTGAATTCATGTTTTATTGAAAAGTTTCCAAAAAAGAGTGAAAGAATTAATTGAAATATAATTTTTTTTTTTTTTATAGGTAGAAATCTTATCAAGAACATTTAGAAATAAAATTTATTTATTTAGAGAATTTCAAGTATTTCATTTTGTATTTTTGATTGATTGATTGTTAGATAGTTAATTAAGATACGAATATATATAGTACATTTAGATACAATTATATCTGGGACACTTAGATTAGAATAGATAGTTTGTGAGACGGAGTAAGAAAATATATAAATAAAATAAAAAAAAAAAAAAACAAAAAATAGTAGCGAGAAAGTGAAAAGAGTAGAGCGCGATTTTTAAAATTAATAAGCAAAAAAAAAAAAAAAAAAAATAGAAAAACAAAAAAAAAATACTTAATTAAAATACTCACTTGAAGAGCCGCCGCCAGCGCCCGGTGGCGGATATGAAAACCAGAATTGATGTGCCAGTTTGGATTGGCCCAAGTTAGGGCTTTCTGAAAGATACAAAAAAAAATAATAATAAAAAAAAATATAGAAAAAAATTTTAATAATAAAATATGAAAAAAAAAAAACGCATTCTAAACACTTAAAAAACAATGACTTTGGCATCATTAAAAACGCGTACAATACCTAACAATTTCGTTCCGTACACGTCGAAACAGCAACGCGAAATAAATATTGTGCAAAACGTATTAACCAAAGAAAAAACTTGTATTATTGTATTATACGCTGCTATGCTATACTAAGTAGTTAGGATAGAAGGTAATTACGAAAAAAAAAAAACAAAAAAAAAAATAAGAGCGCAGCCAATAGATATCCGAATATATTCTACTGCACACTGGTCCCAAATTCAAATTTTTTTGTTAAAAAATCGAAAAATAAATAGACCGAACTATAATATCCATATTTTCAGCGGTTCAAATTTTGGAAATCCCATAAACACGACTAACCATCATTCAAATACGCCCAGTTTCAAGTATCTACGTTTATTCAATCCAAATGTTTAATTCATTTTCAAGGCTCTTATTAGGCCCCGGGTCAAAAATTTCTAAAATCCCGTCTAAGTTGCTCACCTGTAATAAAAATAAAAAAAATTGGTTAAAAAATCTATATTGGGTCCACATATGGGTCCCAGGTCCAAATTCCGGAAATCCCTTGAACACCTTGAACGCTAAAAATTTTTTTACATCTTTCAAATGAGCCTAGTTTCAAGTCTTTACGTCTATTCAATCCAAAGATATGGCTTTTTCGGTTTCAAGGCCCCCATTAGGCCCAGGGTCAAAATTACATTTACATTTTTTTTTTTTGCCTAATCCATTCTTGCGTGAATACGAGCACACATGCAAAATTTCGTGAAAATCCGTCCAGTAGTTTTCGCGTCCATCGATCACCAACAGAACTTGGGACTTATTTTTATATCATATATAGATGATAACGAATCGGACTCAGAAAATTATTCTGATTACAATTAAAGGTTAAATATTTTATAACTTTAGGAAAGAGTGTTTATTTTAGTGCTAAAATAAAATAAAAAAAAAAAATTTTATAAGTATTTAATGGTGAATTTTTTTTAAACAGTGCAAAATGGTGCAAAAATAATTAGTATCACCGCATTATAGACACATTGAGGAACAGTATTTGTGTTAGAAGTTAGAACAATCGTTAACAATCCGGTATACTTTTCTATTACGAAAAACAAAAATCATCAGCATCACTACACAAAAACACATAAAAAGTCCTTTCTAATTTTAAAGAAAAATACGAAATTCAGAAATGCGCAAATAAATGAAATTACAATGTTGTATTTTTTTTTTCGTAAATAAAAAAATCGAATTTTTGCTAAAAAAAATTTGAATTTGGGACCAGTGTGCTATGCACAATTTTCAATTGAGGCAGCACAGCTATGGCAAGTATAAAAGAGAAAATTTGATAAATATTTAGTTTATAGCGAAATAAAAAAAAAACAATTAAGATAATTTAAATTTTTTTTTTATCTAATAGTTTTTTTTTATTTTTAGTAACTATAGCCAGATAAATGGACGGACAGACAGACAGACATTTAAATAAACTCTTTGGAAAACTAAAGTATTCAACGAACGAACGAACTTACTTACGATTTTATTTCATTTCATAACAATGCAATTTGTGCAATATTTATTTCCAAATTGCTCACGATTGAGCAGCTTATTAGCGTTTAAATAATGCATGTTCTCGATTTCATTACGTATTTAAATAGACCATGGTCGTGTGTAAAGCAAATTATGTATTTAAAGCATTTATACAATATTATCTTTCATTGGTATTCGTTCCGTGAAGTAGTTTTTAAAATTTGTTTGAACAAGATTAAGAGCTAATATATTAGTATCTTTCCAGAATTCGTTGGCGATTTGGTAACTAGTGATTTGCTAATTCGCTGCAAAAACTCGAGCGTTTTCCTTATGCCAAAACAGTACAACTCTTTTGTTATTATTGCATCATGAAGTTGTCACTAAGAATGCATGAATTAGTATAATATTTTTTTTTTTTTTGCAATTAATTACAACTCTGCCGATTTAAAATTTGCGATTTGCGTTAAGCGATTTGAAAAGTAAATAGCAAAGTCTTAGCGTTAGCGATTGCCATATTTAAATATTTCGATATAGAATAGTTTAAAATTAAAAAAAAAAGGGTTTTTACATACAAAGTGAAATTTAGAGAAGTATTTAGACAAATCATCAGCTCAATTGTAGCCAATAGCGAATTTGAAATTCAATTAAATCGATTTCTGTGGCATATTAAATTGAAATTGTAGCAAAATTCAAGCGATTACTATTAAATTTTTAGTCAGTAGTGTGCTACATGTGGGCACCTCCCAAGTAGTAGGCACCACTACATATCTTTGGGCAGCAAGCATATTGAACTGACCTAAGTACTGTTAAATGTTAAACACTGTTATAACGGGGTATTAGAGACGATAATAATAAAAAAAAAAAAGAGAGAAATTTAATTTGTTACTTTTTTTTTCAAAATGCGACAAAATGGTGTGGGTTGTGGGCACCTAAAAAAAATCAGTACCCTGTTGGTTGTTTCTCTCTCGAAAAGAGCATGGACGGAAAGAAAACACTAGCTTAAACTATCATCGGCTAAGTTCACCAAACATTGTGCTTCTGATTACGAAGATGAAAAATAATGTGAAGTCATGTTTACATTTTTATTCGATTTTTCAAGGGTGCCCACAACCGAGTTACCCAACAATTTTTATTTTAATAAAATTTGAACATTTTTCTTTTAATTTGGTCAAAAGCCTAAGGGTGCCCACAATTGGCACACTTTTCGTAATAATCAATATATTATGGCACCCTTTATATATAGTTCAATTATTTTTGTATACAGATAGTAGAACAATATAGGGTATAACAAAGTCGTTTATCAATTAGACTTTGCTAATTATTTTATTTTTTGCTTGCAGCAGACAAATTTGCTTGCTTGCTTGCTTACTTGTATGCTAACCGCTGGCAGCTGCCTTTAGCGCTTCACTTAAAACGTTTCATTTAGACAATTTCGGTGAATATCAAAACATTATTCTAATAATTGGCCAAATGCCAAAATAGTCTGTGTCTGTCTGTCTGTCTGTCTCCCTGATTGCAATCGATGCCGCTTTTGTCGTGGCACTCAATATCAGAGAGACCGACAGACAGACAGACAATTACCATATTTAATAAAAAAAAAAAAAAAGAAAGAGCGCGATACAACATATTTCTTTTCATTGTCGAGCATCTAAAGATTCAATACACTTCTAAGCAGTTTTTTTTTTATTAGAACACCTCATAGAATACTTTACTTGTATAATAAAGCAGCCAAAAAAAAAAAGAAAAATTTCAAATATTTATTGCAAATATTGTAAACTAGATTCTCAGTAAAGTATCTTGCCAACAAGCACACTGTGCTGTGCAGTACAGTCTACTTTCGTGTTTCGTGTTTGTCATTGCCAAATTAATAAAATAAATAAATTTATTATTTTAGCTATTACAAAATGGATATAATATGAAAGCTTAAGCTTAACAAGATACAACAAGTATTGCCTTCGCTTTTTGCATTACAACAAACTCTCAGATACATTCAGTTGCATACTTATTCAAATAGAAAATTGTTTGAAGTATAAAAAATTTTGAGAACAACAGCTTTCAAAAGTTAAAATTTATTACATTCGAACATATTTGTGTTTCTTGCAGAACATTAGTTAAAAATATGATAACAACAGATACATCTATTGTATTTGTATCTAACACATCTCTGACTACATTTACCTCTCAGTTTCACTTTTTTTAAGCCAAGTTTTCTTTGACGTTGTTGTTTTTTCAATTTGGGTAAATCACACATTTTACGGAAAACCAAACAATTAAAAAAAAAAAAAAATTATAATAATTAAATTCAATTTAATTATTTTTTTTTTTTTAATAATAATCTTAAAATTTTTAATTTAAACAAATTCAAAAGAAAACGATGCAGCTTTCATTGGGCGCAAAGTCTCGACATATGCGCTGCGAACAGATTTCAGATCAAAAAACCGGACGTTACTAAATGACTTGCGATCGAAATACTTTATAAACATATGTTTGCATAAAAACATTTTTGCTTCACATGTATGTGTCTGTGTATATGTGGAGGAGGTGAGGAGAAGATGTAAATGCTCGTGTAAATGATTTATAATTAGTTTTCAATAGTTTTGTCGATAAATATTCGATTTTTTAATTTTATTTGCAAAAATAAACTAGAATTTGGGCGTTTTTCCAGTTGAAATATAAATTTGAATATTTCAAATCGATAATTAAAATGATAATGTAGGGTATACGTGTACGCTTAGCAATAAAAGTAAACTAAAACATAAATAGATACCAGCTTTAAAAAGAAAACTGCGTTGAAAATGTTAGGCAAAGTTAAGTGAGTCATGGGGTTAAGTAAGTCATAGGTTGAAGTAATAGTTCAGATTGAAAAACGCTTAAAAAAGATTATCAGTGGGGTGAAGTGAGTCATATTTGCGTGGCGTGGTGCGGTAGTGTTGGAATGGAGTGAAGTGAGCCACTTTATTTTTTACTATTATTCCGGTTTCTGCAGTATGCAAAACCACGATTTATGTTGTTGATTTGTAGAAATCTTACAAGCGACTCACTTCAACATCAAACAATGCCAAGTTCCGAAAATCTAAAAAAAAACAAGGATAAACGATAACTTTGATAGAACCGAAGCTCAGATTCTCAACACACGTTAAATGAGTCTTCAGTGACGTGACTTCAGTGACGTAGATATTTTGCAAAATCCTAAAAAATGGTAATTTTGTATGGGGGCTATACCTAAAAAAGGGCGTGACACCTTGGTTTTGGCATACAAACTGCCTAGAATTAGAAAAAATTTTTGGGCCCAGTTTATTAAGTAAGCATTTCAGTCGGTAATAGCAGTTCTGGACACAAATATGTTAAGAAAAAACTTATGGAAAATAACAAAGTAGTTGACTATGTAGTCCATGGATAATGTAATTTATACAGCGTTGAGTCAAGAATGATCTTCACCAGTCCCTGACTAGCTCTAGTGGACTTATCAGCAGGAAAAAAGTCAGATCAGTTCAGTACTAATGGTTCGGTCTTACTCGGAGATATTTTGGTGTCGCCTATTACGAATCTGATTTAAGCGAACTATTTTAATTTAAGATTTTTCGTTTTTATCAATTGGGTTGCCTTTTAGAAAAATGTTAACGAAAATGATAGCAATTTCGAAAGTATTATTATATTTATCAAAAAATATTGATTTAATCAAATCTTTCTGCACATATATAAATCGCGAATCAATACATCAAATCTTATTGAATTTGCAAGTAAAAACGAAATTACATTTGGCAATCGAAATCCAAATTAAGCAAAATGGCATTTAATCGAGATAAACGACAATCAACAATCGATATGATTGCATCGCAAGAAACACAAAGTGAAGATGAAGATAATAATTTAACACCAGAGCAAAGGCGAAAGCGCACTTTACTTCGTTTTATTGGCCAAATAATCAAAATGATTGTACTTTTGATTGTCTGGTTGGCATTTACGGTTTTTATTATAATGAAAGCACCCGTCTATCATTCAAGTCAAATTTATATGATACCAGGTGACGGAGCGGTGAATATAAGCGCCGAAGAGATAGAAGGTCAAGAATTAATCGGTATACAGCTGGAGGGTAATTTTGATTTAGATTTGGATCATGCAAAAGAAGAGAATGTACCGGAAGATCAATCAAAACTATTTGTGACAGCACGGCGTATTGATAGCGACGGTAACGTAACGGAAACAGCTAGCACATGGATCGTATATGTTGATAAATCGGAAGATGCCACAGATATGCATGAAACAGCGAAAACATTTCAATTGTCCGGTAATGGGCAACCGCAATTTGCATTAGAGACAAGCGATACAACGGAAATAGCGGTCAAGGCAACCGTTAATGAAAGACCCATTGACAAAGATATGGGCGTAATCTATGCACTCGTTATACTTATCGGTTTATATATACTCATTATATGGGATATTGTCGATCGGACATTTGCCGCATTGCTCGCAGCGACCGCTGCGATCGGTGTGCTCGCTGCCATGAATGCACGACCCACAATTGAAGAAATTGTGGCATGGATAGATGTGAATACAATAATTTTATTATTCGGTATGATGATAATCGTTGCAATACTTGCCGAAACAGGTATTTTCGATTATTTGGCGGTACGCATACAAAATGGCAAGTGGACATGCCTGGCCGTTAATCTTTTTTCTGTGCATATTTCCGGGTGTCTTATCGGCATTTTTGGATAATGTAACAATGGTGCTGCTAATGACGCGCCCCTCCACACCTCTGTTAGAGGCTATGTTTCTGCAAACGGTTCCGGTGCTTATTTGTGTTGTTATCTTTTCGAATATTGGCGGCACACTAACGCCAGTCGGTGATCCACCCAATGTAATCATTGCATCGAATCGGTATATTGCCGAAAATGGTATTGATTTTCTAAACTTTAACAAACACATGTTTCCGGGTGTTTTGGTCGCAATGGTTGTGACTTTTTTATATTTACGCTTTGTTTTGGCAAAACGTCTCAGCATGCCAGACGAGGATCAGGCAATGCGACGCTCGATAAAAGCATGGCGACAGCAAGCAGGCTAAGGTGAATCCAACGACAAAAATGAGGATCGTTTGCGTCAGGATATATTGGAGCGCATTGAACAATTGAAAGAGCAATATCGTAAGAAAAAAGATGATAAATCATTTGGATTAAAGCCGGTACCGAATTTCATTGAGACACTGGCCGATCTCGAAGCACGTTATTATATACGCAATAAGGTTCTACTTATAAAGTCAGTAATTGTGCTTATCTTCGTTATTCTAATGTTTTTCTTGCATACGCTGCCCGCTCTGCGGGGGCGTTACACTGGCATGGGCCGCTGTATTGGCTGCATTACTTTTACTTATACTCGCCAATAAGGAGGATATGCAAGTGGTGCTTGTACACGTCGAATGGTCGACATTGCTCTTCTTTGCTGCCCTTTTTGTTCTTATGGAAGCGCTATCCGAAATGGGTCTTATCGATTTTATTGGCTCGCAGACAACGAATGTTATTATGAGTGTCGATGCAGAACATCGTCTGACGGTGGGCATTTTACTAATGCTCTGGATTAGTGCAATTACATCGGCATTTGTTGATAATATTCCAATAACAACAATGATGATTAAGCTAACAATAACGCTGGCAAAGAATGAGGAGCTTGAATTGCCATTGCAACCGCTCGTTTGGGCATTAGCGTTCGGCGCCTGCTTTGGTGGAAATGGCACACTGATTGGTGCCTCGGCAAATGTCGTTTGTGCCGGTGTTGCCGGACAGCATGGTTACAAGTTTAGTTTTATAACATTTTTAAACTGGGATTTCCGTAATGATCATAAGCGTATTTGTTGCATCAATCTATTTATTAATTGTACATGTTGCGGCTAAGTGGCATTAACTGCCAAGGTACACATTTTGAATTTGGTCTGGCAAAAATATGGATTTTCTTTTGGTGCAGCTTAATAAGGCATTAATTTTTGGTACTAATTAATGCATTATTAAACTAGACTCGAAGATAGTTTGTAAAGCACAATTCAATGTGAATAAATTTTATGTTAAAACAAAAAGTATCTATGCAGCTGCTTAGAATGTTCAAAAGAATTGCTCAGTTCGGCTCAGCTGAAAACGCTGCTTTCAAATTTATCCACGAGTTACACTTTCTGAGCCAAACTGAGCTGTTATAAAATATGCCTTAACTATTTGCGAATTATTAAGAGTTTCACAATTTAAATTTGAAGATTTAAAATTTAAAAAAATATATATATTTTAGAAACTTTAAATTTGCCAAATTCATCGGATGCATGTCGAAGTACAGATCTAAACAAGTGCTAGGGTCGCTCACATTAGGAATCACTTCTCGAAAAACGTTAGCTGAATATACCCGTTTACACTATGTGTAACGAGAATAAAAAACCTTTGCGACACACAAAACGAATGCCGGCAACTCATATACGGTATACGTCTATTTTTATATTCCTGTGTTTGCACTTTTATGCTATGTTTTCACTACGCTTGCGTTTGAGTAAAATATTCGATTTCTTCAAACGGTGCCAAGCGTATTTTAAGGTGAAAATCGATTAAAGCAAATCTGTTAAGTTTGTCAAATCAACAATTAAAAAGCAACTCCGATCAATACACAATCAGTCAATAGATTACAACAAAAATCAAATTGAATCATAGCAACTAGACTGAAATTTGTTAACGAAAAAGTACTTTTGCGAAACGAAAAAAATCAAAATAATAATTATGCTGTCGATGAGATTCATTGTAAATTTCCTGAAATACTTGCTGATGGTATTGTTTCTTTGGATGTGCTTAATTCAATTATCGATAACCATGGAAGACAAAGGATTTTTTTGTGGACCACGAAAGTTCTTTATATCGGATTTGAGAAAAACTGTTTTAAAAAACTTATAATGGCTTATGTGTATACACTGCCACTGGTAATCCGTATGTATTTTCCACGTTTTGTGTATAAGCGATACCTCATGCTGCCGTATTACATTTGGTGTGTATTTGGTACTCTGAATCAAGCGTACCAATTAACCGCTTTCGTAACATATACGAATAATATTTTGGCAGACAACTTTTTTTGTTATCGCGTATATATTGACCATAAAAATGTTTATCCAAGGAGTTATTACAGCAAAACTTTTGCGTTTTGTATATGACTAAAAAAAAAAAAATTATCGCTTACATAATTTAAAGAAAAAAAAAAAAAAGGGGAATAAATCAGAGAAGTGTCTGATTAAGCAAGTCGTGCAACATCGTTTCCAAGTTATCTACACACATGCCACACGTTTGTTGTTGTTGTTGTTGTTAGCTTCAAGTTTTCTCACTGCTGCTACTAAAGGTATTTGGAATATTAACAATTGTGTATCTATAATATTAAAAATGTTGAAAATAATGTTTGTTAACTTTTTTGATACAATAAAAAATACCTGAAATATACGTCACACGAATCTTTAAAAATATTATGTGTGATCATCAGTGGATTAGATAAAACTTTGAGATAATATAATAAGGTGGGGGTCTGATGCAACCCCAAGTTAAGATACAATCTTTGTCTCTCATCCTCCCTCTCATTAAGCTGATCAAGAATATATATACTTTATGGGGTCTCCGATGCCTCCTTTAATGCGTTGCAAACTTTCGAACAAACTGAATATACCCGTTTCAACTATGTGTAACGGGTTTAAAAATGGCAAAATATAAATAGCTGCACGAAAGCTTATCTTATTTTGGCAACGATTGACCCCAAACGTACCAGAACATTACTGTTAAACTCCGGTAAAGCTCTTGCATTAGTAACAGCCGCCTTCACGTGGCATTGGTCCAACGGAGAACATGCGATCAGATTAGGCATGCCTTATAACAGTAGCTGCAGAAATTGTTGGAAAGAGAACACTTCAGAGAAACGCTAGAACACTTTCTCTGTGTGTGTCCTGCACTTTAAGAGTAGACTAAGACACTTTGGATGTTGGTAATTAGAATCGCTGTTTGATAGATCATTTATACTACCGCGATTTTTAGTGATAGCAAAACGGCAGTTATATGCTAATTATGCGGGAAAAAGGGTTTTTTTTTCTATTCTCTTTTTTTTTTTTTTTTTTTTTATCATCAAAATTTTTCATCAAAAAGTACACTTCACGAGTTTAGAAAATTAGTCGTGAGTTTAGACTAGTGCCTTAAAAGCTCTTTCGAAATACAATAAAAACAATATACAATGATAAGTCCCCACTCGTGGCGTCCAGCATAATCCAAACTCAGCTGGAATGCCTAAACATATGGCTAAGACGGTGGAATATCGTTGTCAAACCAGACAAATCCACACACATTACGTTTGCCCTGAGAAGAGGAGACTGCCCTGCCATCAGTCTGGATGGCGTTGCCATACCAAGCAGCGTCACTGCAAAGTACTTATTGGATAGGCGCTTAACCTGGAGTAATCATCTCTCACAAAAACGTTCCCAGTTGAACGAGAGGTTGCGCAAGCATCTGTGGCTGCTAGATAGAAGGTCCACCATCAAACTAAGGGTCAAACTCCTGCTTTACAAAGCCATACTTAAACCTATGTGGACGTATGGCATAGCACTCTGGGGCACTGCAAAGAGAAACAACAGGGAAAGAATCCAAGTCTTCCAAAACAAGGTTCTGCGCATTATTTCTGAGGCGCACCCATATCATACCAATGCAGAAATCCACCAGGAACTAGAAGTCCCTCTCATAAGCCAGGAGGTGGCTAGGCTCACTAAGGCATGTCTAGATAGACTGGACAACCATGTCAACCCTCTGGCCATAAATCTGCTGGATAACAGTACAACGACTCGGCGACTGAAGAGGTTACACCCCCTGGATTTGCCACACACATAAACTTTTAAGTCCTCCTCCCTCCTCCATCACTCTCCCAACCCTTTTTAAACCCCAATAACAACTCCCAAGTCATGGAATACTTTATAGAAAGTCAATGTTATGCATTACAATTCGCTGATAGTCCCCTTAGGGACTGATTGCAAATAAAGAACGCAGCATTAAAAAAAAAAACAAGAAAAAACGTTAACTTCGGTAGAACCGAAGCTTAAATACCCGTCACACGAATCTTTAAAGAGTTTATGAGTAATCATCGGTGGTCACCCAAGTTTACACACAATATTAATTTAAAATTTTGAGCTAAAAATACAGATATGTATAACAACATATTTCTCGAATATATCTGGAAATGGGCGGTAAGGTTGTATGCAAGAAACACCTAAAAATGGGCGTGGCACCATGATATTGAAAGAGTTTTTACCCAATATGGAGTAAATTCATAAATAAATTATAACCATTTTTATACAAAAAATCGAAAATGGTCCGAAAGTTTGTTGGGGCTATACCAAAAAATGGGCGTGGCACATCTGATTTGACATTGGATGACATTAGAAGTGTTTTTAGCCAATTTGGAGTGAATATATGCATAAATAATTAATATTTTCATACAAAAAATCGGAAAAAACGGACAGTTTATATGGGGGCTATGCCTAAAAGAGGGCGTGGCATTTTGGTTTTGACACTGGATGACAAAAGAAATATTTTTACACAATTGGGAGTGACTACGTTCATAAATAATTACAATTTTTATACAAAAAATCAGAAAAAAAACGGTAAGTTTGTATTGGGGCTATACCTAAAAATGGGCGTGGCACTCTAATTCTCGAACTCATAATAGTCGTTGCCGAGAAAAGCTTAAGTTCCAAATTTCAGCTTAATATCTTTATATCTTCAACGAAAAAGATGCTTAGAAATATACAGACGGACAGACGGACAGACAGACGGACATGGCTAGATCGATTCGTCTCGTCGAGCTGATCAAGAATATATATACTTTATGGGGTCTACGACGTCTCCTTCAATGCGTTACAAACTTTCAGACAAACTGAAAACCCTACACTATGTGTGGCGGGTATAAAAAAAAAAAAAAAAACAATATCATTCGAGGCATTTAAGACCAATTTTGCGCTACACCAAATTGGGCCAACTTCTGGATATGAGAATGGCTCCTGTGGTTTTTTATCTAGAAAACAAAAAAGCCAACAACTGAAGCCATTTATGAATTAAGTTGTGAGTCTGTATACAATGAAAATTCCACACAAAGTTACTAATAGCAACTATTATAAAACATTTATTTGTATAGAAAATAAAAAAATAAATAAAAATAAAAAAAAAAGAGAGAGAGAGAGAGAGAGAGAGAGAAGGAGACTACATCTGTATTTCTAGTATTTCACATTTAAATGCAACAAAAAAAAAAAAAAAAAAATGAAAGAAAGAAAGAAAAAATTCAAACGAATTAAGCTTCCACTTGATGCCTGAAAGTGTTGTCATGTTAACAAGAAATTCAACAGTGAGCAGCAACAATAAGAAAGCAACAGCAACAACAAAAAAAAATATAAAAAAATATAACAAAAAAAAAAATTATATTAAAAATCATTGAATTAATATGAAACTTTAATACTCTTCATTGCATTTGCTAATAATAAAATAATACAAATATTTATTGTGAATTTATAAATTAAAATTAGCATTAATGAATTCATTTATTTAAAAAAAAAAAAAAATGTGCAAATTGAACAAACCAAATATACATGCCTCCTATTCTCAAAAAAATATTTAAAACGTATTCAAAAAAAAAAAAAAAAAAAAACAATTTTAAATACAACAGACAAAAGAAATAATTATGTCGTTACATAAAAGTGAAAAATGAATGTGAGTGAAAATACATCGTCACAGACACGTACAAATGCTACACAGCAAGAAAAAAACAAGCACATTGTGCTCAAATCAAGCACAACCGTGGTCAAAACTAAGTGAAACTGAATTTTTCTCAAATCAAGCACATTTCGGTATGTTTTTAGAACATGCATTCTCGAATTGAGCATAAATTGTGGTTGTTTTAAAAACGATTGGTCTTGAAACAATATTGAAGTATTCCGGTTATTCATAATGAACGTATTTTTAAGGATATCTCTAAAACGGTTAATATTTTATGACCTCCAAAATACCGGAAATAGGTCCATGGAGTTCCTTCTTTTTTTTTTTTTGTTTTTGTAAAAACTAGAAAATAGAAACAGAAACAAAGTTTTAAGTGATAATGCGCATGCTCGTAATCGTTTCTGTGAAATCATATATTCTCATATCAAGCACATACGTTCTTATATCAAATACCATTTGTTCTTAATAAGACAAAAATAAAAAACAAATGCTACGTGAGTAAATTTGTGAGAGCGTAGATTACATTATACAATACTCTGCTCTGACATTTTGCAATTTAAGCAAATGTATTCTCAATACAAGCACATTTGTGCTTGATTTCGTATGTGCTTAGATCAAATACAGTCGTTCTCATTTTCCTAACCGAGTTTTTCTCGCTGTGTACATAAAAACATACTGCATTCTTATTGTTCACTTACTGCTGTTGGTAATGGTGTCTTTTGTCGCTTAAAATAAAAGCAATAGATGGCTGGCTTACAGGCAACAATAAAGCATTCACACACATCATATAAGTCAAACAAAAAAAGATGAATACAAAAGGAAAAAATACAAAAAAAAATACAAAAAAGGGATTTTGCATTTTGAGAAGTAAAGTCGTCTGGAAATATTATGCAAGATATAAAAGACATACAAGGACATTTCATACATATAATATATGCCATATGGCGCTATATCATAGAAAGGTAGTAAATATTTAAAGCTTATTTTTTGTTTCTTCTTCTATATTTTCTACTTCTTGGTTCTTTTTTTTTTTATGATTATTTTATAATTTAATGCCTTATTAGCATTTAGCTTCATATTAGCATAAACATTTTTGTTGATGTGGTCAACTTCGTAGACGCTTTTGAATATTTAAGCGTTGACGATTTCTTAGTAGTTGTCTTTTTTGAATTGAATTTATGATAACAGCTACATAATTGCAAAATTAAAAAAAAAAAAAATCTTGCAATTTAGCATTCGAAGTTTTTTTTCAGAGCCGCTAATATGGAATATAAAGTTCTTGAATACAATATAGCTAGCAGCACAGAATTTCATAAAGTTAAAGGAAAGTAATGGAAAATATAAAAAACAACGAAAAACTCAAAACTCTGTACAACCAAACACAATTTACATAAATACTAAGATGATTAACGACCATATAAACGAATGCAGCATGAAAAGTTAAGTGTGGCTTTTCGATAATGTACTGCGAAAAGCCACATGCTGCGGTTTTGGTTTTTTTAGGTTGTTAATGGCAATTTCTCATTCCCATGTGTGTATTTCATCTCAGCCAAAAGTGTTACCATATGAAAAGTAATATTGGCAAAGAAAATCACTTTCGGTTATTTTTTCACAGTGATTTAAAAATCACAATGTCACATTGCGACTGGAAGTAGTGATTTGCGATTTTCTTGATCAGTTATCACTCAGTTCAGTAATCACTAATTGTTTTTTCATTTACTGTGTTTTAATCACTGTTTGCAATCGCTGTGATTTTTAACTAGCAGTCGCGGTTCACATTTCGACTCCAAAATCACTGTTTTTAGTTCAAATTTTAAGCAAAACCTTGAGTTATGTGTAACAATTCAGAAAGCTAAAGTGTTTCTTAAATTTAAAAAATATAAATCGATAAAAATCCTTTTTTAATTGAATTTATTTATCTTATATAAACTTTTTTTTTATTTCTCGAATTTTTACTTTCATAAAATCGCAAAAAATTGTTTTTGTTTAATGTTTTTCCTACATAAATTCTAATCTAGTGTCCAGTCCTGGGAATAATAACTCTCTTGTAAATATTTGCCAACTATAATGAGATGGCGTACGCAGTGAAAGTACATACATCTTGTTTTGATGCGCTCAACGATTCTTGCTTTACCAAACTAAAAGTAAACAAACATGGAGGATACTTTACCTTGAACTGTATTTTATTTTTTTTTTTTTTTTTTTTGTATCTTCTTTTTCTTTAGAAAACATTTAATACCTTTGTTGTTGCTGTTAACTCATCTGCAATGAATACTCTGAGTTTGTTATCTGAGTTGTTTCTATGAATTTTGTTAGAAAAACACTGCCAGGCAATAAATTCCCAGCAACACACACACACACACACACAATGCAATCTAAGCATGATGTTTTTAGCCTGCGGTGACAGTAACTTAACTCGAAAACTGAGATTCTTTTCATTTCGTAAGAATAGCGAAAGTGTCTTGAAGCGGTTAGCGGTGGCATTACTTAGACAATTTAGCAAGAAACTTAATCATTTAAATATTCAAGACCAACTAACAATTTAAATTAATAATAATCATATAAATTAAAATGCATCTCAGCTATGTATATAAAGCAGTTATATACTTATGTGCATTTTCTATTGTGGCTCTTTGGCTCTGGCCAAGTAAGTTCTAAATTTAATAAAATGTGTGTCACTAGAAATTATTGAATATTTTATGAAATTCTATTTGAACCATTTATTGATTCATTTAGAGAATTTAATTTAATTCATGCAATGCAGTGTCTGTCTGTCTGTCTGTCTGTCTGTCTCTCAAGCAACTGCAGTGGCAATTCGTATATGCAAATATGTATCTGTTGTAATCTAATATTTATCTAACATTAATAGCAAAGAGAAACATGAAGAGAGAGAGAGAGAGTGTGTTCAATTGTGTATGTGTATGTGTGTGTGTGTGTATATTCCTTTGAATTTCTATCTGCAACTATATTCTAAATTCCGCTGTATCTGACAGTTACAAGCAGGTAGTGTAAAATTATATAGCTACTGCCCGTACATTATGTGACAAATGGAGAAAAAAAAAAATGGAAATGGAAACGGAAATCTTTTCAACAAGAAGTTTTATGTATGTAGTTACTATGTATATAAAGTGAAGTGAATAAAATACTTGTTTGTAGTATGAGTCATTCCATGTGAAATTGACAAGAATGTTTTAAAGCGTCAAGAATTGGTTTTTCAAATTCTAAATGGAGAATTTTTTGAAAATGTTTTAAGAAATACTGGATCTGAATTTCTAAAAACTTCCAGTTGGGAGTATTACGCGAATCAAGTATCCTTGAATTTGTTTCTTGGTGCCGCCATTTTAATATTTTGTCAGAAAGTTTGTAACGCATTAAAGGAGACTTCTTAGACCCTTTAAAGTATATATATTCTTGATCAGCACGACGAGACGAGTCGATCTAGACATGTCCATCTGTCTGTCCGTCTGTCTGTCCGTCCGTCTGTCTGTCTGTCCGTCTGTTCTCGCTCAGTTTTAAAGATATTGACCTGAAACTCGGAACTTAAGCTTTTCTCAGTCCTAAGCAGCTCAAGTGTTAAAATCAAAGTGCCACGCCCATTTTAAGGTGTAGCCCCCATACAAATTTACCGTTTTTTTTCGCATTTTTTGTATGAAAATAGCAATTATTTATGAATGTAGTCACTCCAAGTTGTTTAAAAATACTTCTTATGTCATCCAATGTCAAATCCAAGCTGCCACGCCCATTTTTAGCAATAGCCCCCATACAATTTTACCGCCCATTTTCGAATTATATATGAGAATAGCTATTTTTTATGAATGTAGCCACACCAAGTTGGGTAAAAATACTTCTAATGTCATCCAATGTCAAATCCAAGCTGCCACGCCCATTTTTAACTATAGCCCCCATACAAATTTAACGCCCGTTTTCGAATTTTTGTATAAAAATTGGTATTATTTATAAGACTATTCACTCAAATTTATGTAAAAACACTTCTAATGATATCCATTAACAAAACCAAGGTGCCACGCCTATTTTTAGCTATAGTCCCCACACAAACTTTTCGATTATTTTCCACCAAATGTATGAAAAAGTAATTATTTTCGAATATATATTTATAAATGTATTTAAGCCGCTGATGATCACACATAAACTATTCAAAGATTCGTGTGACTGGGTGTTTAAGCTTCGGTTCTACCGAAGTTAACGTTTTTACTTGTTAATTTTCCGTTTCTTTAGCATAAGCGATCCCATACATAAACCAAGTAAAAACTTTCAAGCGAATTCAGTCAGGGCTACAAACCATAAAAATTTTCAGTGGTTTGCAATGCTTTTACATGACTAGTTCGGTTCAAGAACCGAGTTTTAGTTGGTGTTAAACCGCGGTTCAGTTTGGATCAAGTGGTTCAAGTATTATGTATGTAAAACAATATCATGCTTAGCGCTCTTTATAAATCTGAACGAGACATGCAGTTGGATTGCTATTCCTCTATTTTTTTCAAATTTTTTAATTCGCAGAGATGAGCCAATGAGGTATGAGGTAAATGCCACCTTATGGCCTCAAAAAAGGTTTTTTTTTTTTTTTGAAAATTACTCTCATTGATGTTCAATTTCACATGGAATGATCCATATATACTAAATGTAACTCTTTTTTTTTGTATGCAATAAAAAAGTATGAATGAAACTAAATTGTTTTCTGTGCTTATTTAATAAAGTATTGTGTACGAGTACAATACAATAAATATGTCTGCTCTTCTCTATGAGGAGTATCCACTTCAACTGGAAATGCTTAAGAAAACATTCTCTTGAACTGAATTGTTAAAAATGCTTGATTGTTGTTCATATAATTAAAAATAACAAGAAACAAGAAACAAGAATGCAGTTCTCTAAGCTGAAACATAAATATATTTTCTATTACGCAAATTTTTGTTATGTTTAGTCTTACGTTTTCATTTCTTGTTAAGCGTTTCTAGCGTAAATTCAAAAGAAAAAAAATCTTTTTTTTTTTTCGAAATTACAAAAGCTTTGCCACAATCTATACAAAATTTAGAGTAGATAGATAGACGGACTTGGCTAAATCGATTCGTCTCATCGAGCTGATCAGTAATATATATAATGGGGTCTCCGATGCCTCCTTTCAAATGCGTAACAAACTGAATACACCCGTTTACACTACATATGTGTAACGGGTATAAAAAAAGGAACAAAATGAAAGTCCAGCAAAACAAAAAAAAAAAACTAATTGCTGAATGCTGCCCGGTCAACGAAATAAGGTCTACAACTTGGTTTCTTAGCAATTCTTAGGTCACACGCGCCTTAGAAGATGTCAAGTGCTGTGACCGAAATATTTTCGTGACATGACTTTGCCTGCCAGGCTCAATGAAAATGTTAGAATAGTGACCAATGATGTCACCGTATAACATTTTGCTTTTATGCGGAATAATCAAATGGAATAATTTTTTGAGTCTCGAGTATTGCCAAAATTAACCGTATTTAGCCATCTGCTTACTTACTTTTATTTATTTAAGTGTTTTATCCAATTCATTTTCATTTTCATTTAATGCATTCAGTGCTTCAGGATTATAATGAGAATTCCAATGTGTATTTTGCGTCTTGCTGAACAATTAGAATAACGACTTTTTAGCTGTAAACTATTTTTATGAATTGGGGAAGGCGTTGGGCAATCTAATTTATTTATGCGAAATACTTTTCATTAAATATTTCTTTTGTTGTTTTCTTTCGTGTTTAATAAACATTTTTGTTTTTTTTTTTTTAGTAAAATCTTACATTACAGTAACTTGTAAACCGTGGCACCACACACACACACACACCCACACACATACATAACTCTCGATTTAGAAATTAGTTTGTGGCTGCGCTGCGAATAAACAGTTTCTCTTGGCAACACTGATGACCTTTAACACCTTCTGTAATACCAAATGGTAACATATGAAACCGCATTGATGGCTCCAGCGACAGATTGGTTTATATTTGAGGTTTTGACATCTGTCAACAACAACAAATATGCAAGATTTATTTAAATTTTTATCGCAATGAATAAAAACTGCGGCAGACACCATCATCCATGTTCCCGTAATCGAAAACATTTTTGCGACTTACGATTAAGTTAATTCGTACTATTTCAAATTATACGTGTTCCGGCAATCGCAAAAGTTATGTTTCATTTCCAAAACGTTTTTTTTTGCTTTGAACAAGACAAAAACTGCTATCGGTTACAAATGAAATGGTTATCGGTCTAAACAAATCGCAAATTGTTGCTGCTGTGACTAAGTTTTCTTTTCTTTAAATTAAGGCAAAATTTGAATTCAGAATAAATCATAATGAAAAGTACAAAGTTGAAAGCTATAAATATCACAGAATAAAATAAAAATATTTTTAAATAATCGACAATATATTTTTGATGCAATAATATATCGCAAGCTCGGTCGATTTGAAATCGAAAAAAATCTTGCGATTTGCGATTTGAAAAGAAAATCGCGATTGTGGTAGCATGGCTGCATATTGCGGAATTGATCTAATTAAACTTGTAAAAACGTTTCGAAATTATCAGGACCGATAACAACAAATCGAAGTTAGCCGTGTTTTGCTTCACAAAAATTGATGCACCAACACACACTGTAAAACTGGTCAAGGAAATAATCACATATTTTGTTCACCTTTGGAACACAAAATTAATTTATATTGCACTTCCAGCTGATGTCGAGCATGTTCGACTGCAAGATACCCTGTACCCAATCTTTATGTACCCTAAGTTAAGTCCTATCTTATTAACATTCTTCATTGTATAGGATTTGCATGAGGACAGACGGACATATCTTTAACACTACAATGGAAGCGTTCAGATATCGCTACAAAATGAAATAGGTTTAGTCTTGATTTGGCATTATTATTACCGTTATTAAATACTCAATTGCAATATTTTAATGTTTCAGAGGCGAAGTGACTAAGTTGCTTTGCCAAAATACATTAATTTAAATATTTTATACATAATCCAAAAAAAAAAAATAAAATTTATCTAATTTATTTATGGTTTCGTTGCAGCTTAAAAAAAAAAAAAAAAAAAAAAAAAAAGGCCAAATAAAATAAACAAAAAAATGCATTACCTAAATTTAAAATACATACTTTGTGGTCTAATTATGTTCCCAGTAAAGCGCTAAATTCACAGCTTTATATGGCCACATTGATGTAAGTTTTTGTTGTTGTTGTTGTTGTTTTCCTGTGCATGCATCATGTGGATGCTCAAACTTAAACTAAAAAACACTAAAAATTCTAGCGCTAAAATATATAACAACAACTGGCAATAAGCCAAACCAAGTTAAGCGACCATAAAAATTATGTCTACGAGAAATGTTTAAAATATTTTTTATTTTATTATTTTTAAGACAGTTTTCAGTGTTTCAGCAAACGCTCAAGACAAATATTTGATATGTTGCCAAAAAAAAAAACGTCGTTTCTCAACAAAAAGGAAATTAAAATGGTAAGGAAGCAAGAAAACAATAGCAATTTCGAAAAAAAAAAGTATATAAAAAAGGAAAAAATAGAGAAATATATTGGCTGCGACAGCTGCTTCCATCAAAAGTCAAAAGAAAGTATGCAGCCGCAGCAGCCAATGTAAAGAAGCAATAAAATGCGCCTTTTACATGCTTAGGCGACTTTTAATCCCAAAATACAACAGACAAACAAACAAAAAGAAAATGGACAGAAAATATAACAAAAAACATGTAAAGGGTGCGTTTTTTTTTTTTTTTTAATTTAATAAATTTTTGTAACTTATAGAAAAGTAT
Source organism: Leucophenga varia (assembly GCA_018903435.1). Taxonomy (NCBI): domain Eukaryota; kingdom Metazoa; phylum Arthropoda; class Insecta; order Diptera; family Drosophilidae; genus Leucophenga; species Leucophenga varia. Next base: position 984,916 of record JAEIFJ010001019.1, read on the forward strand.
CTTATAGAAACGTATCTTATAGAAAAGTATCTTATAGAAAAGTATCTTATAGAAAAGTATCTTATAGAAAAGTATCTTTTAAAGTAAAAAATGTATCTCATGGAAAGTATCTTTTAGAAAAGTATCTCTAAAAAAGTATCACTAAAAAAATTCGCTCTTTAACACTTAAAAAAGCAGCCTTTATATGCAAATATTTTATTTTTTATATAAAAAAGGCAACTCAGCTGATTGCAAAACATAACGCATACGCCGCGTTTGGTATAAAACTGAAATACATTACATGGCATTGCGTTAATGTAAATGTATGTTTGCTTTTTTGTATGTATGTATGTATATACAGGGTGCTCCTTTTGGTGGACATTTGATTTCAGATTAATATATATGTGAGCGAGCGGGATTCCCAAGACCCACGGGAAATGTCATCGCCATTTAGTGTGGTCTATGCGCCTTCAAAATTATTTTTTCATACTTTTTTGAAGACAACGAAACTTCGCCACCGTCATCATCAACGGAGCACCCAGTATATATATACATAATATGTTTCTGTGTTTGTGTGTGTGCATGTTTGTTTGTTTGTTAATTTGTATGCCTTATAGGTTGAATTACACCTAGGCTACTCACTCAAATGTTGACCTCGTAATATTCTATTCAAAGAATATTATTGTTCCAGCTATGCGGCAACACTAATGGGAATAACATAAAATTAAATGAGAACAAAATGAAACGCGCTAAGAGTGTTTGACTACATTTATGTTGGCACTCATTTTATTTTATTTAATTCTTTAAAGTGAAATATTTTAATAATAATCAAAGGAAATAAACTCCAACAAAAGAGGATTAAAAACAAAAATAAATAATTAAAATTTAATTCGTAAACTTCAAAGTTAATCATAAAATATTGCTACAAATTTTTTTTTTTATTAAATTAAATTAAAGTTTAAAGATAATTAAAGATGGGGCTGAGGAGAAGTTGCAAAAGTAGCGTTAAGACGCCGCACAGTGGTATTGCTGCAAACATTTTCGTGCAAAAAAAAAAAAAAAAAAAGAAGAAGTAGTGGTTCTATAATTTTGAAAATTTTGTTTGAAGTAGTTAAGAAAAATTTCAAAAATGGTTGATATTGAACAGTTCCTAGTAGTACCTCCCATAGATCTATATTTTTTTTTCAAAATTTTGTTTGAGAAAAACATGCAATGGGTTGTCTATCTTAGCGAAACTTAGTCCGAAAATTGTTAAAAGAGTTATGTAGGCGTGTGTTAAAAATAAACCAAATTCTTTAGTCCCTTGGAGTAATCCCCATATAGCTATATTATTTATTTTCCAAATTTTGTACAGGAGATACATGCAAATGGTTGTCTATTTTATCGAAACTCAATTAGAATACTGGTAAAACAAAGTAATAGAACATGGGTCAAATCGATGTGCCCCTAGTAATACCCCATTGTACCCATAATGAATCATTTTGTTCAAGTAGCCACAAAGTATGCAACACTTTTTTATTTTTAAATACCACATTGCGGCATATTGTCATAATTAATTATTTTTTTAGAAAGTTTTAGAAGGGAGCATAATTTGAAAGTATATAGCTACCCACGCCTATGCTTCAGTTTAATAAGATGATGCATAATTTTTGAAAGATATTTGTTTTTCTTTTTAAGCTTCGCAACTACAATTTTGAGCTTTCCAAGGTAACCAAAGTAAAATTTTATAATCTCTTGTTTCTGATAATAATTTTACAATTGGAAAATTTTATAAAAAAAAAATTATAATTTTAATTCTTAAGTTAAGTCTCGTATTTTCTGAATTTCAGGAAAAGTAAAGAACTCTTTAAGCTTCCAAAATGACAAAAGCATAATATTTGTACCAAAATATGTCTCTAAAGAATATATTTGTACTTTGTATGAAATAATTGTTTCAATTTCTCACACACAGACACAAACATAAATGAAATCCAAAACTATATTTGAATTTATGAAATTTTACTTAATCAATTTTAATTACAATTCAATGCATTTTCACTTTGATAAATAAAATTTAATTGAAAGTCACTTGTTTGTGTTGTTGTGTACACATTTTATACAAAATGTTTCATTTTATTAATTCGAAATTGTGTTTAATTGACGCAAATATTCATTATCTTTACATGTCAGCCAGACAAAACGATTCGCTTTGGACATGTTTCTGTCTGTCCGTCTGTCCGTCTCTCTGTAATTTTTTAAATTATTATCTTCAGAAGAGCGATATTTACTGCGTACAGCATTGAAGCATAGAATTCTTTCAAGTTTTTTCTAGAAACCGATTTAAAAAGCCGCATAGTTCTTTAAATATTTTTTTTTTTAAAGTTAACAAAGCAGCATATTTAGCATAAAATTTGATTAGAAAGACAACTAAATTCACTTTCGTTGTTATTTAAAATGAAAACGAAGAGTTACGAACCTCTACCATAATTACATATTTGATAAAATTTTATTTAATTTCTTTTTAGGATAAATTTGTATGAAAGCACTTACCAGCGAACAAATTTTTTTTTTCGGTTTTAATAAGATTTAAGTGTGTAAATGTGTCACGGTCCTTTAATTGAAGTTTTTTTCAAGAAGTTTTTTAGTTTTTTTTTTGGTTTCAATAAAACTGCACAAAGTTTGTCAGACGGCCTTTGCTGTTTGTTGCTGTTGCTTTTACTTGTTGTTGTTGTTGTTATTGTTGCTATAATTCTAGTCGTTGTCGTTGCTTTTTATTTATTTCAGTTTATTTATATTTTTTTAATAATAATAATTATATAATTAAAATATAGATTTGCAATAAGTTTATGTTGCCTTTTTGAAAATTAAAAAAAATATATATATATTTAATGCTATTAATTTAATTCATTTTTTTCTTTGTAAATTTTATAGTATTAAATTAAAAATATTTTTTTTTTTAAACTTCATATTTTGTCTTTTTTTTTAATTTTTATTAATTTTTTATTTTAATATTTTACAAGCTGCTTTATTTAATTTTAATTGTAGCAATGTTTGAAGTTCGTTTAACTAAAACTTCACTAATATTATTTTTTTTTTATTTATTTATTTTCTTTTTATTTAAATTATTCAAAAAAAAAAAAAATCACTTTTTAAAATTTTATTTAAACAAATTTTTTGTTGCATACTTTTAGTTGCATCGTTTTTGTACACAAGAAAAAAAAAAAAAAAAATATTATTATTTATTTTATATGCATCATTTTTTTTCTTTGCAATCGTTTTATACACTCTCGCATTTATTTTTTATAAAAAAAAAATATTATTTCTTTTAATTATTAACAAAATGGCGAAATATTGCATTTTTAATGTGATGCTTGCATAGAAAGTAATTCGATGACTGTCACGAAACATATGTATGCATGTATGCATGTATGTGTGTGTGTGTATGTGAGACGCTAGAGCATTTACGCACATGCATACGCAAAGAAACACTCACACATTAATGCATAGCAGAATAAACAAAAACAATGCGCCAAAAAAAAAAAAAGAAGAAAAATATAAGAATTTTCTGTTGTATATGAGCCCTCAATGTGTTCGGCTCGTTTGTGTGCAAAGCGCGCCTGTTTCAAGTGGAAGAGTATTAAACAAGCTGAGCTGAGTACGACTGTTAGATTCCTCTAGCAGCATCCAGAATTTTTGTCATATTTTCTACTCGTTCGTCGTGTGGTCGTCATTATTAACGTTGAACGTCGAACATCGGCCTCGGTTTTGTAGTAGAGTGCTTCGGGTTTTAAACACATTCTCTCACACTCACACACACAGACACAGGCACACATAAACGTAGTTGCATGAAAGTGCATAAAATTACAAAAAAAAAAAAAAAAACTATACTACACTGCGTCATCGTTCAAATCAACGTACTTTCTTTTGCATTGCATCTCTTTCTCACAACTGTAAATATACAGGGTGTCTTTTTTTTTTAGGAAAATTATTAACCTGGAATAAGTGGTATTTTAGAAGCATAAATCAATAAACACAAACAGAAAACTTTCTTGTGCCGCATACCTTGTACTCATTGGTCTCTTCTATTTTGGGTAGCTAAGATTAAATTAAGTTTAGAGAAGAGAAGAGAAGTGTATATATGTCTGGGACCCAGGGCATAGTAATATTCCTGGAAACGAGCAAGCTGACATGCTGGATAGAAGGGGAACATAAGTTGAATCCCAGACAGTGGTGTTACAGATCTCAATGAGTGCAAGGATCGCCTTCATTGGGAATGAGCAATCTCTTTAAGGCAATAATAAATGGCGAAATCTGAATAGCTGGAGGAAACTAAGCTAATTTGGCCCCCGTTTAAGCCCAAAAATTATACTTAAACACCAAAAAAAACTGACCAGATTAGATATCCCTTATAACAGTACCTGTTAAAAATATAAGGAAGAAAATATGCCAGAAACGTAAGAACACTTTTTCTGTGGGTGTCCTGTACTTCGATCGAGAGGTCTAAGGAACTTTAGACGTAGGCTACTAGAATCATTGAATCATTCCTCAACTATACTGGTTGGCTTGTACAAAGTGTATCACGTATAAATGTTTCCCTACAGTGATGTTTTTAATGGAAGCAAAACAACATTTCTATGCTAATTGTGTGGAAAATATGGGTTTTTTCAGCCACCTCAGCCACCTATATCTTTGTGGGATGGTGGGCGTGGCTCCCATAGAATCGATCATAAATTAATTGAATATTTCTGAAACAACTCAACCAATTTCAGTGAAATTTTGTAGATGTGCATTTCTTGGTCCAACTAAAACGATAGGACATAAGTCAGTTTTAGAAAAATGTGCGGTGGGCGTGGCGCCCATAGAATAAATAGAGTAATGCATCTACTTTTAAAAGTATTCGAGAAAAATATGATAAGGTATACATTATGCTAAGAATTTATGAACACTGAGTCGCTCTAGTAATGAAGGACCAGAATAAAACTTAACTTAGAACATTAGGATAAGCCGACCGTTCTTTCTTAGTTATGAAATTAACGTATAAAATGAATTTCAAATACTTCGAACGTATTTTTTTTTGTCCATTGTACCCATTTTATACTCAGCTCCGTTTAATTGAAAATCATCTTAAACCATATCCATATTTCTGCTACGATTTCCTCAACGTTTGATATTGAACAGAAAAGTAAACACAACAACAACAACAACAAAAACGTCAGTTTAAAAATTATCAAACCATTATTTTCAAATAACTTCGAAGAAATAAAAATAAAAAAAAAACACCCTGTACATCTGTACATAATATCGCTCATTCTACTTGTAAAACACCCACAATGCTTCGCATTTATATTATGTTTAGTTCGCTCTCTCATACTCTCTTATGCGTTTTTTTTTTTTTTTTTTATGCATTTAAATTACTCTCCACGAAATTTTAGTTTCTCACGATTTTCTTTATTTTTCTTTTACTATTTTTTTTTTCATTTTTATTTTTTTTTTTTTGCATAAAAAATCTTTTTAAAAAATATAATTCAAATTAAAATGAAAAATTAAAACAAAAGCAAAGAAAATGCAAGAGCAAAAGTAGCAAAATTTGCACAACGTCAGCTGAAGTGATTGCCTGAAACGAATTGCATTATGGTACAAGGGCGCTGATGACGAAAAAAAGCGAACGAACGAGCAGCAACATTGTTGGAAGGACGCACAAACGACGAAACAGGAACGGGGACAGTGAGACAGGAAAGACAGCGAACAACGAACCAACGAATGAATGTATGAACGAGCGTACGTACGCACATTAGTAAAAAAAATCAAAAAAAAAAGTGCAACCGGAAACGGCAAAATGCCACTTCACGGTCGACATTGCTTGCAGCTGCACGCAAAACTGTGTCCATAAACAAGAATCAAAGAAGCTAAAAAGTTAAGCTAAATAAAAAAAAAAAAAACTAAAGAGAAAATATAAAACCAAAAAAAAAAGAGAATAATAGAAATATTTTCTCAAAGCAAAATGCAAAAGACAGCAACACAAAGCAAAGTAGGAAAATGAGAAAATAATCTAAAGCATACAAAAAGGCGCAATGGGTTTAGCTAATTTTTTTGTTGATAATTAAAAAGTTTTATTAAAACGGATAAAATGCACAAATTTAATAAACCAAAAAATATATATATTTTTTTTTTTTCGAAAGCGTGTTTTTATTAATTTTCACCAATTTATGAGCTTAATTTGTGTAAACCATTTTTGATTTTGCTATGCTAAGCAGATTTATTTGATATTTCTTTATCTGTTAAGGATATTTTTTTAATTTCACGAAATTGTAACCAAATCTTCTTTGCACTAAAATTTCGGAAACTCTTTCAATTGCTAATTTTCATCTCTGTTTCGGAGCCAATTCGATGTGATATAAGCATACTTGAATGCTATTACCCCTTAAAATGGGTTTAGAGAAAAATCATTTGCAACTGCACTCTTGACGGCTTGGCAGTGCCTAAGTTTCAAAATTGGTAGCTCTATCTCTTATAGTCGCCGAGATAATCGGGCAGTTCGACATAGCTAGTTCGACTTCCCTTCCAATGCTGTTCAAGAATATATATACTGTATAGGGTCTATCTAGCCTACATCTGTCTGTTATATATGTACATTCGCACAAACTTAATATAACCTATTACCCCTTAGGTACCGGGTATAAAAACATAAAATCTGTAAATGGTAATATTTCTTCCAGATTTTTTGAAGCTTATTTTTACTTTTGGCTGGGGTTTGCAGTTAACACTCAGGTTCAAAATACAAAAAGTGTTTATGCCGGTGTTTTTTATACCCAGTACACATAATGTGAACGGGTACATTAAAGTAGCCCATCCCCTAAGATTGAAAAGAAGAAGACTCGTATTTTTAAAATTTTTTTTTTAATGTTCTTCTATGAACATTTATGAAGAGAAACATTGTTACACAAGTTTCTGGGGAGCACCATTAAATATTATCCGACAAAAAAAAAGAAGGGTTGTCTTATTTTCGATATAAAACGATCCTAGAGGATGGCAGCATAAAAAATTATTTAAAAATGTTTTCCCATGTATTTATGGACCACCTTAGTGGTCTCTCTAACATTAATTGATCTTTTTGAGCAAATTATTGTTACATACTTAACTGTACTTTTAGGCTAATATTTGCTTTCTCTATGAACCCTAACATAGCGTTTAAAGCTGAGTGCTATCGAATCTTGAACCGCTACCCATCCCCTTTACTATATATATACTACGTCTATGTCACTAATGATTTAGTTATTTTTTTTTTTTTTTTTTCTTTTCTCTTTTTGTAATCTTAATTTTAAAATGATATTCTCTCAGAGATTATTATTTTTACGAAACATTTATAAATTTTAGTTCTTATTATTAAATTCCATTTTAAGTTTTTTTGTTTTTATTCAATAAATACATTTTTATTTAGTTGATTTGTCCAAATCATAAATTTAATAAAAAGCAATAAATTACAAATTTACGAATCAATAAAACCAAATCGTTTTCGATCTACATTTCAATAAATCTGTAAATATTGTCTATTCTGTAATAGATATTCTCAGATTTGCAAAACGACAAGATTCAAGCCAAATTTCAAATTAAAAAAAAAAAAAAAAAAAATCAAGAAAAGAAAGAAATAGCGAAAAAAAAAAATTGTATTCTTGCATCAGCGATAAAATGCATGAACAATTTTTCACACATAAATTTTACAAAAATGCACACACACACATACACACATACACAAAGCAACAGAAACAAACAGAGCCAAACTTATATAAGCAGCTCAAGCAGCAGCAAAGACTTTTGTATTGCATATAAAGTTAGACAATAAAGTGACAAAAACGATGCAAACTTTAGTAAGCTTTATGCCACATGCCAGGAAGACTGGTCTGGGTGCATGCCAAGGTGGCTGCCAAACAGGCTTGCCTTACTTTGCATTGCATTGCTTACTTGCTTGCTTGCTTGCTTGCTGACTTGACTGGCTGCTTGGCTGGCTGCTTGGCTGCTTGAGTGGCTGCCTCGTGTCAAGTCAACAGCAATCATTTAGACAGCAAGCACCAACAGTTAAAACAACGTGGCGTATGAGCAACATAGACAAAATCCAATGCAAAGACACACACAATATGTGCATGTGTGTGTGTGTGTGCATAAAAGTAAGGACAAACGGACGCACAGAGAGAAACAATGAAAGTAGAAAGTGTAAAGTGTAAAGCTGTCGAAGGCACATTGTTGATTTCATTTGGATGGCAACCTGCTAGCTAACGTCAAACACGACAGCGCAAAAAAAAACGACAACGACAACAACGACGACGGCAACACTGATAAAATAGTAGAAAATGACGACAATAATGATAATGATAATAACGTTGACGTTTGCACCCAGGGCCTTGGAAAATAGTTGTGATTTTACAAATTGTGTTTCTTAATTTAATTCAAATTATTCTCAAAAAAATAAATAAATAAATGAATGACAATGAATTATAAAAGCAGCCAAATATCCCAAAAAAAAAGGGCTCACCAATGAAAAAGTTTCGCTCTAATTCACAAAAATGTATATCGAAGCCAAAAGCGATTTCGATATTTCGACGAAATTACAGAGCTTAACAGACAGACGGACGGACGGACATAGCTAGGTTATGTTGTAAAATATATGTCAAACGAATCGAAGTAGAGTACTTTATTATCGACTAACAACTGCATTATCGACATTAAATTTATTCAATGTTCTCTTGACACCATCTGGAACTAAAAAACAGTGTAAAACTAACAATAAGCTTCAATTTCTTAATCCCTGGTTTTTTGTCATAGATAATGGCTGCACCCATGTAGGAGTATGTATGTCATATATACATTTTGTCTGTCCGTCTGTCACATTTGCTTTTTTGCTTCTGCTGCACACACCACACACACACACACTTACAGCTGGTGTTGGTAGTAACAATTCTGCCAATGTTGATGGCTTTGACAGTTTCAAGTGCATGCACAATAATGGCGCTGTTGAGGACTATAACAACGATGAGAATGATGATGATGACGACGACGATGAGAATGAAGATGATGACTGCGATGATGTTTATGATGTTACGCCGTGCTGTGCTATGCTAAAGACTCATAAAATGAAGAAAACAACAACAACAACAAACACAATATCAACAAAATAAGAAAAACTATTAATTTTAGTAGAACCAAAGCGTTTTCGAATTACATACATTTACATAATTTGCGTGTAAGGAAGCTAGCTTGCTATGTAACTATCTACCTGATTTAAAAAATTGTGTATACACCTTTTATAGCACATTACACACACACACATAAAGTCATTTCTTTAAAAAGTTTCATTATTGGCAAATTCAAAATAAAGTGTTTAACTTTGCGCATTTCATTCGCACAGTTTTAAAGATATAGAACTGAAATTTAAAAATTTAAGCTTTTCTCGGCAACGACTACATCCTAGGAGGTACCAAGGAAATGTCAAAGATGTTACAGCAGAATGTCTTTGGGGATCGTAGTTTGAAAAAAAAAAAACTATTGAGAAGTGGCACAAAAAACGAGTTAAGGACAGAAAACGAACCGGGTCGAGCCGAGCCGAGCGACCGTCAGCAGCTAGTGATGGAAGCCTCGATAAGAGAATCAAAAATGTGATGCTCAAAAACCTTTTATTCGAAATTAAAAACATTTGAAATGTTGTGGGAATTTCATTTCGATCAACCCAATCTATTTTAAAGAAGTGTTTTATACCTCTAAAATAGTTGGTTGTTTAAAAACACATTAATTTCTTTGAAGCAAAAACGTTGGTTTTCCGGGAACATTTCACTAAAACCGCAAACAATAAGCTTTATAACGGTTTATAACCAGCAAATTTGCACTGTCTAGTGCCATGTGACAGTATCGCACCGGAAATAGCATTGCGAGTCGATTAAAGAAAAAGAAATGGGGGAAAAAACGCCGAAGTTGTCTTCAGCGTTTTTTTCCTCAAGACATTTTGTAGATGTGTAACCAATACATACGTATAACACTTAATTTTCGATTCAAGATTTAAGTAAATTCGTTCGATTTCAAATTGTTTGTGCTACGGCAAACTCAAATGTTATGTTTCATTTCCAAAACGTTTCTTTGCGTTGTACATAACTAAAACTGCAATCGATTACAAATAAAAAGTTTATCGGTCTAACTAAATTGCAAATTTTTGTTACTTTAACAAAATTTGTTAATCTTTGAATTTATGCATAATTAGAAAATAATTATTTAAAATTTGAACAGTCATATTAAAAAGTATATAAATGAAATCTATAAACATCACAAAATAAAATAAAAATATTTTAAAATAGTCAATAGTATTTTTTTGTGTAATATTATGCTTTACTTTCTTTCCTTACTCAAACATTGCCGATTTGTGATCGAAAATATTTTGCGATTTTGATAACGGGAACATAACATAACGGGGAATAACAATACTAGCTTAAAAGCAAACAAAAAATGGAACAGATCGAAGTAGTTCAGAAATTGGTCTCAAATTTAAACAGACTCGTATTAAAAAAATTCAACTTTTTATAGACTTATATCAACAAAGAAATGAATTATAAATTAGAGAAAAATGCTGATTAAGAATTTATTAATGTATTTCATAGCTGTAACTAATTTTGCACAAATTTATTCACAACAAAATAACCGGCTAGAACTCAGTTATAAGAAATTTTCTAAAATGAGAAACAAACTCAATTTAAAATTTGTTTAAAAAAAATTTAAAATATAAAAGAATAAAAAAAGTTTACTAAAGATTCCTTTTTTATAAATTACAAATTACCCGAATTCAAAAACAAAAACTGTAATTACTATTTTAGCATCTTTTCTTGAATATTACAACACGGCCAAAATTTTTTGACCATTTTCGTAGATACCACATGACACCAACACTAACACAAATGATTAAAACAAAAAACAAAAAAAAAAAACTAACTGTAAATTAAATGCGATTTTACACACATTTTCACACATTTTACACACACACACATATAGATACGTATTAAAAAAAAATATATGGCCGAGAGGTGTGTTTAAGCTCTTTAAAAACCAAAAAAAAAACCGTTTAGAAAAAAGATACTTTTTGCAGATACTTTTTTTCTACGAAAAAAAAAAATTGCACTTTCGAATTTTACTTTGGTAAGAAGAACTTTTTGTATTTTTTGTTTATTATTTTTGCAGCATATTTTTGTTTTTGTTTTCATTTAATAATTTAGATATTTATATTTATTACTTCTTTTTATCTTTCTTTCTTTTTTTTTTTTTTTTTTTATTTAATTTGTAGTTGTTTTGGTTTTTGTTGTTGTTTTTATTATGCGGCTGTTTTATTATGATAGAGAGTATTTTAGCAGCGCAGGACGAAGAAAATTGTCCTTAAGAAGACAACAAGAAAAAGAAGTTGAAGAATTAATAGCAACGGTTCTAGCGGAACCTAGGACCATGCTCGTTTAAAGCGTAAAACACTCTGAATTTTGTAGCAGAAAAAGACTTGCGAATATTTTTCAATTTAGACGCTGCTGCTGCTGCTGCTGCTGGTTCTGCTGCTGTTGGCTCTGCTTCTGTTTCTGTTTCTACTTCTGCCATTGCGGGTGTTGCTGCTGCGTCTGCTGCTACTGCTGCTGCTGCTGCTTGTTCGTCTTTTACTTCTACTTCTTCTACTTCCTTTTTTCTTTTTATTATTTATTTTTGTGGCGAACAGCAAGAGTAACAGCAACAGCAACAGCAGCAGTAGCAGCCCACATGGCGCCTTTATTGGAGCTTAATAATATTATCTCTTCTCTTGCTAACTAACTTCGTTGTGTCGAGTAGAGTGATTGAGTACGAACCAACCGATTCAAGCCGAACCGAACTAAATCGTGTCAAAGGCACGGCACAGTACGGTACTGCGGCACAGTGTTACAATTTTATGCGTAAATATATAATCGAATATGTACGAAATACAAATTAAATTTATTATTTTTAATTGTTTCTAAATAAAGGGTGAGTAAATAGTTCGGTCTGTGCGGGCACACATCTGAACTTTGATTTAGGCTAGGTCCTTATCAAATCGGTAGTGTATTCATAGAATGACATTAGATGTGTTTTTAGCCATAAATAATTACTATTTTCATTCAAAAAAAAAAAAAAGTAAAAAGTTTGTTAGGGGTCTATACCTAAGAATGGATGTGACACCTTGGTGCTGACATACAAACTTCTTAGTGCTGAGAAAAACTTAAGTTTTTTTAGATCTACTTCTTTTGAACTTTCAGAATAAAACGCATTGCAACCAGACGGACGGTCATGGCGTTTAATCGATTCGTCTCGGCGGGACTTATCAATAAAACATATACTTTATGGGGTCTCCGATGCTTCCTTTAATGCGTTACGCACCATCCGACAAATTGATAATACACTTCACACATTGTGGCGCTTATAAAAACAAACAAAAAAATCCACACAAAGATATATGTAAGAAGAAATAATCAGAAGTTCAATATTTTCCTTTTTGTCCGAACACTTTTCTTCTACTTTTGGCCTAGGCTGACCGCTTCTTGGCGATTATGAAAACGGTTAATATATTCCAAACACTTTTTTATGAATTTTAAATGGCGAAATAAGAGATGGGCGACGGATTCCGCGGGCTTCGAAAAATTTTTCGGGATTGTGATAAGTTTTTTACTGACTGGTAACACATGAAAAACATTTATATAAAAACAAAAAAAATTGTATACAAATTTCGGATGGGATTCGGGACCTGCGGAGTAATTGGAAAATCTTCGGAATGGGCGGAATCGGGAACTAGAACTAGTACTAGAAAAAGTTTAAGTGTTTACATGCACACATATGTACACATATGTCCCTATTGACTTACCCTTTTTACTTATATAAATATTTTATTTACGAACGTAACGAACCACTGTGCCGCCAATCAAGGCTAAGACGAAACGAGCCGAATTGAACAGTCAAATCGTTTTGGCTGCACAGTAGTCTCATGACCCATACTCTTCTTCACGCTTCCATGTTAAATAATATCTCCACCGCTCCATTTGCACACAACTACATATTTAGTTTTTAAAACTCTCTTCCGTGGCATCAAATAAAAATGAAAAAACAGAGAACGTTTTTAAAACATTCTTAACGCGTAGGTTTTGTGACAACTGTCAAAATGGCTTAAAGAACTTTTTATAAAAATTAATTTTGACATAAATATTTCACTTTATTGCGTGTCAACAAAAACAACAACAACAACAGCAATAAAAGCATTTATAGTAAATGCATACATATCTGTATGTGTATGTGTATATGTGTATGTATGTATGCTAGTATTCGATAACAGCTTTTGAGAGCATTGCAGCACGTGACGCGTGTTTCTTATCAATTCAGTTATTGTGCGCTGTCCTCTTCTGTCCTGTCGCACCCGAGCCTTCAAAACATTCGCCCACGCAATATTTTATAGTTGCCGGCAAAACTGACCTTCACAAGTTATTTCAATGTTGCGTTTCGTAAAATTTGTTTGTTGCATTGTTTTTTTTTTTTTTTTTTTTTTTTTTTTTTTTTAATAAAAGCTAACTTTTTTGTTCACAAAAAAAATGTTACTTTAATTATAACACATTTTTAATGCGTTCTAATATTTGACCCTGTAAAGAGTTCTAATTAGAACACATTTCGGATGATTCGTTATTTTACTCTTGAATGAATCCTAATTGGACGTTGTTCATAATTGTCCTTCTCAAATTGCGGGACATTCAAGATCAAATGCTTATAAAGAATTTATTGGCAGTTTATAACTGTTATAAAACATATATGGTAATACCTTATTTTATTGTATTTTCATACAAAAACTTAAAAATTGGGAAAATTTGTATGGGTCCATACCCATTTTGAAATATTTTATTGGGACTATCTTGGCATAACTAAATTTAGACTTACTAAAATAAGGAAAAAGACGTTTTTATGGAAAAATCAATAATTTTGGGGTGTTTGTATGGGGACTATTCCTTTACAAGTGCATACTTGACGACTTAGAAGAGTCTACGTTTCAAATATCTCTATTCCAAATAGTCTCCGAGATAATAGTTTTCATACGACAGACAACATGACAGACGGACAGACGGACATAGCTAGATCGACTCTCCTATCAATGCTGATCAAGAGTATATATACTTTGTAGGGTCTACCTAGCATGATTCCGCCTGTTACATACATTTGCACAAACTTTATATACCCTTTTACCAATCGGGTCAGTATACATATAAAAAAATTGGGTTTTTTTACAGTATTCGGCAAGTTATATTTCTGAAATAGCGACTTGCATGTGTCTTGCAAAGATGCAAAAGTGCAACAGTGCACTAACATTGTGAAAACATTTGTGCAAAGTAGTAAAGCAGTGCGAGTTTCTGGGCTTCAATGAACTGTTTGACTCTTAGGTCTGTTTATTTTAAGAAGCAATTAAGAAATTCTTTTTGGCCAACTTTAATTTTGATTTGTTTAATAATTTGAAATGTATTAAAGCCTTGGTTCCACTAAAGTAATAAAACTTCACTTTAATTTTTTTTTTTTTTTTTTTTTTTAAGAAAATCACATTTTTAATTTGTTTTTGTTTTTTTTTTTTAACAAATGGTTTTCACAAATTCACTATCAAAGCCTGCAACTGCTAAATTTAATTAAAATCATATCATAAATCATTCCATTTTAACTACTTCAAATCACACCATTTACACGCAAACGCTTCAGAACGCTGTGCACATTCTCCAGGCGATTCATTGAAAAGAAATGAAAACCATAAATGCCAACATTTGCTGCCAACACTTCGCTTATTATGCCAGCAAATTTTTCTATAAAATACTCAAGAAATTCTTTCTGTTCAAGCGCTTTCACAGCAGCTAATTCATCATCGGAAATACGTACATGCGCAAGGGACTCGATGCGCTTAAGAACACCAACCGAATGTGGTATTATGATGCCAACTAGAATAGGAACTTGAATGCCAGCTGCACGGCAGCTCTTAACAAATTCAATGATGTCCAGCGAAGAGTAACAGATTTGTGTTATTATGTAATCGGCACCGGCATTTACCTGTTGAGATAAACAAAACCAAAAAAAAAAAAAAAAAAAGAGAGAGAGAAAAAAAATATTTAGTTCGGGGATTTTTTCGATAACTGGTTTTAAGAGACACAACACATAACTAATACAATAAATAATGCATTTTATTTATTTTTGTTTTTGTTTCTGTGTTTTTGTGTTTTTAAAAGCTTTTTATTTTTTTATTTTTTTGTAAACAAAATTGATAACAGCGTTTGATGCGCAAGCGATAACGTTTGAACTAATACAAAACAAATTCTAAAACACTTACCTTTTTCACAAGATTTTGTATATCCTGCTCGCGTGTTTTCATCTCAGGATGTACATTTGGATAACCACCAACGCCAATAGATACTTTATCTATAAAAGCGACATATTCATTTTACAGATACTTTTATTATTTTTTTTTTTATACGGGTTACCCAGAGTAAAAAGGGATATTCAGTTTGTCCAAAAGTTTGTAACGCATTGAAGAAGGCATCGGAAACCCCATAAAGTATATATATTCTTGATCAGCTCGATGAGACGAATCGAATTACTATGTTTTTTTTTCTATGCATTTATTGATGAAGATATAAAGATATTGGGTTAAATTTTAAATACTTGCCTCGGCAACGACTAGGTTAAGTTCGAAAATGAGAGGGCCCCCCCCATTTTTAAAATAACCCCCCATACAAACTTATCGATTTTTTCGATTTTTTGTTTAAAAATAGTAATTATTTATGAATGTACTCGCTCCCAATTTAAAAAAAACATTGCTTTTGTCATCCAGGGTCAAAACAAAGACGCCACGCCCATGTAATGGGTATTTCAGTCGGTTCCACCGAAGTTAACGTTTTTCCTTGTTTAATTTTTTAATTTAAACTTACCGCCTCGTAAACGTTTCATTTCGGCAATCATTTGACTTGCATACAAGTATTTTTGCTTTACATCAACTAAATCACCACGTATGGCAAGAACATTGGTTTGTTTTAAATCTAAGAAATCTTTTAAACGCTTCTCACTAACACGATAAGCGGAAAAATGTGAAGCGCATGGTATGCGCTCTTCAAGTTTTCTACACAATTCGATTGCATTGATACATTCGATTGGTTCCAGTTGCCAGTTAAATTCCGTTAGCCAAACAATCGATGTGAAAAGCGGTAAAAAATCAGCAAACATACGAAAATCGAATACCCGACCACTGGGTCCAAGAATGCTCGGTGACAATTCGATGCCATAGAAAAATTGTTGTGCATCTATTTTTTGCGTTATTAATTTGCCAATACGTGTTTCCCATGATGGTGCGGTCTGATTTGGTGCAAATTTTATGGTGTAACTGCTTTCGGTTAGCGGATTAAGGTTACAACCGGCGGCATTATTTGTACCCACTACAAAATTATGCATATCAAACGATTAAATTGTTTGTTTACTATATCACTTGTAATCGTAAGCGTGTCTAATCTGTTTTTTTTTATTATTATTTATTTTTTTTTTTTTTTTTGGTGTTTTGTGCGCTGCTGCACTTCCAATTGAGACGGTGTTCTTTATAAGACTGATTGGAACTGATACGAAACACGAAATAAAAATTGAGACTTTTTAAATGAAATTTTTTGTCGCCGTAGAACTTTTTTCTTTTTTTTTCTTTATTTTTCCTTAATGAAGTTTTGATTTATTTTGACATTTTCAAATTAGTCACACATCAGGTAAAAACTTAAAACTTTTTAAATATTATTAAACTATTTAGTTTTATTTTGTTATTATTTTGTTTTTTGGTTTTTTAAAAGCTTTTTGCGCTTGTATCGATGGCAAGCACAACTAAAAAAAAACAAAAAAACAACAACAACAAACAATTTTGTCTCAATTGAATAAAAAGTTGAATTCGCGCATCATGAGCATCGAACTGAAATACCTCGTCTCACAATGAAATGCGCCAATGTTTGGCAAGCTTTACCAATTTAAGCTTACAGAAATATTGCTGTGCTTTTATACCCCACACATATAGCGGATAAGCCGAAAAAAACGTTCATCAAATAAATACATATTTGCAAAGTGCTCGAATTTAATTTTTTATTGAGCAGAATAATAAATATATCTTAACATATTTAAGAGGAGAGAGGATTGGGTCACTATAGAATATAGCCCCCATACAATCGCAAAGCTCATTTTCGAGTTATTATTTATTATGAAAAAGTTTATTTATAATGCTAAATACTTTTCCAATGGTGGGATATGTGTAGAAAACTTTGAATTGAATAAAGATTAGGTCACACTGTATCATATTGTTCCTGTACTTAAAGTCAACTCAAAGAGCCATGGCAGGCCCACGCAAAAAAGGCATACTAAAAGTTTCAAAATCGAGCTCCTGAAAACCTGCACTTTTTGCCGAGGCCTCTTCCCGGGTATCAAAGCTTCGGTTTGGTTTTCTCAAATTTTTGTGAAATAATCTTCCATTTTTTAAAGTTTTGAACTAATTTTTTCTCCATTTTTGTGGAAACTGTGTTTCAGATCATTTAATCGTCTATATTTGGTTTGGAGTTTAATATTTTCCAAAATGTATTCAAAATGTGATACTTTTCTAGCCTTTACTCGAAGTATTTGCAAATTTATTTAGAAGGAAGACTCCATAAAAGTTTATATAAGTATTTTTGTGTTCAGCACTGTATGTCTGTTCTTCATCGAAGAGACTATTAAAGATTTTAAACTTAGATTACACAGAGCGCAGTGGTAAAAGCCTAGCCCAAAAATTTGACACAAAAATGTGTGGTCATCGCTTTGCAAAGAAACTAAAAATATTGTTATGCAAAAAAATCCTAATTAATTTTGCGAACTCGACCATATTGGGAAAATTTGTTGGAAATATTATGAGTATCATCGACGAATCCCATTGGGAAAATTTTTCTTTAATGCAAAATGATGCGACATTTTCATAGAAAAAGATAGAAGACACACCCATGACAAATACACAAGACGTCTTGCAAGACTTGTCATACTAGAAGTCTTGTAAGACATGTCAACCAAGAAGTCTTGTAAGACTTTTCATAAAAGAAAAGTCTTGCAAGACTTGTCATCTAAGAAGTCTTGCAAGACTTGTCATCCAAGGCAAGGCTTGTCATCAAGAAAATTATAAAAATAATAATTTGTACAGTGTCGACGGTATGTCATCGAGGAAAGATACTTGTCATCAAAGCTGCATTGATCCCTCTGAGATAAAGTTTAGTCTTTCTACGTTGCGCAACGAAATAAAAAAAGAGAGTGTTCAAAAATATGACGTCTACAGCAGAATGTCTACAACGGTCGGCGATAATAAATTGGAGCTCGAATAAATGCCTAACTTTTTTATAGCTCGAATAAGCCCTTTTTCGTTTATACGGCAAAATTCACTAAAAAAAAATTAAATAGTTGCCTAATATAACTTAAGAAGCATTCGAAGAAAATGCTATTTAAAAGTAAAGTTTGGTGAAAATAAAATTATCTGATATAAAGCGACAAACCAGTATGAATGTAAGAGAGATGCTCCGTAAATGATTATTTTTTCTAAACTCAAATAAGCAAACATGGCAATATCGCCGTAGCTTTTTAGTTGAAATATCAAAATACGCGACAGACTCAAAAAGACGTTAAAAATTCTATAAAGTACCTACTTTATTGGATGGTATTGTAAATCTAGTCACGTTTATTTGTTTGTCTCAGAATACTTGAAAAATCCTTGAATCAAATTATTTATTACAGCCAACAAATAATATTTTAAAAAATTGTCATTTAAATAAACTACTAAATTACCATAGCAAAAAAAGTTATTCAAAAGAATTTATTTAATTTTTGTTTGCTTCGCAACACAATGCAGAAAAGTCAAACATTTCACATTTTGTTATTATTAAAAAAAAAAAATTATTTTTAAAATGTTTTTTCATTTTTTTTTTTTTTCTTTCTTTATTTTTTATTATACAATAGTTTAGAGCTCACTTAAATTTATATAACTTTGTTACAAATACATTTTTTTTTCACTTTTGGCAAACGAAATTTACAGCGTACCACATCATTCTTTCGCTTTACAATTCATTTTAACTTATTTTATTTTAATTATTTTTTTTTTTTTTTTTTATATATAATTTGTTTTTTACTTAGTTTAACTTAAAACAATTTTAGCGCAATTCAAAATTAAATAATTTTTTTTTTTTTTTTTTCATTAAAGCCGTCTCATTTTATATTAACAAAACTGGAAGTTGTTATTATTATTTAACTAGATTTTGTGTTTTTTTGCTTGTTTGTATAAAATGAGTTAAAAATGTTTCATTACATTACACATAATTCTTGTTTATTGTAGTAGTTCATAGAGTTCTTGTTTGTTGCAAACTAGTTTAAATAATATTAAAAAAAAAAATGTTTACTTAAAGTATGTATTTACAACATACAATACGTCCGTTCGTATTCTTACTCAAAACATTTCACTTAAAAAAATCTCAAAAATTATTTAGCAGTTTAAAATTTATTTAAAAAAAAAATTTTCTATAAATTTATTTCTTTAATTTTAATTTTTTTTAGTTTTATTTTATAAATTAAAATTAAAATTAAAATGACGAAAAAATTTTGAAACAATTTTTAAACTTAATACTAAATATAATTTTCTTTTCGTTACACTTGCTCGATTTTTGATCATCAACGCAGCAACTGACAGACATTCAATTATCATTCGTATTAATTATAAATTGTTAATTATGCAAGTTTTTTTTTTTAATATATATATTTAATTAATTAGCTATTAACTATCGCAGTCCATATCTGTCTGTCATTTCTTCTTGATACGCTGTACAATCCATTCGAGGCCCTGGTACAAACTGAAAATAGAAAGAGTTTAAAAAAAATATTTAATATTCGTAGACTTATTGTCAGTAAAATGAAGTGGTAAAAAAAAAAAAAAAACTAAGTCCAATCCAATCGGTAGCAGCAAAATTAATATTTAAATCTTATCTTAGGGAGTTGAAAATTTTCGTAATTTTTTTCTCTTTATACAAATATGTGTCAAAATAAAAAAAAAATAAAAAAAAAACCATGGGAATCCCCAGTCATGTATCAATATGGTCCATGCGCAGCAAATGAATCTAAGCGGACCGGCTTTGCATATTATGAACTGATAGAACCAAATCTTTACGAGAGTAACAAGCAAGTTTTTATACGAAAACAAAAATATTTTGGGCATACTAATATGAGTGCTAATACTGTAAATAGGAATGAAAAAAAAATGGAGAGTTCTACAGAATATAAGTTTTTAGTTTGGTAACAGTGATATTTCTTATAATCTCTGAGTTGCTCAATTTCACATGACAGACGGACATCCACACATACCAATTTCTACTCAGCATTCGATACTCATCAAGAAAATACATAAGTTTGTCCTGCCTTCTTCTGCGGAGATTTTTTTTTTTTTTTAGATAAAGATACTTGTCATCAACGAAGCTGGGTATGTGTCATCCATATTTTCGATATCAGTTGAACAGATAAACTTTTGAAGTACTTCAACCGCTTGGCGGCCATCAGCAAGCAAGCTAAGGTGTTTTAAAATATGTGTTCATTTCAAAAGTTTCATACTGTTTTTAGTATGACTTAACAGAGCTTAAAATGTCGTCATCATCGTCACATCATAGATTGATCGTGCTTGCTTGAACCATTTTAATAAAGAAGAGTCTACATCTTGAAGATTTGAATTCCTAATCGACTAACACAGTAAACCAACCAAACAAGACGCTTGAATTTCGTCATTATAACCGATATTTCGTTTTAACCGGTATCGTTGTAAGTGATTTCCACTGTATATGTTACTAGGAGCGGAAATGTGGAAAAAATGGGCGGTGGGTGTGGTTGGTTGATATTTGAAATATTTGAAAATACCTATTTGCGACTGCCGAGCCAGGTCGGCTAGTACAACTTGTATATTTATAGTTCATATCACACACTACACTCTCATTCACTGTTATAAAGCATATATAAATATTTTTGATCAGCTCAATAAGACGAGTCGATTTAGCCATATCCGTCTGTCTGTTGCCATGCGCTTCATTCGTAAAGTTTTATATCTATATTTTTAGCTTTAAATTTTATATACATGCTACCTATATGAACCTGAATATAGTGTCTAATGTTGTTTTGTATCGGGCCATTCACCCACATCTTAAAGTTGTTTACATTCTGTAAGACAAGTTAGCAAATCAAACTGCCTACTCAGTTTTAGCAAACAGAATGAAAGATCTTGATACATACAAGGTCAATCAAATTAAATAACAAAATTAACAACAAAACCGACGATCTGAACTATTACAAAACATAGACAGATAGTATGTGTTGTCTAGCCAAGGTAAAGCCAAATAGACTGATGCACAGACCACAACAAATCTCATCTTATCAGTAAAAACAAACAAAAAACAATTAAAAAGATTTTTTTTATTAAAATCTTGTATTTGTACTTGATGTGTGTTGTGTTTGTGCATTCTAAATCCAGCCTAATCTCAAAATAAATAAGTACACATGAAATAATGTTACAAAAATAGCTTAATCTAAATAATAATAACGCAACATTGCAAATAAATAAGTTTGATTGAGTACAGGCTACACTGCAAGACTTTGGGTTATAAATAACGTTTTCCAATTTTTTTTGGAAAGGAACAAAAAAGTGTAACCAGACCAGATGGTAATCAATAGTTGACCCCGACCCTAACTTAACACTCAATAGCTTCTCTCTTTTTTTTTTTCTGGCAATACCAAGAATACATGGCAAAGTCTACATTTTTCAGTATCAAAAAAGCTGTGTGCCTCGAAATAGTACGTTTTGGAGTTGTCCTATTTATATACGTAACAGCAAATTACATACCCTTCTCCGGTGAGCGCACAACACGCTTGTATGTGCCATTGATGCTTTTTTATTGACGTTAAATCAAGTTGTCTTGAGATCTCTGCAGCCGACATTGAGCCCTTCAGATCCTGTTTATTGAATTAACGAAAGAGAAAACAAAAAACATTAAAGATTTTTTATATATATATATAATAATAAATATATTAGGTGACCTGTTTATTGGCATAGACTAGTAAACTTGCTTTACTTAGATCCTCATGCTGCAGCATACGATACAGCTCCTCTCGTGTCACAGCCAAACGTTCACGATCTGTTGAGTCTATGACCATTATGATGAACTAAAAAGACAAAGTTTTTATTAATATTTATTAATACTTTAGATTATAATTTATAAATTACCTCTGTATTTGTGTAATACGTGCTCCAGGCGGCACGTAAACTCTGTTGCCCACCCAAATCCCAAACAAGAAAATGTATATTTCGCCAAACAACTTCTTCAACATTGGAGCCTATAGTTGGACTCGTGTGCACCACTTCGTTCATAAGAAACTGATAGAGTATTGTTGTTTTTCCGGCATTATCCAAGCCTACCATGACTAATTTATGCTCTGTAAATGAAAGAAAGAAAAAAAAGAGTTATTTAAAAATTTTGCTAAAAAAGTATGCAATTCTAAAACTGTACAAATTTTTTTCTCTACATTAATTTAATTTATTGCATTGATAATCGTTTCTAAATTAAAAATATTTATGCAATCTATAAAAAAAAACTCTATAATTATCTGAAAAAAAAAAAGATAATAATTTGATGACAAAATGCAAAGAAACGTTTCAGTAAAATTTTAAAATATAAAACCTATGAAATTTTAATTGTTACATTTGTAAAATAAATACAAAGCTTCGACGAGCTAACGATTGAGTCTACTTTAGATCAAATATCAATTTAAATAAAATTAAAAATTGAAAATGAAAAATAGCAACCGGTGAGCATAAGTTAGCTCTAATTATAAAAATTCAAATCAAGAAAACTCACATCTGAATTTGAATGGTTTAACTGCTCCAAAAACTAAAAAAATAAATAAATAAATAAATAGATAGAAGTGACTATGGGACAGTCCCAAACAATAAATAAATATTCAAATAAAAATGTTATCACTTTAAATGTCTAAAGTCAGAACAACAAAAAACGATTTACAAAAAAAAAAAACCAAAACAACAACAATGTTCAAGTAAAATATGTAGTTTTATTTTTTTTTAAAATAAAATACAGATTCTAAATAGATGTACACATACAATATCTATGGGTATTCACACATGACCTTTATGCAGCATTTTACTAAGCAAACAGGAAATAATTTACTTTTATAAATTACACAGCCCTGCAAATTTCAAAATTTTCGGATGCGAAAAAAATGGGAATTTGAATTTTTGAAATCTGACTGCTTGTAATCGGCGACATTGAATACCCCTAGGAACATTGCTTCTTCCAGTATTTCTTAACTTTGGGTGTAAATAAGTTACTATGTTAATTTTTTCCAACCCCCCTTAACATAAGTGGACCCCCTACTCTAAGGGTGCATGCGAATAATTTGTGATACGGCACATTTCAAAGAGCTAAGTTCAACCTTCAATTACAGATAATAACGGAGATCGTAGCACGTCAGGGTTCTACTCTACAACTCTTTAAAAAAGGCCAAAAACGCTATTTTTAGGGTTTTTAACCCTCTTTTTCTCGAAAACCTTTTATTGTTCACAGTACTAAAGGCTTTATTAAGCCCTTTCTCCCATTTTGGGAGAATCCTCCATGTTTATACTGTGGCGTCAGTCGAAGCTTATACTTATGCAATGAGCCTTAACTTTTTTCAATTTCAACCACTGGCCCGGTTCACACAATACTACGATAAGATTGTATTGTTATGGTTATTTTGAACGGTATCTTACATAATACAATAAAAAAGTTAGAGTGACATTGATGTTTTTGAGTTAACTTTAGAAATAGTTTATTCATTTTTAACTCCGCAGTTAAATCATTTACAAACTCGTTAGACTGTATATTTCAAAAATACTTCAAAATATTATCTTAAAAACGTAGTAAATTTATCAATAACTCCCCAATTTCTATAATTAATGCAAATAAACTAAATAACTAACTTTAAGCAATTTAAGTGCGACAAATGTGAAATCATCACTGAAATCAGCACTCAGCACCCACTTCAAGTATTTTTTATTCGATAAAAGCTAAGATTGAAAAGATGTTATTGTTGCCAATACAAAGAGCTTATATTGTTGCATTTTATGTGTTTGTTTGTTTGCTTTTTTTTTTTTTTTGATAATATATATTTTTATTTAAACAATTTAACAAAAATAAAAAGTTTCCGCATTGCCTTGCCTTGTGTTGATATTGAACTCCTTGAAAACAAAATGACAAATAATAAAAAAAAAAAAAATAAACAAGTTCAGTCAGCAAAAAAATAAAAAAAAAAAAAATAAATGAAATAAATTGTTAAACAACGCAAATCATATAAAACAAAAATAAAAAAATTAGTAAAAACTTATTTTGTAAACAAAAAAAAAAAAAAAAAGCAAATTGACGTACGACGTTGGCAGCAAATCAGTGAATAAATAAAAAAAAATAAATAAATAAAAAATAAAAACGTTAATTATTTTATATACAATTTTATACAAAAAGTGTGAATTTTTGTTTACGATATTCAAAACGTCTTAAAGCTGAATCGAAGTTTAAAAAAATAAGCATATAATTAACTTATCTAGTGTACAGCTACTGTCAGGGAAATAGCACCAATACAATTTTCAAAATGTTATTCACTTTAAATATATATTCAGTAGAATATTCGGTACGGCCAAGGGACCGACAATTTTACATTGTTATATCCGGACATTGCACTAACCGAAGGGAGCAGTTCCATACAAGCTTGTATGGGGACCAAACAAGCCATCAAATTTTGGTCGTTATAACCGGTCGGTCGCTATAAGCAGAGTCGTTATAACCTGATTCTACTGTATATCGAAAATGTATGTGTGTTTGTATGTATGTTTATGTTGTAAAGGAGCCCAGATTTTTAGACTGATCTTCCTGAAATTTTCGCTGAGTGTAACTGGGACACTAGGAGAAATATTAAATATTTTTTACGCCCCCAATTTTTTAAGGACCGATCTTCCTAAAATTTTTACAGAGTTTAACTGAGACCCTGGAAGGAATAATGGACTATTTTTTTGGACCACGCCCATCCATACGCCCACTTTTCTTTAATAAATCTTATATCACTGACAGATTTACCTTAAAAATACAACATAACATACAGACCCCGTACAAACTCACATTACATTTTTTTTTATTTTTTTAAGAAAACGATTGTTTTATATGCATTTTTTGTTTAAAATTTTACATATATGCGTCTTATTTGAGCCCCAACATGAGTTGTTTCCACCCGACCTCTTTGCAGCATATAATCTACGTCACTGATGATCGTACATAAACTAAATAAAGTTTCGTGTGGCGGGTATTTGAGCTTCGGTGCTACCGAAGTTAACGTTTTAGCTTTCGTTGAATGTGAGGAGAGTAGCGAAGCACACCGGGTTCAGCCACTTATCTAGCTATCTTTTTAAGATTATAGTTTTTATGTGTAACAAATTTTATGCAAATTTTACTGCTTGTTGACAATCTGTTATGTTTTGTGACCGATAAAAAAATTTAAATATTTATTGGTTTCAGTCTTCTTTTTTAATATAAAGTTTTTTTTTTTTTTTTGTCGATTTTAACAGCTGACTGACTACACAACAAAGAATAAAAAAAAAAGTTCAGAGAATCAAAGAGTGTGTAAAATGAGTAATAAATAATTAATAAGTAAAACGTATTAAATTACGTCATATATCATAGAAGGTGTACGTAAATGTTGTCATAAAGTTAAAAAAACTGAAACTATAGACACGTCAGTAGGGGTTCTTTTAAATTATATGCATAAATTCTGTATCAGTTCGACAGAACGTACATGAATACGTCATGGTATAAAATTATTATAAATAGGACCGATAATACTAAAGTGTAAGGGAGTTACCTAGAGCAAGCATTGCCATCAGTTGTTAACTAAGCATATGCAGCTTAAATGCAGTGTTGACAATGCGCTTTCTCGCAACTTTTAGCATTATGTGCGGTGTATAATGTTTTTGGGCACCTTATCACATTTTTGTTTGTTTTTTCAATTTGAACACAGTTAACAGGTGACAGCATATTTGAGTACAACAAAGAAGAAGAAAAAAAAGGTAGCGAGAGAATATGTTGTGTGTGTAATTCAATACGTGAAATTTGTATAATATATGTATTTATACACAATATTTTTAATATTTTAAATGAATAAAGCATTATAAACAGCTGTCACAATAAACAAACAGATTGCTACATGTGCCTGATTAATTTCGCTTAAAAAGAGCAGACAAAATATTGCAAAAGCTTTTCTCAAAAGTAAAATCTGTTTTGCTCCAATTAAAATTATGTCTAGACTTAAGATTATCGCATATACATATGATTATGGATTTTATGTATGGGGACTAATGGATTTTAATAATAATTTTGAATAGCAATGAAGCTGTTTGTAATAGACTTTATGTTTACAATCAAATTGTTATTAGTCTGAGAAGAATCCAATCGAGATTAAATGAAAATTTTGGCATTGATTTAGTTTTATCAAGTTTTAAGTTAACAGAACCATTGTAAAAAAAGGCAAAACTGGTAGGTTTCTTATCTATTGAAAATTTTAAAGAAAACTTTTGTGCAGAGAAAGTAGTATTAATGCTAGGTGGACTCCTTTTGTTTCTATCCTCACATAATGCCCTAGTAAATAGTATAGATTGTGATCGATCAGTGACTATACTTGGGCAGTGATAGAATAGAATGTTTACTCCATAGGAGACTATAGATATCGCTTGGCACAATGTACTTTTTTTTTGGGTATCAAAATTTTTTTAAAAGATTTCTTTCGACCAAAACAAAGTTTTGATAGAATAGATTTTTCAGATTTGCAATTAATGTCTTGAAATTTTGTTTATGGTTTCTCAATATTTTATAGATCTCAGACAACCAACACATCATCTTAACTACACTTTATGCAATAACTTTAAAGTTTGATATGCAATCGCTTTACAAACTCGACTAAAAGATTCGATCTACATATATTGTCCGTCTGTCTGTTGATTGGAAACATAAAATAGATAAAAAAAAACATAAAATCTTTCCATTTTTAGACAAAGCACACATTTGACAGAGTCAGATTCACAAAAGTTTGATTTTTTCTCTCTGTCTGTCTGTTGTTGTTTTAGTCTCCCTCTCTGTCACACCTGTTTTTTGTTTTCTACAAGGTCATCAAATAAACAACAATCCAAATCGAGAAGTAAGAGTCTTTTGTTGCTTTTATTTTAATTTTATGAAAACAGTTTTGTGTGTTTGTCAAAAAAA
Organism: Leucophenga varia; assembly: GCA_018903435.1. NCBI lineage: Eukaryota > Metazoa > Arthropoda > Insecta > Diptera > Drosophilidae > Leucophenga > Leucophenga varia. Next base: position 1,012,257 of record JAEIFJ010001019.1, read on the forward strand.
GCTGCTACTGCTTATAAAGAAAAAAAAACAAAAAACAAAAACCACACAGGTGTGAATGAAATAGAAAATAGTGCCATATCATGACGTGTAGTGGGTGACAAAAGAACTCATGGTATGATAACAAGCGAGGAAGCATGTAACAAGTCGAATTGAGAACATGTTATGTTATGTTGCTAATTTCATGTAGAGAGAAGGTTCAACGACTGTTAACAGTATTCAAATACCATTTCATTGTCGTTTCGTATCTAGTTTGGCACTCTCAATTAAGAGAAACTAGAGTACATAACAAAACGAAACAATATATATACCGACGACTAATTTCTGTCTCGGAACATTCAATTACATAAAACATTGTAATGAAAAAGCCATTAAAAATTCTATGACTACAAAAGACAATTTGAATATATTTTTAATATCTTATTTTTTTAAACTTTTGAATATCGAACTCAAATTAGAATTTAGCAACCCAAAATACATGAATGAACTTCTGTAATCTGGGTCCATGGGCGAAGATCATATTACATTTTGTAGGATCATCAAAAAATGTCATTTTACTCAAGAATATTTTTTTTGTAATGTAAGTGAAATTATGATTGAATTTTTTATCAACATTTACCATGATTTAAAAATCTCTGATCTAAGACATAATTATAGAAATCATTTGTGTGGTAAGAAGAAATCTAACAGCTTATTGCTGTATAAATTATGATAAATTTGAAAATCGTGTAGCTATAAATGTATTCCAAAAACCTGAGATATGGTAATTGAGACAGTTTTAATTAGCCATGTTTGGTTAGACAGTGGAAAAGATATATCGTTTATTTTAATTTTATTTTCTTGATTTCGATTTGAAACTGTCGCTGCAAACTGGTATCTTCATCTTGTGTTGTAGATCATGTTTCCTTGAATAAATTTTAAATTTCCCATCAAATAAAATTGTTATGCACTATTTTTGGCCAAAATTCCAGTGTTTTTTTTTTTTTTTTTTTCAATTTCTTTCTTATTGGGAAACTCTTTATATTCAATATCAGAGAACAGCAGATCTCACGCGAAGTGCTACACTTCGGACTTAATTTACAAAAACATAAATTATTATTAGCCCCTCAGACAATATACAAACTTATGGTATACTCTACACATGCATCGAAATGGAATGTAATACATTTTTGTAAATTTATTCAACTTTGTTTTTATTTACCTTCATTGCCGAACATCCGCCATAATCGGGAGAGCAGTAAACCCATTTTGTTGCAGATGTTGTTGTTGTTGTCGTTGTTTTTTTTTTTTTTTTTTGTTATTGTTGCTTTTGTTGTTGTTATTGTTGTGGGGTGGGGTTGACAGGCGGAATTGTTGCTTCAATGTTTTACTTTGTACAAATGACGAACAGCGGCAATGATCGTCACGCAAAAATTATTAAGAAATCACAGCCCAACTGTTTTTTTTTTTTTTGTTTTCTTCTCTTCTTTTATTTATTTATTTATTTATTTTTTTTTTGCTGTTGTTATTACTTTTTTTTACTTTTCTTCTCTTGGGTTTTGTTTCTTTGGGCAAAATAGTTTCGCAATAAACAAAAAAAAAAAAAAAAAACTTTTTAAAATGACAAAAAAAAAAAATAACTTTCACTCTTAATGAATTAGCACCAAAAATACACAGAAATATGTATTACATTAACATAAAAATAAAAACAAATTTAAAAATAAATAAAATTAATAAACGAGGAGCGATGATCGGCAGTCGAGTCGGACTTTTTTTTTTTTTTTTTTTTTTAATGCATAAAAGCGAATAATGGTGATGTCGTCGCTTGCGTATGTTGCGAAGCGAATGGAATGGACCAGGTACGCACACACGCACAAGGGGGGAGCAGAAGTATTTAGTGCACTTAAATGAACAATTCCTCAGAAAAAAAAACAAAAAAAAAAAAAAAAACATTAAATGTATTTACATGCGTAGTAGTTGATTTGATTTTTTATTATTATTATATGTACATATGTATGTACGAATTTATATATGTAAATATGTATTTATCGCATACAATATGCAAAAGCTAAATTAAATTCGTCATTATCATTTCTTTCTTGAAATATTTTTAATTTTTTTTTTTATTTTATTTCAATTGCCTTTGCATTGCTTTGCGTTGTTGTTATTTTTTTTTTTTTTTTTTTTTGCTTCTTGTTTACCGTATTATTTTATTTTTCTTATAAATTTTTTTTGTTACTTTTTAAGCAGCAAATTACTTGTACTTTAGTATTCCTTTTTGATAAGATTTCCTTTGCTTTTACTTTGCATTTATTTATTACGCTCTTTCTCACTTGCACTTGTTAACTACACCGCATACAACTATCTCACTCTCACTTTCATTGCGTTTTGTAGACGTCGTTTTTATTACAGTTTTAAAATAAAAAAAATGTTTAATTTAATTAGCATTTTAATTAAGACTGTTGAACAGAAAGAAAAAAAACAAATAAACTTAAGGCATACCAATGAAACACTTTAAAAAAATATACACATAATCGACTAAACGCACGTAAAACGCAGCCCAAACATGCGTGGTTTTATTTAACAGCACAAATTTCTTGTTTTTTTTTTTTTCTTTTTATTTTTTATTTGCTAACCGTTTTGCAATATTCCAATGCGGTTGCCACTAAACGGTTAATATTATTCATCATGCAAAACATAATGGCATGATGGCTTGCATGATGCAATGTTTTGCATGATAAATACGGCGCTGTAAATTTACAATTTTAAATTAGTAAAGTTTTTACGACAATTTTAAACACAATACAAATATATGAAACTTTTAATTAAAATTAAAACTAACATTATTTTCTTTATTTGAATTAAAATTAAATTTTTTCAAATTAAATGGCATGGCTGGCGATAAAGATAACTTGATTAGATGTATGTGTGTGTGCGTGTGTTTGTGCAAGTGTATTTTGCGTAAGTAAGAGTGAGATAAAAAGTGAAATGTACTGAAGAAACAGTTATTTTGAAACAGATTTTCGCAAAGCGGAAAATCTGGCATTTTGATTTTTACTCGAATAACTGTAAACATGTAGAATGTTTAAAACTAAAAAATTAAAGTCTCCAAAAATGCAAGTCAATAAATTTGTTGCGCGAACCGCTATCTGCCCTCTTTTCTGTTTCGTACGTGTTTCGAGTGTGACGTCTTTGCTTGTGCGTTCCTTTTAAATTATCTGACGCTGTCCGCAAATTCTTGTGTGGCTGAGAAAAACAAACAACAACAACAAATATAAAAAGAACAACTGCAAAAAAAACCAAAAGCCTAAAGGAGGAATCAAACTTTTGGAATCTCAAAAACTTTTACATTCCATTCCATCAAAATGATTCGACGCGATTTGCGCAAAATCGACATTAAAATTGGCGATTTAGATGATCTAGAAGCTGTACGCGTTATGCATAATCGTCCCAAGAGCAAAAAAAACCGCTGCGGACCACTTCGTCCATAGCTACGTTTTGCGGCTCCGGTTTTACGCTGGATCCTGAACTACGTGTTTTAATTGATCCGGCTGAGATTAATTCGCTACTTGAAGGGGAGGATCAACCGAGCACCAGTCTTCGGCGTCGTAGTCGCAGTCGTAGCCAAGGTAGTGAACCATCGAACTCGCAAGCAGCCGATAATATGCGTCGCTATCAATTCGCCTCGGTGATGGGTGTACCCCAATCCGCAACTGCTAGCCAAGTTGCTTCTGCAGCTGGAAGTAATGTTGCTTCTGGTTCTAGTAGCATTGCTAGTTCTATGACTAACATCGCTTCTGGTTCCGGTAGCAATACTGCTTCTGGTTCTGGTAGTAATACTGTTTCTACTGCTAGTAGCAATACTGTTTCTAGTTCTGCTAGTAACAGTGGCTCTAGTTCTGGAAGCAGCGGTAGTGGAAAAAGTGCAAGAAGTGGTTCGGCTAGTCTCACTTGCAGTGGAAGTAGTCCTGATACTGTTATAACTAATACAGCTGGTGCCAGCGGTACCAGTACTTGGAGCAGCAGCGTTTTAAGCTGTGAGACCACCGAGGATTGGCTCCTGGATACCCATTTGCCAATCGAACCGATCACTAGCGATGATGTCAGTGAGGATGTTATGGAAGATGATAATAACATTCCATACAATCCGTTAGGTCTCATGGATGAGGACGATACCACCCAAGGCGCCGTTGGTGGACCGTCTCCACTGCCAGAGGACTAGGCAGCTAACAATGGAGGCTAGTTATGTTGAACTAATGGAAACCGAATTTATGTACGAATTTATATTTATTTCCAATAATTCCACGATTAGTTTCAACACACTATGCGTTTATACGTACGTTTTAATTATGAGTTTATTTTATTTATTTACTTTTTTTTTTTTTTTGCTTTTTTTGATTTGCAAAACAGTCATATCACATCTTAAAAGCGGAATTTATTTATTACACAATTATTTATCACTTAATTATTATCACACAACGCTTAAGATGCAAAATTTTCTTTTTCCAAAAAAAAAAAAAAAAAACAAGAAACAAAAATTATGTTTAGAGCAGACGTATAAACGTAGTAGTCATTGCTTTTAATAAAGCCCAACTGGCCCCAGAAATATATAAAAATTTGTGCATTTATTTAATATTCTTCATAAAAGCAAATATAAACAAGTTAAAAAGGCGTGCATGATACCACGCACTCGGTGTATACAAGGTCTGATTCAAAGATACTCGAATTTAAACCAAAGAAAATTCTATTTGAATGTCGCCAACTATTGATTCTCTTCTAGATTAAAAAATTTTTTTTAATTAAAAATTTTGCCTTTTTTTAAGGGGAATTTGGAAAAAAAAAAAAAAAAAAAAAAAAAAAAAAAAAAAAATATCAGCCATGTCTAATCGGCCATTAGGCATTTGAGACAATCAGCCGTTCTAGTAGACTATAAAATGTGAAGACACTTTAACTTGAAACATAGACTACCTAAATTGTTTTATCCCAATACAAATCTATTCCAAAAATTTGGGTCTTTGATTACTCGCATCGACTTTACCAAATTATTTTTCTAGTTTCCAACCGAAAAAGTTAGTCCGCCAGGTTGACTGATTTTGCTCCTACTCACAGTCATGATTCCTGATCTAAATGCTAAAAAAGAGCATCTGAAGTTTGTTGCTTCCCATTTCGTTACTCGGAAAGTGGTTTAAAAAATACAATAAAAATGACATCCTTGATGAAAATATATAAAACTATACTTGTGTATGTATGTATATATGCATTTATTTATTTATTTATTTATTAATTTGTTTGTTTGTATATATAAATAGGTTTTGTATTGTTGAATAATGTTAAACTCGTTGCTCACATTTGTTATTTCGTATAAGTTTTACATTATATTTTGTTGCTTTAGGTACTCAATTTCTGAATTACAATTCATTTAAGCTTATCCATTTTCGTTGCCGATTCGTCAATGTTTCTAAAGATATGTTCACCGTTGCTTTTATTTGATTTAACAAAGCATCGCTTGCAAATAAGAATTAATCCTTTCGCCGAATGTATTCCTTAAAAAGGAAACAAATTTAAAGTCAATTAAGAAATCAGAATGAAACGAAATGTGTAATTTTTACCGTAAAAAGGACTTGTTGTTGCCATCACCTGCTACTCTGGCAAAGACGAATGCCAAAATGATGGCTTGTGCAATAAATAAAAACTCTCTTTTGTATACTAGCCAAATCGAATGGGAGGCATGTAGAGTAATAAGTTTGCTTAGAGATTTACTCTCATAGATTCGTTCTGTCTCACGTTCTTCTCGCATTAAATTTTCATCATCGAAAGTTCGCATTTGACGAGCAGTATCTACCCGACGGAAATCTTCGCGCTCATCTCGTTGAGAAATGACTCGATCTTCAGTGCGTTCTCGTTGAGCGTCAGCCACTAGATGGGGATTTTCACGATCTTTTTGTCGAACTACTTCTCGGCGTTCATCACGTTCTCGTTGTACATCAGCGACACGACGGGAATCTTCGCGCTCTTCTCGTCGACCTACTTCTCGTCTTTCATCACGTTGTACATCAGCAGCTCGTCGGGAATCTTCGCGCTCTTCTCGTCGTTCATCATGTTCTCGTTGTACATCAGCAAATCGACGGGAATCTTCACGCTCTTTTCGGCGTTCATTACGTTCTCGTTGTTCATCAGCGACACGGACGGGAATCTTCGCGCTCTTCTCGTCGACCTACTTCTCGTCGTTCATCACGTTCTCGTTGTACATCAGCAGCACGTCGGGAATCTTCACGCTCTTCTAGTCGACCTACTTCTCGTCGTTCATCACGTTCTCGTTGTACATCAGCAACACGACGGGAATCTTCACGCTCTTCTCGTCGACCTACTTCTCGTCGTTCATCACGTTCTCGTTGTACATCAGCGACACGACGGGAGTCTTCACGCTCTTCTAGTCGACCTACTTCTCGTCGTTCATCACGTTCTCGTTGTGCATCAGCGACACGACGGGAATCTTCACGCTCTTCTCGTCGACCTACTTCTCGTCGTTCATCACGTTCTCGTTGTACATCAGCAGCTCGTCGGGAATCTTCGCGCTCTTCTCGTCGTTCATCACGTTCTCGTTGTACATCAGCGACACAGACGGGAATCTTCACGCTCTTCTAGTCGACCTACTTCTCGTCGTTCATCACGTTCTCGTTGTGCATCAGCAACACGACGGGAATCTTCGCGCTCTTCCAGTCGAATTACTTCTCGCCGTTCATCACGTTCTCGTTGTGCATCAGCAACACGACGGGAATCTTCACGCTTTTACTTCTCGCCGTTCATCACGTTCTCGTTGTACATCAGCAACTCGACGGGAATCTTCACGATCTTCATTTCGACCTACTTCCCGCCGTTCATCACGTTCTCGTTGTGCATCAGCGACACGACGGGAGTCTTCACGCTCTTCTAGTCGACCTACTTCTCGTCGTTCATCACGTTCTCGTTGTGCATCAGCGACACGACGGGAATCTTCACGCTCTTCTCGTCGACCTACTTCTCGTCGACCTACTTCTCGTCGTTCATCACGTTCTTGTTGTACATCAGCAGCTCGTCGAGAATCTTCGCGCTCTTCTCGTCGTTCATCATGTTCTCGTTGTACATCAGCAACACGACGGGAATCTTCACGCTCTTCTAGTCGACCTTCTTCTCGTCGTTCATCACGTTCTCGTTGTGCATCAGCAACACGACGGGAATTTTCGCGCTCTTCCAGTAATTACTTCTCGCCGTTCATCACGTTCTCGTTGTGCATCAACGATACGACGGGAATCTTCACGCTTTCTTCTCGCCGCTCATCACGTTCTCGTTGTGCATCAACGATACGACGGGAATCTTCACGCTCTTCTCGCCGCTCATCACGTTCTCGTTGTACATCAGCAACTCGACGGGAATTTTCACGTTCTTCAATTCGACCTACTTCCCGCCGTTCATCACGTTCTCGTTGTGCATCAGCAGCTCGTCGGGAATCTTCGCGCTCTTCTCGTCGTTCATCATGTTCGCGTTGTACATCAGCAACTCGACGGGAATCTTCACGCTCTTCTCGTCGACCTACTTCCCGCCGTTCATCACGTTCTCGTTGTGCATCAGCGACACGACGGGAATCTTCACGCTCTTCTCGTCGACCTACTTCTCGTCGTTCATCACGTTCTTGTTGTACATCAGCAGCTCGTCGAGAATCTTCGCGCTCTTCTCGTCGTTCATCATGTTCGCGTTGTACATCAGCAACTCGACGGGAATCTTCGAGCTCTTCTCGGCGTTCATTACGTTCTCGTTGTACATCAGCAACTCGACGAGAGTCTTCACGCTCTTCTAGTCGACCTACTTCTCGTCGTTCATCACGTTCTCGTTGTGCATCAACGACACGACGGGAGTCTTCACGCTCTTCTAGTCGACCTACTTCTCGTCGTTCATCGCGTTCTCGTTGTGCATCAGCAACACGACGGGAATCTTCGCGCTCTTCCAGTCGAATTACTTCTCGTTGTTCATTACGTTCCCGTTGGCCATTAGCAACTCGAGGGGAATTTTTACTTTCTTCTTGTCGAGAAATGGTTCGTTCATCATTGCGTTCTCGTTGAGCATTACGGTAATCACGGTTTACAGTTCGTTGTTTACGGTCAACTCGGTCAAAAATATCATGATTTTCTCGATGGAATTCTCTACGTGCAGCTCTGTTTTCAACTCGACGAAAATCTACACGCTCATCTTGGTCAACAGCATTTCGGTGGATGTCGTCACGCTCTTCTCGTCGGACTACTTCATGATCTTCTCGTCTAGCACCATCTCGTTCTTCACTACGATCACGTTGGGCTTTTTGTCAGCAACTCGGCGGAAAACTTCGCGATTTTCTTGTCGTTCACCGTGTTCTCGTTGTACGTTTACAACACGTCCAAAATTTGTACGTTCTTCTCGTCGTGAACCATCTCGTTCGTCACTACGCTCTCGTCGAAAATCTTGCCGTTCTGGTAATTCACGATCTTCACGTCGGCTTATTTTTCTTTCCTGGCGAACTACTTCACGACGTGGTGTGTCACGTTCTTTACGCCGTTCGTGACGTCGTCCATCTTCGACCAACGCTCGATTCTCCAATCTTCGGGATGCATCGTTTCGAATGGAAATTTCACGTTGTTGTTTACGTTTATAATCTTCAACTTCGAAACGTTCGCGACCGATGTTGACCCCGGTCTCACTTATATCGTTGTCGATGACATTTCTTTGTTCGTTTCGCCATTCACGTTGTAGTTTTTCGTCAATAACATCCTTCGCAGATCTGTCCAAGTCACGGAATGCAGCACCAGCATCGAAACGCTGCTGTACATGACCGTTGGCGTAGGTGCCGAACTGCAGCAGGAACAGCAACACAATTGTGCTTTTAAACAGCCGCGATGACTTTAGCATTTCGATGACTTTGAGTTTATAAAGATATTCTCAAACTGATACTGATACCGTTTTCCTTTGCAGAGTACCGCTTGGAGTGACTAACAAGCAATGACTGTGAATTCCGTTGTCAATGTTTCCACTTTTATAGCAAAGAAGCACAAAGAAACTTTTCAATTGCATGCTCGCTAGTCTTCCTTTTGAGTGAACAACAATTGGAGTTCAATTTGATTGATTTAATTTTCTTATCGCACATGTGCACCAATGCATGCGCCAGATTAAAAACGCCCACGACAGCAGCAACACTGACACTGAGACTGCTACTGCTACCACTTTTGGTACAAGAGTTCTATGTTTCCTTCGTTCTTTTGTTTATGGTGAGTGAATGAATAAATGAATGAATCCTTTTTTAAACATTTTAACTCTGACGTAGTTTAATAGTCTAATGCTGCTGCTCCTTCTGATGCTGATGCTGTTGCTGTTGCTGCTGTTCTAAAACGTTTATTGCAGTTCGCCCATAAAATATCGTTTATGTCGTAGCAGCATGTCATGACGTCACATTGGATACGTTCTTAGATTCATTCATAAAATTTAACAATAGCATCCGAGTAACTTAGCCGGAAATGTGTACGATATGCGTATACATAAGTTACGGCAACATCTGCTCCAGTTTCTCACTTATTTCATTTTTTTTTGTGCGCCTGCTGCTGCTTGCACAATTTCGATAAAAGAAATCCAATCAGTAGCAGCAAATTAAATAAATCGAATGATTTGTAATTGAGAAGGAAAGAAAAGTGCGCATTTATGCGTGAAATTGTGTCTAAGCGGCAACATAGAAAAATTCATATAAAAGCGCAAATAGCGTAACTCTTATGCAATAGTTTACGCGGAATTGTCTTAGCGTATTGTACGTCCGTAATCGACGTATAAACTAAAACAAGTGAAAAACAGTACAAAGAAAACAGCAAAATAAAAAAAACCAAAGCAACACCAGGCCAGGATGTAGTCGCCAGTAGGTAAAAAAATAAATAAATTATTAATTTCTCAGAGTAGAAGTTTTTTTTCTTCTAAGCATTTAAATATATTCGCACGTAACCCCATCGACAGCAGAAAAGTTTGATTTGAGCTATGTTTAGTTTTTTTTTTTTTTTTTTTTTTTTTTTGCTCGTTAGGAGCTAAAGTGAAAAATTGACTTTTATCTGTAAACACGAGAGTCTTATAGGCAGCTGAGGCTTCTTAAAATATGTACTCTGGGACCCGGGGCAACCCTTTTTTCTGCTCATAGATAAACCATATTCTTGGTCACAATTAAAAGGAGAGCCACTTTAGCTATATCCGTCCGTCTGTTTGCCGTATTTATCCCGAAGCCTATGAAAGATTGAGCCACCATATCTGGAACTTAGTCCCATTATAAGGGGTATACCACATATAAACCTAACCCAAAATTTTAAGTTTTTGCATGAATACTTCTGTATTATGGAATCTCTAGGATCTCTTAATTTAGTAAGAACTATGATTGTCCTAATGAAATATCCCAATATGGGTAGGAAAAAAAAATGTTTGGGTATAGCCCCCAAATAAATAAACCTCAAATTTTATGTGTCTTATTAAATTGGCATTTGGCTTGTTTAAATTTAAATTTTTTCCGCTATGGTTTTATATGTTTTATGTTTCCTAATCAAAAGTATCTAAAAAATTTAAAAACTTAAAAATTTGGAAGAGATCTATAGGTTTGTCCCTATGTTTCCGTTATAGCCCAGGTTCAAAAGTCTTTAAGCAAAACTTCTGTTTCTAATTTATAAACTATATTTCACGTAAAGGCAGCAGAATGCATATTCCAAGTATCGTGGTTCTTAAACCTTTTTTTTTTTTTTTTTTTGGTGCCTGAGATCGATGTATTCATGCGGATGCGGTTTTATTTTGTTTCTTTGAATAAATAAAAAATTTGAAAGAGTTTAATCGGGACTTCTTGATGCGTGTTTTGGAACATAATTATCTATAAATTGTATATATTTTATGTTAAACATTATAATAAATATTTTTTTTAAATTCTTTTTTTCAGCGCAATTCAGCCGCAGCGATGCTGGGCATTATTTAAAATTATAAATTTTTTTTTTTTGAGGATTTTTTTTTCATAAGAATTTTGAATTTAAGTACCATGTTTTATTTATTTTATTGTCTTTTTTTTTGTTATAATTAGGCAATGAGGTATAAAACTTTTGCATAATGGTGCGCTCAGCAGCAGCAGCAGCACCGACGCCAACAGTTCAAACCATCCAAATAAATAAAACTTTAAATGTATTTTACATAGGTACATACATAGATGTACTATAAACACATGTATTGTATCTGTTAGATTAGTTGTAAATTTGGACTACCCCTACTAGCATGGAAATGTGAATCACAATAAATGTTGAATTTATAATGGCAAGCGGAAATTTATTAAAAAATAAAATAAAATTAAAAAAAATATATACAAAATATAAATTATTATTATTATAAACGTCACAAATTCAGTATACTTTACCAATATTTATTAATTAATTAAACTAAAAAATTGTTAAATGGTTTAATGAAAAAAAAAAAAAAAAACTTGTGTGTGTATTAATTAAATTATTCCATTAAAATGTATTAACGAGTTAAATATTATTATTAGCAAAAAAAAAAAAAGTCAACGAGTAAAAAAGTTTATCAAGTTAAATGTTGCTGTTGTTTGGGATCGCAATATATACTACAAATATTTAAAAATAATAATAATAATAAATTCAAAATTATATTCAATTTATCAATATTATATACATAAAAAATATATAAATTATAAAAAATGTAAAAAAAAAAAAAACAACGTTACAAGAAGCACATATGAAAAAAAATCTATAAAACGTATTCGATGAGAAAAAATATATTCAAAATTATTATGCCATGAAAATAAATAAAGGAAACAGTTAAAGAAAAAAAAAAAAACAATGGAACTTATAATTTTTTTTTTTTTTTTAAATTACAAACTACAGAATTTATTTGCCAAGAAGAAGTTTTGGAAACACTTTTAGTTGAATGTCTTTCAAGATCTACACAAATTTGCAGAGTTGTGCTCGCATTGATTTCGTAAAATTTTAGCAAAGTGTTACAGCTCTCAGAATATTTCTTTCGAACACGCCTACTGCTGACTCATTCGATAGTCAACTTACACATTGTACCCAGACTATACTGATCTGAACGATTTAACATCAAATCTTAAAGCTTTTAACTCAAGGAAGACTATTATCCGAAAATCAATTTATAAAATAAATAAATTATTTATTTAAATACATTCTTTTTCTTTGGCACAATTGAAAATGATTCAACCGTGTTCCCGTATTCGTTTTTGAATAAAATAAAATTTGTTTTTTTTTTTGTGCTGTTTCGAAGAAGAGCAGCGTTTCTTCATTCAAAATTATTATTTGTAGATTTTATTTGCGTTTTTTTTTTTTTTTATTACGAATACTTTATTTCAACATCTTCCACTTCGAATTCCCACAAATAATGTGGAAATTGCAATTGATATGCTCTGAGTGAAATGTAGGCAATTTTAGCGTATGTTAGGTAAAAATTCGTTACAACAATATCGTATTTATCGAACAGCAGCTCCAATCTTTTAACACGATGCTGAATGTTGCACCCAACTAGCATAACGTAAAAGACAATCAAAAATACACCACAAAGCCGGCGTGCATAATTTCGATATGTGTCCCTTGGATACTGCAAACATTTGATTGCCAGCATTGTCACCAATGAAATTCCAGATGATATAATTAGATTTTTGCGTTCCAATATCGGCCGTAATATTAGCGTTGAATTCGTGGAAAACAGCCAAAATCTTGTGTATGTATTAATATGCACGTTTATGTTCAGCGTAATTGTCGATGCGAATAGTATTGTTAATAATAGCAAAAAACATATTACGAAACGACAGTATTTCTTATACAACATTATGCGGCTTTGTTAGACAAATTATTTAATTTTAATTTTAGCCAAAAAAAAATTATTGTAATTTTTTTTTTTACTATATGCTGTGCTGAGCCAAATGAATTTTTCGTTTAATTTAATTTAATTTTTTTTTTTTTTTTTCTTTATAAAAATGTCAAAGCTTTCTATGTTCTTGCAGAAATTTGAGTTAAAAAATTTAAAAAATTTATAAAAAAAAAAAAAGGGAAAAACTTAAATCTCAACAACTCAAGAATTATTGTTACCATAATTTATAAAGAATCTATATGCTAAAAATCGTAAAAAAAATGACCAAATTAATTAAAAACTAATTTCAAAAATTTTGCAATTTTTTTTTTTTTCATTCTTATATAAAATTAAACTGCATAAACTTACCTACAATGCCTGTATTTTTTTATAAAAATGCATTCAACAATTATTGAAATAATTTTGAAAATATTTAAAAATCCTTGAACGCTTGAAACTATCTCAACTAAGACTATTATTTTTCAAATGTAATTTGCATTTTTCAATATTTTAAAACAGCAATTTTTTTTTATTTTTCAAACACATTAAATTTTATTTCATTACTAGAATTTTTTTCTTTCAGTTTTTAATAATTTTCTTTTTTTTTTTTCTATTTGTAACTTTTACAAAGTTTAATTCAAATTTTTTTTGTTTATTTTTTTGTTTATTCTTGGAATATCTATTTTAATTTTGTCACTTGGTTTGCAGCAACAACAAAAAAAAATAACATCAAAGATCTCAAAAAAAAAAAAAATATATATATTTCTGATAATTTTATTAAGATTTTGTTTTAACAAAGTCTATTAAAAAATTGGTATGGAATCTGCTTTCTTTTTCTTAAAAATTCTTTATTTTGTTTTCAGATTCTAGTATAAATATGTATAAAAAAGAATGCTAAGAAGAATAGATAATAATTATTGAAAGTTTTAAAATCATTCAAGCTTTGGTATTTCATTATTATTTTTGTTTTAATTACAGCTATATTAAATTTAATGGTAAATTTATAATAAGCATAAAATCTAGAACTATTTAAAAATGAAGATATATGAGAACAAAGGCACAAAACTATAAACTAAAAAAAATCTATAATAAATTTGTTGATTTTGCATAATTTTTTTTGTATTTAAAATTATGAAAATTATAATGCTTTCTACATGAAAAGCATAATCTTTTCTTTTGTTGTTCTTTTGTATTCTATTCAAACTATAAACTTAATTATTAATTTTACAATTATTGAGATCAAAGATGTATTTATACGTTATGTAAAAAAAAAAAAAAAAAAAGTATGAATAAATAAATTTAAAAAAAAAAAAATACTTGTTAGCTTAGAATAAAAATTTTAAACATTTCTTAAATGTAATGTTGTTGTTTTTGTTTTTGTGGTTCTGTTTTTATATGTATTAAAATGCTTTCTTGTTATTATTATTATTATTTTTTTTTTTATACATAATTTAATTCAATTTAAAATTGACAATTTTTGGTTACTGTTTTTTTTTTTTTTTCTTTAATTTTATTAAAATAGCAACTTTTTTTTGCGCTGCTTTTAGACGTTCGCTGCTGCTAAGTTTTTATGCCATTCAATTTTTTTTTTTTTATTATTTTTAATTCAGTTGTTCTTCTTACATTATTATTCATGTACATATTTCAATTTGGCTTGTTTTTGTCTTTTCATTCAAAAAAAAAAAAAAAAAAATGAGTAAATAAATTTAATTCAGTTTTGAAACAACTACTTTAAATTCTCTTTTCAGTAAAATTTGTTATTTTATTTAACAAACTACAGCATAATTATGTAAATATTTTGTTTTTTTTTTTCTATGCTAATTTTATTAGTAATACTTTTCCATTTATTTTTTTAGTTCTCCGAAAAAAACTTTTTGACGTATTTGTTTCTTTTTTTTTTTTTTTTGTGACGGTCGTAATTGGACGTAAGTAAAGTATGCATTTAATTTCACAAATAAATAAACAACCTAAAATTTATATTTAAAATAATTTAAGTTATAACAATTTTTTTTTTTCATACCTAAATATTATTAATTTTTTTTTTTTTGATTTTAATTAATTTTTTTCATAATTTATACTTTCTAAAAATTTAAAATTCAGTCACCTAAAAACTATATAAAATTATCTCGCATATTTTATTATTTTCATTATTATTTTTTTGTTTTTTTTTTATGCCAATTTTATAATAATTATGTGTATGAGAAACGTATCTTTTTTCTTATTTAAGTCACAATTCACTTAAAGTCGCTGTTTTTAAATTTAAATCATTGAGCGAATACAAAGTTAGACACTCTCTAGATTTGTGCTGTGTTCAAGAAAAAAAAAAAAAAAGACAATCTTTGAGATTAACATTAAAAATAAAAAACCAATTTAAGAAAAATCTCATCGTTGAACACAGACACAAAACACACAAAATTCACACAAAAAACGTTGAACTGCTGCTAATATTTTGAAACATTTTCATTTATTGTAATTGTTAACGGCTATGCTCGCTGTTTTACTTCTATTTATTATTATTCTCCTGTAGTAAATCCTCGAGTGCACCATTTAAACGTCCTTTGCTGAGCGCTTCGACAAGCATATGCAAACGTTCTTCACGTTCTGTATGTCGTCGTTCAAGTAATGAAACCTGTAACACAAAAACGAAAGAGTTAACACAAACATTTATGAACGTTTATGAAAAAGACAAGAAGAAAAAATATTTGAAAAAAAAAAAGAGCTAAGGCGCTTGCGCTTACTTTCGCTTTGAGAGCATAATAGTCCACTGGAACTTTGCGTCTCTTTTGTGTACCATCGTCGCGTTCATTTAAACGCTGCTGCAGCACACGCACCGAATCATTGCATGAAGCTAATTCGCGTTCATGTGCCGATTGTAATGTTTTCAGCTATCAAAAAAAATAAATAGTAAATAAAGTTAAAAAATTTAAATATTTTTATGCTACTGCTTTTTTGTTTCTTACATCTTGCAAACGTTTCTCATGTAGCGTCTTATAGTCGGCCTCGAGTAAACGACATTTATTTTGCGCTTCGCGTAATGCTTGCGTTTCAGTGCTTGCCGGCACATGATCCGGATAGTGATGTCCGTGATAATGAAATCCGTTGCCTTCATTGTTGCGACGTTGACTGCTGCCGCTGCTGCTACTGGCAGTGTTCATGCTGCTATTTGGCGTTCTATGTTCGGACTTGTTGCTAGTATAGAGTTCTGTTGAAAAAAAATAATAATAATACAATTAGTTAAACTTCATATAACGTACATAATATGCTAAAAAATTTCATACAACTCTCTTTTCTTTGTTCTCAATTTTTATATATATCAGCACAATAAGTACATAGTGAGTACAAATGAATATTTGCTGTGTACTCTACTCACTCATTTATACTCTGGTTTTGAATATTGTCTCTTGAGTACAGAAAAAGAGAAACACAGAGATTGTAAGTGAGGAGAGTTAGTTAAGTAATTATATTATTTTTTAAGTTATCGTGTGAATTTTGCTCACTAGGCGCATCTAAGTAAACAGTTTGTAATCTCCAAAAAGTCTTTTGATAAGATATTGTTTCGTAATTGTTTGATCTGAACCAAATTTAAATATATTTATAGATGAGAAATTGATGATCGAATTTCATATATCCAAAGAAGAAAGATAAATCACAGTAAAAAATTTCGCACAGCCTTATAGTACGCATTCTTTTCGAAAATTGGTTCTACGAAAGTATTCCTGGTTTAATTTTATTTTCTTTACGTGTGGTGTGACACACTTTTGAGCAAATTTAAGTTTATGCGTGGCATGAGCCAAGTTTAATTAAGAAGAACAACATGCAACATAAGCGTTTATACAATTAAATATTATATATGGTATACAATATGAATATGTATGGTGTTATAGTGTGATATATGTACCGTATAAATATATCATATATACAACATATTACAATATAAACGGTAGATATAAATGAAGCAATCAAAAGAAAACCCAGAAGAAAGGGAAGAGTTCGTTGCTCTGTTAAAAAAAAAAAAACACGCAAAACTTAAAAACACGCGCAGCCGCACGTACAAATGCGCATAAATCAACAATTTTAAAAATAAATAAATTTTCACAAAATAATATTACATAACTCAACGTTTTATAAATTAATGATATTCGAGATGTTGTTTATATTTGAAATTTGATTAAATTTTATTTTGTAATATGAAACCGAAGCTCTAAGACGCTGCATGTATTTGAACGCAGCGCTAAGAGCGAAGATGAACAACAAAATACGACACCTTGTTATTATTTTTACCATGAACATAGTACCGAGACTTGAATATTAGCAAAAGTTGTCATGTATGTATATGCTGCACGTTTGCAAACTTAGCTACTAAATGAATATACCATTTCGACAAAAAAATGAAGCGTACAAAAATAATCATATGCGTCTGACTTTCGCTTTCAAATTTTTGCTTTTGTAAAAAAAAAAAAAAAAAAATAGTTAAAATAAAAATGAACAACTTTTGTTGATTTTAATAAAACCAAACCTTTGATATACTCCTTCACATAAAAGTCGTAAAGAGAAATTAAAAAAAAAATAATAATAATAATAAGCAGCAAGTTGGCACAAGAAGCTTACAACAAAGCCTATGAATTCATTTATCGCCACGCCTCACTCAGAAAAATTAAGCTAAGAACATTGTGAACCATTCCACAGGCTCTCATTTCGAAATTTGTGATTTACTTTTCAAATAAATTCTACTATAATCTTATGATTCTGATGAGTTTCTGTTTCATATGGTACATCCAAAATATTTATTAAACTCATGTCCCAGTTAATGTTTTACATCCGATCTCTTAAAAACTGCATTGTTATGCTTAAACTGTTTGAGAATTATAAGATTATAAGAATTTATTTGAAAAGTAAATCACTAATTTCGAAAATGGGAGCCTGACTGATAGGCTTGTTTCGATTTGCACTCTGCGGTTAAATGAAAGCGACAGTTTTTTTTTTATTTTATAAATGGTGTCACAAACGTTCACGTCTAGAACCGGTGTAATTAAAGGCTCTGGATCATCAATAGCATTCGAAGAACCAATACTTCGTTGCAACAATTAGCAGCACCAAATCGTCGTTGAAGTCGGTGCCAATATAAAATTAAGATTCAGGAATTTATTGCCTTAAAAGCCGCTATCTGACTATTAGAAAATATTAATAGAGTAGTTTTTAAAAGTATAAATGGAACCTGTTTCTATTTTTTACCCCACAAATACTCCAAAAAAAAGTAGAACATACCTAATCATACCACATCATTTATATAATTTGATTCATTTGATTTGGTAGAGCAGCATTTGTGTAATTTTTCGAACATACGAAGAAGAATTTGAAGAACTGAACAATAACTAATTCAAACGAATCTTATAACTAGACAAATAGGAGAGGCAGGCAGGCAGCACTTAAGCCTAACTGTGTCAGCGTTTTTGTACTCATTAAACGTGTTTTTGTTTTCGTAATAATTTTGGTTTGTCATTGTACACACAAGATCAAAAGAAAGTGACTTAGATAATAGCAATTTTATTATTAAAATTTGTTTTTTTTTTTTTTTTTATTTTGAAGAGCAGCCGAAGATTAATCGGTTTAAATGAACTAAGTAAATGTACACGCATAACTCTAGACCACTTTGATCCTAAATCAACCAATCAATATTGAAGCAACGCTTCCTTATATACAGAATTGTCATATAAAATATCTTTGGATTCGACTCAAATATCGAATATTTTCATTGGCATTATAATTCACAAATAGTTTAAACTTTTAGAAATTAATACAATAAAATATTGATATGCTTATAAAGTTTAAACTAATTGTGAGTTATATTCATTATTTCAATGAATGACAACATGCAAGATTTGAAATTAAAACTGATAGTCTTCCAAAAAGATAGGTTAGGATAGGACAAATCTTTAAAACTAGCTAAGAATGGAAACATATTTCATTCGATTTATTGCATCAATCGAATCATTTAAATATTTTAACCAATTTGATATATGTAATCAGTTGTATATGCTGACTAAAAACTTAACAAATAAATGCCATTTCATATAAAATTAAAAAAAAAAAACAAAAAAAAAAGAAATACTGAAAAAGAAAGTGGTAGACAGGAATAGCGGCGTCATGTGAGTTACTACAACATCACAACTTTTTAAAATATATGCGCATACTTATGTGTATACGTAAATATGTATGTATGGATGTGTGTATGTGTGTATGTGACATAACAACGAATAAATCTTTTATTAAACGTGTTCCGTTTGCTGTTTATCTCATTTTCGCATGACAATTACATCTTTTTAACACTTTCATTACTTTGAGCGTTATATTTTTGTTTTGTTTTTTATTTGTTATTGAAGGCGTGAGATTGCATTAATTAATTTCTTTTTGTTTGCCACGGTTTGTTTGCTGCCAAACCATTTCTAGGCTACTTTCAGGTCAATAATAAAAAAAAACCAAATACTTAATATGGTGCATTAAGAAAATCGTGCCTCTTTTTCACATAATACAAAATTTACAACATTTTGTGTGTATTAAGAGGCTATGAATGTACAGCAAGGTTTATAAAGAGAACTGCACACTAAATACACAGTGAGTACAAATGAATGTTTGCTGTGCACTATATTTATTCGTTAGTTGATATACACAA
Source organism: Leucophenga varia (assembly GCA_018903435.1). Classification (NCBI taxonomy): domain Eukaryota; kingdom Metazoa; phylum Arthropoda; class Insecta; order Diptera; family Drosophilidae; genus Leucophenga; species Leucophenga varia. The sequence continues at coordinate 1,031,788 of JAEIFJ010001019.1, forward strand.
TATGAAAGCTGCCACTCTTGTCAGTCAGAGAAAGAGAGAGAGAGTGTGTGTGTGTAAAAGAAAGGAGCGACGCTGAGTTGAAGAAAATTTGTTATGGTACACCATTAGTATAACAAAAAAAAAAAAAAAAAACCACTCACCACTGATTTCCTTTTCCCGTTGCAATTTTCGTATGGTTTTCTTGCATTCATCCAGTTCACGTGTTAAACGCTGCATTGCCTTATTTTTTATGGCAAGATCAACGCGCATATTACGTACAGTGGCCAGCAATTGTGTATCCTCCTTACTCACTGAACTCTGGCTACTGGTGCTCTGCGCAATTAGCGAAAGTGTTGAATCCGATTGTGAAACAGGCAGTTTAGATACATGCAACGAACTGAGCCCACTTATGTGACTACTATGAGCAGAAGTGCAATTAGAAGTGCCACCTGCCAAACGACGCATACCACTTTGCTTTGAATTTGGTCGTGAATTGTTTGGCGTTGAGTTTGCGGTGCTGCTAGTGCTTGAGCTAGCAGTAGAATGTTGTTGTTGTTGCTGTTGTTGTTGCTGCTGCTGCTGATAACCACTTGGTGACGGGCAACCAATTGTGTTAGTGCTGTGATCACGCATTGCTGGCAACGTCTTAGTAGTGCATTTACTATTATTGCTGCTACCAAGCTCATCGACTGTTTGCGTGCCGGTTGTACTTGTATTGAGTGCTGTATTATCCGTTTGTGTAAAATTATTGTAATAGCGTTCGACGTGTCGCTTCATATGATGATCCATGGAGCGTACTTGAGATTCTATTTGCGCATTTAGTTTTGTATTGATTTCCTGTAGGCTGTGCAGACGTAAAAAAATTTAAATTATGTTTTTTTTTTTTTTTTTTTGTTTCAGTTTTTCAACCTCTTAAATGTACACTTACCTCAGCACCTGCGTCTCCAGATCAGCTATATGCGTTTCGTATTTGGCCTGTACCGTATTAAAACGTGCCTGTACATTGGCTAGTATCTGCTGTGCCTTACGATCCTGTTCCTTGGCATCGGATTCAAGTTGCGCTATGCGCTGTTCCAATAATTTACGACTGCTAACATTTTCCTGATCGTTTAGCGAGCAGACGCCTGGATTTTTGGAAGCAACTGCAATAATATGCAAAATAAAATATGTAAATAAAAACACAACAAATTTATAAATTAAACCCATGCAGTCAGTCACGTACCTATTAACGCCGACACTGAATCTGGATGCTTGCGCATTAGTATGCGTTCCATTTCGCGACACTGACGTTGTAAATCTTGTATCACTTTGACATCTTTGTCTTTTTGTTCGAGTACACGCTTTCGCTCCTGTTGACTTTCATCAAGTTCGGCGCGCAACGTTTTTTGCAATTCGACGGCATCAGCGCGATCATTACGCGCTGCTTGCAGTTCACTGCGCAGCACATTCGCACACTCATTGAGATGTTGTACATCGAGTTTAAGCATTTCCGATTCATCTTGCAATCGTGAATTTGTATCACGCAATGCACGCTGCATTTGTGACATGGTTTCGTGTTGTATACGCACCGCCTCCAAACGTTCCTCAGTATCCTTTAGCTTTTCTTGCAGCACCTCGATTTCCTGCTTGAGCGAGTGCTCGCGCGTTATTGATGCCGTGACTTGTTCTATGGGTGAACTAAGCGTTGAGACAAGATGCTTGGGCGATGAACCAACCGATTTGTCACTGTACATGGCCATCGGTTTAATAGGCGCCGTCGAATATGTCGAGGCGCACGTCTTAACCATTGTTATTGCGGCGGTTGTTAACGTTGCTTGTTGCTGTTGTTCCTGTCCTGTTGGCTGTCGTTTGTATGGAGCATAGGCTCGAGGCTGTGTTTGAGTTTGGTAAGCTAGGCCGCTGCCGCCAGCGCCGCCACCGCCGCCACCGGCAGCAATACCACCACTATTGCTGCTGCTATTATAACTATTACAGTTGCCATTGTTGTTGTTTTGGCTATTACTTTCATGCGCGTGCGCTTGCAATGTGTTGGTTATGGAGCCGCGACGTGCATTCAGCATAGCATTAGTAACGTTGCTGTTTGTGCTACTGTTACTCATAATACTATTGTTGGTGCTGCCGCTGCCGCCGACGCCAACACCAATACCAATGCCAATGCCAGAGCTTGCTGAATTGCGTCGTGAGCTGGCAACAGTGCTAACAGAAATACCTGATGTTGTCTCGCTTGAGGGTTGACGTCGCGCTGGACTCGATAGTTGTTGCGTTATGGACGCTGCTGGCGATGATGCGTGTTGCTGATGGAGCTGTTGCTGTTGTATACTGCCGCCGCCACCGCTACTATTGCTTGAGCGCCGACGAAATGTGTAATCGCATTTCGTGCCGACACGTGCAACAACACCTGACAGCAAAGCCGATGCTAACGGTGATGATGATGACGACGACGACAATGACGGCGCCCCAACCGCTGTTGTATGCGTTGTAGTTGCTGTTGTCGTTGTACCGTCAGTCCTTGCCACAGACGTCGCCCCTGTTGTAGCCTTTATATCAACGGCTGACGGTGTTGTTGTTAACGGTGTCGTTGTTGTTGTTGTTGCCTTCACAGCTACGTTACCTGCTGTTGTTGTTTCAGTTTCGACTATTTGCCAGGGGAAAGACTCATTCGGCAGCTCTAGTGTTTCAATTCCTTCCGTTATTTCCTCCATCTACAAAAATATTTCAAAAATAAAAATAAATTAAAAACGGAGGAGAAAAAAAACAACAACACATACGTATATACGCGCGTACGTAGTGTAAAAATCGCATTTGACATATTAAACAAAACGGCAAATGGTGCAGTCGTATACGCTTGAGTTCTCAGTCTTTAGGCTATTTATGAACTGCAAGGTTGTGTTTCGTTTTTTTTTTTTTTTTTTGGCTTTATGTTGTGAATCAAGTTTTGGAAACTTATTTTTATTTAAAAGCCAACTTAGCATTTTTAAAAAATTGCATCAAATTATTTTCAGATTTGTTTTGCAAGAAATCAGATTTTCATTAATTGAAATTATTATTTTATTGGCTTAAATAGTCGACACGTCGAGTTGATACAGGTTTACGTGTTATCTATAAATTTTTGAAAGAGAAGCACACACAGCTAGACTAGACTCAACTAGAAAACACTTAAAAACTGTTTTTAAAAATTCGTTCAAATAAAGATTCTTAATTAGCTCGCCGAGACGAATTGATTCATGTCTGTCTGTCTGTCTGTAGCGACTCGCGATTTATTCGTTCAGTTGTAAAGCTGGTCCTGGGTACTTTGTATGTTTAAATCAAACTGATACACTTACTTAGGGTAAAGCACTCATATGTTCTTAATTTTCTAGCGACCCCCTATATAACCTGGGTTTATGTGATTTATGGTTCTTTGGACGTTCTAAATTTACCATATTGTAAATATTACCGCAATGGTAAATAAGGCAAAAGGTATTCTTGGTCCTTTATAAAGCCTTAAGAGTTTGACGATCGCTACATTATTTAAATTCTTTATATCTACTTTAATTTTAAGCCGAATCGATCTTGAAATTTATCTAATGTTTTTTAAATCTGTGCAAAAATAAATTTGGCTTTTTTTAATTGGTCTACTAAAGATTATCTTTCGTTCTACACTGATCGTTTGAAACTTGTTTGGTTGGGAACCCCTGGTTTTAAATAGTTGGTTAGATAACTGCCATGACTCCATTCGATGTATGTACAATAAATTTTACAATGTTTTCCCTTTTAATTGTTTCTTAAATTCTATAAAAAAAAAAAAGATATACTTCAACAAGTCTGGATATTTCTTACTCTATTAGTTTTAAAATTCTTTTGCTAAAAACCCGAAGATTTCAAAATAACTGCTCCCAAAATCACTGGACAGGAAAATATTAAAACGTGATCAAATTTTTATTTTCAGTTAACTTTTTTAAATTTTATTTTATTTAAAATTTTTTGAAACTCAGTCAAAACCAATATTAACAAGCAAGAACGTTAACTTCGAAAGAACCAAAGCTCAAATACCCAGCACGCGAAACTTTATTCATTTTCTTAAAAAAAAAAACAAAAATGGAAGGTGAGTTTGTATGGGACTATATGTTATAGTGGCCCGATCCTTGTCATATTGATAGAATATTAATAGGATAACAGTGAAGTGATTTTCACAGATTGGAGTGAATATATCCATAAATAAGAACTATTTTCATACAAAATCTAAAATGGGCGCTTGGTTTGTATGGTTGCCATATAAAATGGGCGTGGCACCTTTCTTTTGAAATTGGATGTCATTAGAAGTGCTTTTACCCATATTTGTAGTAAATTCATTTACAAATAATAACAGTTTTCATACAAAAATCGAAAAAATGGAAAGTTTGCATGGGGGCTATATCTAAAATGGGCGTGGCACCTTTTTCTGATATTGGATGGATGGATATTGGATTAAAAGTGTTTTTACCCGATTTGTAGTCAAAACATTCATAAATAATAACTATTTTCACACAAAAATCGAAAAAATTAAGTTTGTGGGGGCTATATCTAAAGTGGGCGTGGCACCTTGGTTCTGCTATACAAACTGCCTAGGAACACAAAGCTTAAGTTTAAAGTTTCAGGTCAATATCTTTAAAACTTTCCGAGAAAACGCATTGCAACAGACAGACAGACGGACAGACAGACGGACATGGCTGATTGATTCGTCTCGTCGAGCTGATCAATAATATATATACTTTATGGGGTCTCCGATGCCTCCTTTATGCGTTACAAACTTTCCGACAAACTGATAATACCCTTCACTATGTGTGGCGGGTATAAAAACAAAACAAACTGGCTATATTACGAAGTGAAAAAAGTATTGTTTGAAAAAAGTGAACGCTGGGAAAAATAAAAATAAATCTGGTTCTAAACAGAGCAACATATTTGAATATTTTCTGGGAATATGTTCAAAAATTTGTTTAAATATTTTATTTTCACTTTGCGAAAATATATCAACGCCGCTAATGGTCATACTATAGATCTAGTATTGTATTTTTGTGTGTGTGTGTGTTACGGGTATTTAAGCTTCGGTTTTAACAAATTTTTTTCTTTATTTATTTTGCTTTTCTACATACAAAAAGTTGAACTGTTATTACAGTTATCATCTTTTCTTTTCTTTTCTGTACATCTTTTCAAAGCATTTTACTTCTTATTCAAAAAAAAAGCATATACGGGGAGATACTAGTATGTAGCATTGTCTATGACGCCCACTCAACTCTCGCTTTCAACGAATTTAGTTGAAATTTTACTTGTTGTTCCCCATACTCGTATATGTATGCATGATGTATACCATACATCTCTTTTACATCTCAAACAAACTCTTTCTATGTTCGTTTGTTCGTTTGTTTGTATATCATTAGAGATTCTACCTGGCTGGCTGGCTGGCAGGCATGTTCGTTAGTTGTCTTTGTTGCTTGCTTATTGAACATTTATTCCATATATTCCAAGACACATTTCAACAATATTGCGCGGCGCACTTGAACTGCCGTCACGTCACGCAGCAGTCAAAGCATACAAGCCAACAAGCAATACAATCTTTAATTTTGAGCTTAACATAAATGATCATCATCCTTATTATTTTGTTGTTGTTGTGTTGTTGTTGTTGTTGTGTTGTTGTTGTTTTTGTTACTCTTGTCGTTTTATATACCCATCACACATAGTGTTTATGGGTATTATCATTTTGTCGGAAAGTTTGTAACGCATTAAAGTAGACCCTTGTATATATTGCAGAACAAGACGAGACGTATTGATCTAGCCATATCGTCTGTCTGTCCGTCTGTTGCAAGTATATATTGATATGGATCGGGTCAACGTAGCATATAGCACCCATTTCCGAGTTTAATTTATGAAAATTGACGTATGTTGTGTATTACAACTTCGGTTCTATCTTAAATTTTTAACGTTTTTACTTATTTCTTATACGTTTTGTCGTTGTCAAAGCTGTATTCATGTTACGTACAAGTAGCTGTCATCGTTGGCTGTTGTTATTTTATTTATTTCGCTTTTTTTTTTTTTTTTTTTTGGGTTCGGCAATTGAATAAACCTTGTTTCTACTTTCCATTTTTAACAACAACAACCACTGTAAAGGCAACAAAAGCATATAGAAAATTAGACAAAAAAAAAAAAAACTTAAAAAAAGTAAAAAAAAAAACCGCACTAGATCGTTCACTTTCGTCTTTTGTTAACCCCTTTCTGGTCTGTGCCTATTTCTCTTGGGAACTTCAAATCTAGCATCATGGAATTGCATTAATTTTGAACATTAATCAATAATGGGTTAAGCTATTGAAAGCTTTTGCTGCAGGACAAGAAATTCCAATGCATTTTTTACCTTTTTTTTTTTTTGCTACTTTGACCAATTCCTGCTGGCACTCATCTGCCTGATTAACCCAAACAAATATTGCTCATGGCTATACTTAACAAATTTTTTGCGAGTAATTTCAATTAATAACAACAACAAGATACATTTGTATCTAGATACAATTTAGAAATTGCCAAGCAAAATAAATTGATTGAACGCTTATTTTGTGTATTCGCTTTTAATTTCTTTCTATTATAATCTTTTCATTTTCTAGCGCTCTAATTATGTTTATATGTATACGAGTATGTGTGTAGCTACATAAGTGCAATTAAAATTATTAAGGACAATTTCACTACTTGAAGCTGTTGAACATATCGAGTAAACACTCAAAAGCACAAGCTCTTTTTTTTTTTTAAAGTGAAAGGAGCAACACCACACAAAACAATAAACTGAGGAAGTGATTCAAATAATTAAAAAATGAAAGAATGAGTTTGCGTAGGTGTTGCACACATTGAAGAAAAAAAAACAATAAGAAATAAAATAAAATAATGTCAATTTAAGACGATGACGACGACGACAACATAAAAAAAATTTTACATTGAAAATCAGAACAGCAAACCCAGAAATTGCAATTGAATCAAAAAAAAAAAAAAAAAAATAATAATAAAAAAATTACTGGTAATAAGTTTTAGACTCGATTATAAATGAAATTTTTTTGGTGTTACTAGATTTAGATTAGCGAACTATTCTGAGGAATCTCAGACCTGACACTGCTAGACATAAAAGTGAAGCTAAAGATGTGGAGCACACTCATTCGCATATTGGTAAATGGAGATAGAGCAGCATCTACCATCTGTAAGAAGTCTCTCCGAATGGACGGAAGTATCACAACTCCTATCAATGTCCATGAATATTATGAACAAGAGGTATAACATTTACAAAGATGGTCAACAAGCAAGAAAATTTGCACATTTGAAAACGTATATGAAATAAAGCCACACATTATCAAGTGGTATACAGACAGATCTCTCGCCGACGAAGTTACCGGTTTAGGTCTAACTGGCTCAAGGACCAAACTTTGAAAGTCTTTAGAAAGTTACATGAGTATCTTCAAAGCAGAGATTGGTGTTATAATTCGTTGTGCAATTTTATGGGTGAGTCAGGCAAACGCACTTAAGGCACTTCACTCTGCTATAGTAAAGAAGTACAGGTAGTATAGCTACAATATGATCTATAGTCCTTAATTTAAAAACAACTATTGTGTGTGCCTGTGCATTCCAATAACCCAGAAAATAAACAAGCAGATTTTCTAGCCATGAAGCGGGCTGCAACTTCGTTGACAGGCTTAACCATAAACGGCCAGGAATGAAAACTGAACTTTCAGACAAGCCAAGTTTCTAATAGAGGTTTCATCCCTAAACCCCCAGAAACATTTGTAAGATTGAACAGAACTCAGCAAAAGGATTATAAAGTATGACTTTTAACCATTGTACACTGAGAAGATACCATAATTTAATAGGGATAGTATATAGATGCTTAATCTGGAGAATAGTTACAGTTCGTAGGTCTTAATATATTCTTGACGGTCAATCTTGCTACAAATCAATGACGAAACTGTTATATGTTCTCTACACGCCTAGATGCCGATAGCCTGATGATTTAGACTTTACAGACATAGAACGACGTCCCAGATGAAAATGAATTGGAGACTTTACTAGAGCAGGTGACACAACATGCGATTTGTTCGATACAGCATTCGTATGCACTCCGAAAGGTGGAAGAAAGTAGTGCCCAGCGATGGGCAATGACTTTGAAGAAAAAAAGGTAACCGCATGTTTTTTACTTAATAACCAATTTGATTACTTTTAGAAATATCCTGCTTCTAGAGCAAAGAAATGCTTAGGGTATACTTTGATGACTAACAGAACTGAACGCTAATACAAGATAAACAAGGAAAAAACGTTAACTTCGGTGGAACCGAAGGCTGAAATACCCGTTACACAACACTTTTAATAGTTTATATGTTCATCAGGTGCTTAGATTAAATTTCACGATGAATTTGGTCAAATTTGTATGAAGGCTTTATGTTATATTTGCCCGATCCTTACCATATCGAAAGTGTTCACTTAGGGTGGACATTGGAATTGATTTTACCAAATTTAATTGAATTCATTCAGAAATAATAAATGTTTTCATATAAAAACACGAAAATGGGCGGTAAGTTTGTATGGATACTATACATAAAAATGGGCGTGGCGCCTTAGGTTTGACATTGGATGACATAAAAAGTGTTCTTACCCTATTTGCATTAAATGTATTCATAAATAATACGTATTTTCATACAAAATATCGAAAAAAGTGGTAAGTTTGTATGGGGGCTATATCTAAAAATGGGCGTGGCAACATTTTTTTGATATTGGATGCCATTAGAAGTATTTTTACACTACATTGTACTAAAAACATTCATAAATAATAACTATTTTTATACAAAAAGTCGAAAAAAGTGGTAATTTTCTATGGGGGCTATATCTGACCTTGGTTCTGGTATACAAAGTAACTAGAAGCACAAAAGCTTAAGTTTAAAATTTCAGGTCAATATCTTTAAAACTTTCCCAGTAACAGCCATCGCAACAGACAGACAGACGGAGAGACAGACGGACATGGCTAAATCGATTCGTCTCATCGAGCTGATCAATAATATATATACTTTATGAGGTCTCCGAAGTCTCCTTCAATGCGTTGCAAACTTTCGGACAAACTGAATATACCCGTTAGCACTTTGTATAACGGGTATAAAAATGGTGATATTTTCGAAAAGATGCAGTCTCTTTTCAGTCTAAATATCAATTGGGTTTGGTAAATTCTTACAGAGTTCCATTTTTATTGATTGGCTACAGGGCATTTTTTCAAAGAAGCCTTTTTTGATTTTGCACGCGTTAATTCTTATAATTTAATTTATTTATTTATGTATTTTTTTATTAAATCGATCCGATTGTTATGTCAATAAGTAAGGAAGTAATTAACAGTTTAATACTAATTAAAATTAAATTTTACTTGACTTGACACACTGACTTGCTAATTTTGTATGTATTTCTTTTATCTTTTTTTTTTTTTTTTTGTAATGTAAAAGAAAAAAATTAAACAAATTAATTGTTGGTAAATAATGCAAAATGTGTGTGTTTTTTTTTTTTTATAAGAAATAAATTAAAGAAAATTGCTTTGGCTATTTTCATATTGATCACATTTTGTGTAAATATAGAAAGTCAACAGCAACAAAAGCAACAACAACAAATGATAATGGTAATAAAATTAACAAGCAAACAACAAAAACGATAGCATCACAAGTATACTATATATAAATACATACATACATACATAGATACATAGTTACATATGTATATATGTATGTACATTATGTATGTACATATTTACATAAACTAGATTAAATGGCGTAGCAGAAATTGACAATAAAACGGCCAACAAGCATAGCAGCAGCAGCAACAATAATAACAACAACAACAACAACAGTGATATCAACAACAGTAGCAACATCGTCAACATCAACAGCAGCAACAGCCACAACAGCAGCAGCAGCAGCAGAAGCAGAAGCATTGTACAATAAAATGCACACTTTGCATAGTTTAGCTAATAGCTTAAGGAGTTTTTAAACGCATATTTAACAAGCGCGTTTTGAATGAACATAAAAGAAAGTGAAGCTGGTATTGGTAGGTAAAATGACAAGACAAAAAAAAAACCTAAGAGAGATAGATAGATAAATAGACAAAGAGAGCGTGATAGTGAGTGTGTCAACAAAAGAGAATTGAGAGGATAGTCATCATATCGAGCCAAGCCGAGCCGAGTAGAGTCGACTCAAGTCAACTCGTGTCAAGCATGTCAATTCAAAGAATGTCAACGAGATGTCCGAAGAGCAATATTGAAAACTAAGCAAAAAAGAAATGAGACAGACAGACCGACAGACGGGCGGACGGAAAGACAACGAGTCAAATTAACATAAAAGATCGATCAACAACAACAGCAACAAAGCAACAGCAACAATAAAGATAACAACACGCTCGTTAAGATTCATGCAACCAAGAGATATGATCATATAAACGTATGTACGTGTATGCCTATAGATAACATATGACATAGTGCGTTTAATAATTATAGAACACGAATAACACTATGGAACAAATTCAGGCTAGCAAAAAAATTTATTTTCTTTTGGGGAGGGGGAGAGAAAAAAATTTAAAAAAAAAAAAAAAATTTTACCCCAAAAATATAAAAAATTAAAAAAAAAAAAATAGAAAATTCGAGATAATATAAACAAACCGAGCGAAACGGTCTTCTAATTTGGCCCATATTTTCACCCGCCCAAAATGGACCTGAATTTGTTCCATATTACTGATGTTTTTTTCGCTCTTTTGTAAATATTTATAACAGTGAATTCACAGTTCACAGTGAGTACAACTAAATGTTTGCTGTGTACTAAACTCATTCATTGCGCATTGCATCTAGATTTGTTTATAGTCTTTGATCATGAACTTTTGTAATATGGCAGACCTCTAATAACTATGAACTTTTATATGCAAATTTTTACTAAATTTAAGCTGCAACACTTTTTCGAAGAGAGAAAAGAAAGTAAGGGCAAAAGGAAAAGAGAAAGAAAAAATTTCGCTCTGTTAATAAGTATCAGAATATAAACATAATAATCATTTAAAGAATTTTTTCTTATCTATGCTGTTTCTAGAGAGTCAGTAAGTCAGAGTAAGAAGGCAAGGTAGACCCTATATAGTATGTATATATATTCTTGATCAGCATTAATAGAAGAGTCGATCCAGCTGTAACCGTCTGGCATACTGTCTGCCGTATGAAAACGATTTTCTCAAAGACTTAAAGAGATAGGGCCAACATCTTTGAAGTGGCCATTTACAAATGGTTTTTCTAAGTTCATTTTAAGCGGTAGCCCCCCATACAAATCTACCTTAAAATTTTGGGTTTTTCCATAAACTCTTCTTTGTTCAATATTCTAGAAAATTTATGCCTATGATAGTCCCAATGAAATATCCTAATATGTGTAGAATCAAAATATTTTGGTATAGCCCTATACAAATTTACCACATTTTTGTAATTTTTGTATGAAACTCCAACACAACAAAGATTGGGTACAGAGAAAACTGTGATGAGAAAATATGCTCACCTCTGTTTAGAAGCAAAAATAAAACGCAATGTTTTTGTTTGTTTTATGACTTTGCCTATATCTGCAATGTGGTTGTTGTTGTTGATTTATGACTTGAGCTTGTGTGTTGCAAAAGTCAATTGGTACAAAAGGGTGCGGTATGCTGTGAGACATATACATATATTTAGATTGGTGTTTTTGTATTTAATACGAAACTATGTTGACTTTCTTTCTGTTCCATGATGCAATTATAACAGGTGTAGTATTACGAAACCGTTCGCTTACATAATTTTAACATTGTAAGCTTTGTTCCATAGGTTTGTATGTAGAAGGCTAGAGTATGCCAAAGTTATCTCACCAATATATCTGAACAATATAGAAAGAATCTATGCATCTTTTATAATTATATCATAGACTGTTTTCATTAAAACTTACTTGTAGTTTCAGTATAAAAAAAGATTTTGCTGAGCCTAGAAACATTTGTTAATGGCCCCGATAAAATGTCTAAATTTGATCCAGATTGACAATATATAAAATTCATTCATGAGCATTGAAAGCAAAGCTAATTATTAACTGATCTGTCTTAGGCATATTTAGAGCAATAAGCAGTTTAAGATTTATTTTTTTGTTGTTACAATTATTGAGCGCACTGTTGAAATGTAAAAAAAAATAAAAATTAGTGAGTATTTAACAGGAGTTGCATCGCTGCAAACGAGACCAATAAGCGCGTGAGCGGCAGACAAACAAGCGAAGCGATGATCATGAGAGTGAGTAAACATCATAAGAAATCTGCGACCGGCCAAGTTGATCAATAAGTTATTGTGCGCATGAGTGAGCGTTTCGGTATATCGTGTGTGTTTGTTTGTGTGTGTGTCAAACTGTTTGTATGTGGGGACACTTGAGAGTTAAGCACAGCTTTTTACAGCATTTTAACAGCGTTTGAGCATGCGCATTTACATACATAAAAAAAAAGCTAAAAAACGAATTATTTAAAGCAAGCAGCTGCCGTTTGCGTTTGCGCTTGTGTTTCTGTTTCTGCTTTTTGCTGTTTCGGTTTCTGTTGCTGTTGTTGTTGCTATTGCTGCTACTTCCACATACATAAACGCAGACATTTACGAATGAACGAAGAAGAAGACGACGACGACGTCATCATTGTCTAGCTGAAACACTCAGCACGTCGTGAAATGGCAATACTTTCCCAGTTGCGGTATAAAAGCGCTTGACGACCAATGGGACATGTCTCATTAGTGTTTAGTGTCAGATCTCGCAAAGATGTTTGTCGGGAGATCATTAACAGTAACAGCAACAACAACAACAACGCCAACAACAACAAGATGCAGAAGAGCAAAACGTTTCAATGCATTACTTGCTTTAACATTAACGCTAATGTTTAGCGCACAATTTGGTAATGTCGTCTTGGGCATGTCCATTGATCGTTTAGCTGTGGAGAACAATGAACTACAACAGCAACAACAGCAAGAACAACACATACCAGAGTCAGAATCCGAAACAGAAACAGTCGCAGCAACACAACAGTTTATCAAAGATGATATGCTCGTCGATGATATGCAATTATCAGCAGTGCCCGCTGTTAATGGCGTTGATAATACGGACATGTATATGCTGGTACCCGCAACAATAGCAGCTGGCGTACAAGATGCAGAACAGGCAGTGAACAAGAATAGCATCGAGAATGGCAATAGCAATGCTATTTATGAAGAGGAATCTCTACCTGTCAGTGATATGCTTATGCTAGAAAGTGATGATACACCGGCGGTACAAATGGTTGCGCTACCAAGTGAAGCAGCAGCAGCAGAAGCAAACAACGTCGATAGTGTTGATAGTGTTGATGATACGCCGCTACCAATGCCTGAATTATTCCAAGATGTTATGGAAAAACTGGAGGAGTCTGAAGAAGAAGATGCAGAAGCAGACGTTATGCCTGCAGTTATAGCAAAAGAGCAGCAGCCAGCAGCGGAAGCATCCGTAGAGAATACTACACAACAGCCACCACTTTTCGAAACAAATGAAATATCGGAACAGGATGAACAAGAAACACTTGTGGAAAATGTTGCCGAAACAGTGCCACAAATATTGGCAACAGTTGAAACAAATGACAATGAGCAGCATGTAGCAGCTGATGATCAGCAGCAGCAGTCGCTCTCGGATGTGCCAGCAAACGAGGAACAAATTTCGCCAATAAGCCAAGAATCACTACAATTGGAGAATGCTGCGAATGTAGCTGAATCTGCAACAGATGTAGCCGAGCTAAATAAACTGGAAGAGCAGGAGGACAACGAAGAAGAAGAAGAAATGGCTGCAATTACTGAAAGTTTTACAAATGCAATCGCCGCCGAAGCCGCCGATTCAGTAGTTGCTGTTGAAGAAGACAATAAACCATTAAATGATGAAGAAAATCATCAAAAAGATGACAATGACAATGAGAAAGTGCAACATGAATTGGAAAGTGTAAATAATACTGATACGGTTATTGAAAAACTCGAGGAGTCACAGGAACAAGAGCAACAACAACAACAACAACAAGATGAAGTGCAAGAGAGCATTAGTGCTACAGAAGCAACATTCATGAGTGAAATTGCTAGCGGCCTTGAGGAGGCACTTGTTAAAATTGAAGAAGAACAACAACAAAACGAAGAAGCGGAAGAAGAAAATAAACAAAATAACGAACAATCAGAAACAAACTTTGAAGCCGATGAGCCTGCAAAGATTATCGATATGGAAGAGACGCAGCAACAAGAACAACAACAACAACAACAAGAAGAAGAGGAAAACATTGAAGTTAGTTCACAGACAGTAGCTGTACCAGAGATGGCGGAGGAACCAACTGAGCATAAGGATGCCATTGAGTCGAACATTGACGCAGAACAAGAATCTATGAATGTTGTCAATAATGATGAAATAGCAACAGTTGCACCACAGCAACAAATGGAAGAAGAACTCATAGACAACATAGAGAATGTTAACGAAGAGCAACAAAAGGTTGACAACGCTGCCGATGATACTAATAATCTTGAGGAAGTTGTTGCAGAAACTGCAAACAATAATTTAGAAAACGTAAAACCAATAGTTCCGGAGAAGTTAGTCGAAGATGCGCAGCAATTGAACAGCAATGATGAAATAATTGCTGCAACCGAAGTTAACATAGCTGAAGATACAATGCAGGAATCCGTCGTTTCGCCGATTATTGCCGATATTGAACAACAAACGCAACCTATTGCAGTATCCATTCAAAGTGATGTGCCACCAGTACCGGAAGTATTGATTGCTGAGCAGCAATCAATACAAAATGATGCTATTGAAGAACAACAGCAGCCACAATCGGAAATAATTGAAGAAATTAAGAAAACGGAAGCGCAACAACAAATGGAAACGCTTCCACCAAATGATGCTGCTGCTACATCTATGCTAACAACAATTATTCAAGTACCAAGTAACACCATGCAAGAACAACAGCAACAACAAAACCACAAATTTTAGCAGATATAATGCCGCTGGCGCCGCTGGAAACGAATGCTCCAACAAATGCATGCGAAAATGTTGCCGATAGTGTGCTGAATTATGTAAATGCTTCATTTATACAAAAGCAACCAGTAACTCAGGAAACTCTAAAAACCGAGCCCGAAGTTGAAAAATTCAATGCGCATTTACGTCGTTATGATGGTGCTCAGGTCTGGCGTATTGTTGTACAAAATGATAAGGATAAAAAAAATGGCCGATGAATTGCAAACAAAATATGGTAAGATCACAAAAAAAAAAAAAAAAAAATTGATTTGCTTTTTTTTAACAATTTGTGAAATTTTGGAACTTGATTCGTGTCACGTAATATTGCATGTTTTTTTTTTTTTTTTTTTGTATTCGTAATACTTCCCATTTTTTTAACATTTATACATGTGCTGCATTAAAAATTAATGTTTTTGTAGTCGTCCGGGGTAGCTGCTACACGTGCGACATTAATTATAGCTTAACTCATTTAATAATTTGTAGAACACAAAGAGCGCTAAAATCATTTAATAATTTATTTATTTTTGTTATTTGTCAAATTAAATAACAATGCAGTCAGTCAAGGTTAAACAATGAAAGTATAAATCTATTAACACAAAAACGTGACGTGAGAAAAAAAAAACAGACGGACGGACAAATTGGTAACTACTGACTACTTAAATTATTAGTGGATAATTTTTAATGTCATTTCTGAAGAGAAAGACTTAATTCAACTAACACATTCCACTTTCGTTAAAATATTGCGGAAGTGAAATTGAGAACATTTGCAAATTTTGCGGAAGTGAAATTAAGAATGAAGCTGTAAGCGAATCGAAAGTTTATAATTTATTATAATAATGAAACTATTTAAATTTTTTTATAAAATATTTTGATTTTCTTTTCTTTTTCTAGATGGACAACTCTGGAAGGAAGTGAAACAAGAGGTTGACTATTTACTAAAACCACAAGTATTAGCTGCTGCCGAACGTCATATACGCTCTGCAAATCTTTCGCGTATTGTGCTTATTGATAATCTACAGCAAGTCATTGAAGTGGAAAATCCACCAGCGGAGGAAATTGCACAGCTACAGAATCGTAAGGGTAAGTGTGGTCGTTCCTTACGTTTTACGTTTTTTTTTTTTTTTTTTGAAAAGTTTTAAAACAAAAAACATGAAAAATTTCAAAAGTTTTCCAATTTGAAATTTATTTAATGCGTTGCAGTTCATTGTGCACGCCATTTCCATGAGGCAATGTGATGGTTTTTTTTTTTTTTTTTTTTTTTTTTTATTTATGAAGTGTCTGCGCAAATGAGCGTTTAATGTTTTTATACCCGCCACACATAGTGTAAACGGGTATATTCAGTTTGTCCAAAAGTTTGTAACGCATTGAAGGAGACGTCGTAGACCCCATAAAGTATATATATTCTTGATCAGCACGATGAGATGAATCGATCTAGCCATGTCCGTCTGTCTGTCCGTCTGTATATTTCTAAGCATCTTTTTCGTTGAAGATATAAAGATATTTAGCTGAAATTTGGAACTTAAGCTTTTCTCGGCAACGACTATGTTATGTTCGAGAATGAGAGTGCCACGCCCATTTTTAGGTATAGCCCCCATACAAACTTACCTTTTTTTTTCGATTTTTTTGTATAAAAAATACTAATTATTTATGAATGTATTCGCTCCCAATTGGGTAAAAACATTTCTTTTGTCATCCAGTGCTAAAACCAAGATGCCACGCCCCCTTTTAGAGCATAGCCCCCATATAAACTGTCCGTTTTTCCGATTTTTATGCATATATTTACTCCAATTTGGCTAAAAACACTTCTAATGTCATCTAATGTCAAATCAGATGTGCCACGCCCTTTTTTTTGGTATAGCCCCCATACAAACTTTCCGTCCATTTTCGAATTTTTGTATCAAAATGGTTATTATTTATTCATGAATTTACTCCATATTGGGTAAAAACTCTTCCAATGTCATGGTGCCATGCCCATTTTTAGGTGTTTCTTCCATAGAAACTTACCGCCCATTTCCAGATATTTTCGAGAAATATGTTGTTATACATATCTGTATTTTTAGCTTAAAATTTTAAATTAATATTGTGTGTAAACTTGGGTGACCACTGATGAATACACATAAACTCTTTAAAGATTCGTGTGGCGCGTATTTGAGCTTCGGTGCTACCGAAGTTAACGTTTTTTTTATTGTTTTTTTGTCGCATTGCCAACATGCGACAGGGTAGCAAGCAAAAATATGCAACTAAACTGAAAATAAAACTAATCAGTATGTCAGTCGAGCGGATCTTAAATTTCTATAGACAGACGGACGAACATAAAAAAAAAAAAAAAAAAAAATGTTGGGGTCGTTATTGTTGTATGATCGAAGGTTTTTTTTTTTTGTAACAAATCGTGTTAAAAGTCAGTCCAAAATATTTATATATATTTACCTCTGTCAAACGTTAGCAATTTTTTTGTCATAGTGACAAAAAAAAATAAATAAAATAAAATAAAAACATGCAAAACGAGTCAATTCGTATAAATAAAATATAAAAAAAAAAGACGCAAGGAGAAAGTTGTACAAAATGCATATGTATAGTACATATTCATATAGACGATATAGTATAGCATAGAGCAAACTCTAGTTCCGTTCCCCCGCAATACAAATGTCGTTGAATGTCGCATTATTGCATGTCATATATAAACAACAAATTTATTGGGTGTTTTTGGTAATTGCCGATAAAGAAATTTATATTAACTTGCTTCGAGAAAAAAAAAAAACCCAAGCACAAAAAAAGAAGTACAACAAATAATATAATTTGTCTGTAACGCCTTTTTGACACCTTTTAACAATGATATCCATGTACAAGGATATCCAAGAAATTATTTTAGTTATAGAGAAAGAGCATATGAAAAAAGGCTATCCAGTCAGGCAAAACATGTCCTTTCACAGAACAGCATAAACATGATGTCCTGTCAAAGTGCTATAAAATTATAGCAGGTTTTACTTACGTTTTGGTTTAGTATTTTCTTTTGTTTTTTTGTTAATTTTGTGGTATGTTTTGCATAAATAAAGACACGAAATTCTAAACAAGCAAATATTCGTCGTCATCATTGGTTTTGGGTTAGGGCGCGAATAAAAAGTTACAATTACTTGCTTTACGTTTAATCTTATAGAATGCAGCCACAGAAAGGGGAATTGTAAATTTATTGGCAAGTTTGTAAAGTATTAGAAAAGACAGCGTTTTTAAGAGAGAAAGAGAGAGAGAGAGAGAGACTAACGTGTCCATGTGCATTGGTACTTGTACAGTTTTGAAGATATTGTGCTGAAAATTTTTTTTTTTAAAAGTCTGAAAAATAATTATATAATTTCTATAGTCTTCTGAACCCTTGGAAGATTTAATTTTTTATTTTTTAATACTAAAGTTTGAACTTCTCCAAGTGGAAGATTTAAGCTCTGAGATCTGCCAATACAGTCTCAAGACATATTTTCGACGTCTGTTCGCGAACCATGGTTCAAATTTTCTAACAAATTGTTTCGAGACTAAAAAATAGTAAAAAAAAAAAAAAAAAACACACACACAAAACAAGAAAATTTTTTTAATGTTCTTCCACGGTTCTAAATATTGCAAAAATTATAGAAACGCATATTTTTTTAGACCCCTCTTCGTAGTACTCAACTACATTATGGACTACATCTGTGTTAATTTAAAGTTTGGTTTGCGTGTAAATCAGTCAATGTGGATATAGACTAATTTTCTTCTCTATAAGATTACTGAATATATATTCCAAAGTATCTATGATAATATTTATTTGAATATTTCTCTCACAAAAGACAACAAAACTTTCTCAACAGCAACAGTTTTTGTTTAACATTTTGTTGTGTATTTAAGCTTTGGTTTTTTTTATAAAATTTACACTTTTTATTTTTCTAGTTTTTAAATTGTTTATTCTTTAAAGCGTTTGCTTTTGTTTAATCAATAAAAACTTGTTTTTCTATGCAAAATTTTACTATTTCCGTAAGAAAAGAAAATTTTCCACAAAAGGGTTTATCACAAATTACAATTACCCCTTTTTGTGTCTTATAATAAAATAAAAAAAAAACTTCGAAGTTGGCACATGCCAAATAGTAGTTGAGAGGGTAATAGAGTAGTGTATGCGCTATGGACGGACGGACGGACAATACATTTAATTTCCGTATATGCCAAAGCATAAATTTGTAAAGTAATTTCTAAAGCGCTGCTTCTCTGCTGCAATGCAATGTAGCCCCTTCCTTCTTTTTATGCATGAATGCGCCTTATTTATGTTATATGAAATATTTTATTTCTTTATTATTATTCTAGGACACCGTTTGACATGGCAAGCCTATCATCGCCTAGAAGATATACATGGTTTTATTGATTATATGGCCAAGACATATCCCGATATTTGTTCAGTTGAAACAATTGGTTACTCGGTACAAAAACGTCCGCTTAAGATACTCAAGTAAGTACATAAAAAATATATAATTTTTTGTTACGAATTTTCTAAATAAACCGAACAAAAAAAAAAAAAAATGAAATCTTATTTACAGAATATCCAATGGCAATTCAAGTAATCCAGGCATTTGGATCGATGGTGGCATGCATGCACGCGAATGGATTTCACCGGCTACTGTAACGTTTATTGCTAATCAACTTATTGAAGGCTGGGAAGATCTACCCGATACAATGCGTTCTATTAACTGGTATTTACATCCGGTTGCAAATCCCGATGGCTATGAATATTCGCACACAACCGATCGTCTGTGGCGTAAGAATATGCGTTCACATGGTCGCCAGTGCCCTGGTGTTGATTTAAATCGTAATTTTGGTTATAAATGGGGCGGCAAAGGCACCTCGGCCAGTCCTTGCTCTCAAACATATCGCGGCAGCAAAGCTTTCTCTGAACCTGAAACATTCTACATTTCGAAATTCATTAGCAGCTATCCACGCAATACATTCCAAGCGCATCTTTCATTCCATAGCTATGGTCAATATATATTGTATCCATGGGGCTATGATTATCATCTGACACAGGATCGCGCTGATTTAGATCGCGTTGCACGCCAAGCAGGCACGGTAAGTTTTTGCATAGACGAAGCAAAAGTTTTTACAAGCGTTTGAACATCTTTTTTTTTTTTTTTTTTTTTTTACAGAGCATTACCAAATCGACTGGTGTCAAGTATACGGTGGGATCAGCCGCTACTACACTCTATCCAGCTGCTGGCGGTTCTGATGATTGGGCAAGAGGTATTGCTGGCATTAAATACACTTATACCATTGAAATGGGTGATACCGGACGTTATGGCTTCGTGTTACCGGCTCATTTAATACATCCAAACGGTAAAGATGGTTACACTTTTGTCGAGACAGTTGCGCAGGCCATTAAACAGCGTGCAACAAAGGAAAGCCGTAAGCGTGCGTTTTAGTTAAAATTGTAAAAAAAAAAAAAAAAAGCAGTGGTGGGCACACACACATACAATTGAAGTAGTGCTCATATATAAACGAAAAATATTAAGTTAATTTATTTATTGTATTTATTGAAAAAAAAAACGTGCATTTTTGTTGTGAGTGAATTTATTTATTTTTTTTTTTTTTAAATCTTGTTAAAAGCTTTTAGTGATTTAATGCACAGAAAATTATTTATTGTATTTATTTATTTAAATTATTTATTTATATTATTAATATGATTATTATTATTATTATAATTTGTTAAATTGTATTTATTGTAAATGAATTTAAATAATTTTAGCCAATTGTTTAAATAAGTAGACTGAGAATGTTTAAAAAAAAATGTAACTCTCGAAGTCGAGAAAAAAAATAATCAAAAATACATTAAAAATTTAACAATTTGTAGAATATAAAATGTCCTTTGCATTTTTTTATTTTTTTTTTTATTCAATTTAAATAGTTTTTTTTTTCACTTTTGCAGTTTTTATGTCACAAAAAAGGCAGCAAAAAAAAAAAAAAGGAATAATTGTGCCAGTTTCAGAGGAGTCTGTCTAAGAAGGCATCACAATTGTGACCATGAACTTTTGTCAAGAAAATTTGTACAATACATTTTCTATTTTTTATGTACATTTCTTTATTCTATGAATTTTCTTTAAAAAAAAAGTCTGTGACTGGCTGCACAGAAGAGCATCAGGACGAAAATGGAAAAAAAAAGTGACGCATATTTAAGACAAAAGTTCACAATGAAAAAAAAAACAAGAAAAAACGTTAACTTCGGTAGAACCGAAGCTTAAATACCCGTCACACAAATCTTTAAAGAGTTTATGTGTAATCATCAGTGGTCACCCAAGTTTACACACAATATTAATTTCAAATTTTGAGCTAAAAATACAGATATGTATAACAACATATTTCTCAAATATATCTGGAAATGGGCGGTAAGGTTGAATGCAAGAAACACCTGAAAAGGGCGGGGCCACCATGATATTGGAAGAGTTTTTACCCAATATGGAGTAAATACATGAATAAATAATAACTATTTTCATACAAAAATTCGAAAATGGGCGGAAAGTTTGTATGGAGGCTATACCAAAAAATGGGCGTGGCACATCTGATTTGACATTGGATGACATTAGAATGTTTTTAGCCAAATTGGAGTAAATATATGCCTAAATAATTAGTATTTTTTTACAAAAAATCGAAAAAAATCGGAAAAAACGGAAAGTTTATATGGGGGCTATGCCTAAAAGAGGGCGTGGCATTTTTGTTTTGACACTGGATGACAAAAGAAATGTTTTTACCCAATTGGGAGCGAATACATTCATAAATAATTATAATTTTTATACAAAAATCGGAAAAAAACGGTAAGTTTGTATGGGGCTATACCTAAAAATGGGCGTGGCACTCTAATTCTCGAACTCATAATAGTCGTTGCCGAGAAAAGCTTAAGTTCCAAATTTCAGCTTAATATCTTTATATCTTCAACGAAAAAGATGCTTAGAAATATACAGACGGACAGACAGACGGACAGACGGACAGACAGACGGACATGGCTAGATCGATTCGTCTCGTCGAGCTGATCAAGAATATATATACTTTATGGGGTCTACGACGTCTCCTTCAATGCGTTACAAACTTTCAGACAAACTGAATATACCCTTCACACTATGTGTGGCGGGTATAAAAAACAAAAATTTGTGTAAAATCTATAAACTATTTTTCTTTACTTTTTCACTATAGGCATGAACTTTGGTATGTGGAATATTTGTGCACGTTTTTGTATTCGAAACGACTGCTTATAGATGGGACCAATGATCTAGAGTAACCAAGCATATTTTATTGTGCTCTACATGAAAGTATTCCACACAAAATGTATTCTGTCATCCCATAATATTGTATATACACATAAAATAATAATTTTAATAATTTTGCAAAATTCCATCTGCGAGGGTTTGAAAATCTTAAGATGCAGTTGAAGAGCTTTAACATTCATAATCATGGAAGATGTTCGTCATGTAACATCGAAATAGTGCTATCTAGTTCCGATCAGTTCCAAATCTTATTGTGGTTCTATTTTCTGTTGAAACTGAAAATGAGGTTTATAATCCTTAAGTCGGCAACAACGTTTAAAGTCAATAAAGTTTACGCTCTGCAAAACATGGAAATAGGTCCATAAGAATGAATCCCATTCTTGGTATAAACCAGCGCTGCAAACCACTAAAAAATTGGCAGGTTGATTCAGTGCTTCGCAATGCATTTGAAACGCTAATTGGATTCACTAACCGCTTTTTAGTCATTGTCGAACCACGGTTCCGGTTCGGTTCAAATGGTTCAAGTAATGCATATGTTAAAAAAAAAAATTTAGTCTTACATCAACCAATAAAATTTTGACTATTTGATATTTGTGATTGCGTAAAAGTTCAGCAATCTCGAGCAGTCTTACTTAAATCTTCTGGTAAAATCATAGCACTTAGCCGCTCTTCAGATTGATTAATTTTTCTCTAATGTTCACACGGCCTCTTATATGGTTCGGTTTTTGATTCAAAACAATTTTCTTACAGAAGCACTAGTTCGGCTCATGGTTTAGAGCAAACGAACGAAAATGCTGAGGTTCGTTTCGAAAAACGGTTTAAAGCCTCAATATAAGAAAAATATATTGTTAACTCGAAGAAACCAGAAAAAATAAAATTGTAAAGGGTATAGCCGGTTGAGCCTGGTGGAACTGGCCCCGAGATATTTAATATCTTTAAATGAGATTCCAAAGACTTTGACCTGACAAATTTTTGTGCGTATTATATTTCAGGATATCGAGTGAGAAAAAAATGTTCCGGTCTTTTGCCTCCGAGAACATTTTGTTCAGACGGATTTATGTGGTAGAAGAGCCGCCTGTCCTTTAGAATTCGATAGAAATTTAAATGCACAGGTATCAACCTTGAAGTTGAATTTAATTTTTCAAAGTCAAATTCTTAACTTGATGGAAAGCAAAATCCAGCTTAATGTCCTTGTTGGTTATTTAAGCGTTTCGATCGAAACAAGTCGTCTGATTCCAATATCGAAATCGTGTTAGTTCTCATGAATCTCATTCCTAGTTGAAGAGAACTAGATCTATTCATAAATTAAATCTTTTATGGCGATTCATGTTAATTCGCTCCATCTTCTTCAATTTATCTTTTAAAACATTAAAAGCATAAATTTAAGCTTAATAATGATTAACTTTGATCACAAACTGATTGCTGTTCACATTAACTTGAAAATGTTTTAATGAATTTTGTTAAATTGAAACTAAATTATTATGTATTATTATAAATTATTATGTAATACAAGCATTTAAAAATATATTTTGTATACTTAATGCTATTCTCATCAAATCTGATTAAGATGATTAATATTAAGTCGTTAAGCGTGGTAAAAACTTGACATATAACTATACACTATGTATTAGATTTAAATACAATTAATCTCTTGGAATGACGAACTCGTATGTGTGTTCATTTTATAATATTTTAATAGTAGCTTGGCCGTCTGTCTGTATTACTAACTCTACTACGACATCTTAGTCTTCAAAAAATCGATAAAAAGTTTTACACAATAAAAATAAATCTTATTACAATAAGTTTAATTAACATTTTGCGAA
This sequence comes from Leucophenga varia, assembly GCA_018903435.1. Taxonomy (NCBI): domain Eukaryota; kingdom Metazoa; phylum Arthropoda; class Insecta; order Diptera; family Drosophilidae; genus Leucophenga; species Leucophenga varia. Next base: position 1,055,884 of record JAEIFJ010001019.1, read on the forward strand.
AAGGTCAAACTTAAAAACTGTAAAGTAAAAGTCGATGTCGATTTATGGCGATTACACTGACAATAGCAATAATAATAAAAAAAAAACTAAAATTTATAACAAAATATATTAAAATTTATTATAAAGTGAAATTTGAAAAAAAAAAAAAAAAATATTTATTAAAAACACAACAGCGAAAATTTATTGTTAATGATGAAGCTATGAATCGAGTCTAAAGCGTTACATGAAGAGTTTGCGACTACATAATAGGTTAAACTCTGCTAATGATTGCCGTTTGGCAAAAGAAGGTTGAAGAACATCGAGTAAAGTCAAAAGTCAACGTTTACCAAAAGCATAGATATGCAAATGGTTGAATAATTATGAAATGTAAACCTATGGAAAGCAGGCAGCAAGCAAAGAAGTTGTCACACGTCATAATAATTCAAAACCAAAGCTATAATGCACAACATACAAATGTAATAAATTTAATTATAAGCTCAATTATTTAACTGCAAAAATAAACTACATACATACAGATGACAGCACAGTAAGTTTTATCAAGTACTCTATTGTATGTGTAAATCACACGTGTACTCATAAGTATGTGTGCAACTATTTTATTGTAAAAATGTCATAATTAAGAAAACTAATTAAGAAAACGTTACAAACTTTCCAATAAACTAATATATGAATATGAAAGAAAAATAAAAAAAAAAAAACAAATAAATAAATTTATTTGTTATTTCAAAGATGCGACGACTGTGATGCTCAATATTTGCAGACATTTGTAAAACGTTTGCGGTTTAGTGCAGATCGCTTTCAACGGTTCAACATTTTAAAAACAAATAAAAACAAATATGCGAAGTTGGAATATTTTTTGAAAAGCTTTTGCTTTTACTTGCAATAAGCTCAGCAGCAACTGTTGCAACGGTAGCTAATAGCAACAGCAGCAGCAGTAGCGATGCAGTTGCACGCAGCACATTTTTCATGCATTTACCATTTTTTGGCGGCGGCGTACGTAATCTTTTGCGTTATATACGCCCTAATACACATGTCGGACGTAAATCAGACTACCGCAGTGATTTCGATGAGAACTACATCAATTATCATGGCGCCCAGCTGTGGAAGCTTAACTTTAATACAACGCGTCAGCAGCTCAAAGAACATAAACCGCCAATGGAGTTGCAAAAATTTGTGGAGAAGTTTGGTAAGTAGCAGAAATTTTTGTTAAAAAAAAAAAAATATATTTTTTTTTTTTTTTTTTTGTTTAATTTTACATTCTAAGGCGTGTGTTGGCTAACTAATTAATTAGTTGAGTGGCAGGTAGCAGCTTTATATTGCGTTGAACTTTTGACCTGTTGACCGAATTGTGCACAGAAAAATGATTAATAATTTTGTAAGACATAAAATAGGAAAAAAAAAGAAGCGAGTCAAGAGTTGTCTGAATAATTTTTAAATTAAGTAAAATCATTAAAAGAAAATTCTAAAAATTTGACATTACACATTAAGTCGGAGTAGAATCGATTGGTGTGCAAAATATTGTTAAAAATTTTTTATCCATTCGATTTATTCGATTTTCTCATGGAACTCAAAATAGTTATTTTTTACAGTGATGACAACACTTTCGTTGATTTAATCACAGTGATTTAAAAATCGAAAATTCCCAAAAAGTAGTGATTAGCAATTGTCTTGTTCCTCAGTGAACATGTTCAGTTATTGGCGATTTTGTGTATCGCTCTTCGCGAACATTGAACTTGTTCAGTAATCGGTGTTTGTTTTTCGCGAACAGCGATTTAATCACTGCGATTTTCAAGTCACAGTCTCCTAATCACACTGCGAGCCAAAAATCACACGTTTCCAGCGCTAATGACATCTTCAAATCTTTTAACGCCTTTCCATTTTTTCAGATTTGGAAACAGCAAATATGTTAGTCGCAGAAGCCTTAATCAGAAGATATGCTGCATGGAATACCTTGGCGACATAGCCTTTTTTTCTTTGAAACATTTTATTCCAATCAAAGCTGAAACTGCTTAACAGTTCTGAATAGTTTCGTTTTATGCTTTTCAGAATCATCGAAAAACTGCTAAAATTTGTTCGAATTTTTGTTTTTTTCCAAATAAACAAACTTGTCTAGTTTCAAACAAAATGACGTAATTGCTCAACACTTCACAATGGTTTTTCGTGTATAACACATTAAAAACTACTAAAATTTAGAGGCGCTTGAGTGTAGACTCTATAACAACATAATATATCAAGGGATAAAGGGATTTGTTAAAAATTTGATATATTTATTTTTTTTTTTTTTTATTATAAAAACTTTACGTACAGCCCAAATTATGAATTAATAGATACGATAGGCGGCAAATTTGCTAATTTTTGGTATTTAATTTTTATGAATGAACTAATGACGAAAAGAATTTTGAATGCCTTCGGCATTTAATTTGAAATTTTCAGTCTACGAAACGCTTAATCGAAACGATCAGAGGTCATTGCCGTGTCCGATCAATCGTCAAGTTTGTATTAAAAGTTGTACGTTGACAAATCGTTATCGCCACATTGGCCTGTGTCAATACAACTTTGAACTTGAGAAATATATTTGTCTGAGCAAAAAAATTGTCAACGATGGCAAAAAGCGTTAGACCGGCTAGGCCAGGCTAGGCTTGCGTGGTCTATTCTTGCATAAATTGCGCATAAATCAAACGAGGCGTACAGAAATTCTTAGAAGAACTTTTTTTTTTTTTTGTATAGAATTTATTTTATTTTCGTTTTAGTTTGTTTGCGTTAAGCAAGATGTTAGCGTGTAAATTCTATCGAACAGTAACGGAAAAATTCATTTGGAACGCACTTCTATGCGTTACGCTTATAACAATTACAACAAGAACAAAAGTGATTTGTGCTAAGCTAAATAATAATAACTCCATTAGTAGCACAAAATATATAATATTACGCAGCGTACCCGGTTTACCGACATTCGGTTTGACCAATGCGGATGAGCTTTACGATAGCACAATTGAGAGTTTACAATGGTTAACGCCAAACGATATACGTCGTTTAAATGTTTTTTCACCGGATTCAACATATCAAATAAATCGACGTTATCGCAATGGTGCGCATGTGCAACGTTATTACGGACATCAGCTGTGGAAATTACATCAAACCGAGCTGAAAAATAGACAGCTTAAACTATTCTGGAAGCTATTTGGTGCGAGTGCACAATTTCAATCAAATTTTTAATATAAAAATTTCATTGTTTGATTTGTCGCTTTTCCTTTTTTTTTAGGCAGTGAGGTATGGAACATCAATCAGGATGGCGTTGATATACTCATCGATGATAAAAATACAGCACAAGCAAAAGCATTTATGGCACAAAGTGATTTTAGCTACAACATTATGATTGATGACATTGAAACGGCCATCGATGAGACGTACATTGAAGTGAATAATACAAATCCACAGTTTCCATGGTTAGATCGTGAGGCAACATTGATGAATTGGAATCGTTATCATGATTATGCCGATATACAGCATTTTATGCAGCATATACTGGAAAGCTATCCGGATAATTCAGAAATAGTGCAAATTGGTATTACCAGCAACAAGCGGCCACTGGAAGTCTTAAGGTATGTGTAAAATGGTTTTTTTTTTTTTCAAAGAATTCTCATTATTAAGAACTACTTCACAGAGTCTCCAATGGTGATCCCAATAATTGGGCCATTTTCGTTGATGCTGGACTGCAGGCACGTGACTGGCTCAGTCCGGCAGCACTCACCTATGCCATATCGAAACTAACATGGCTTTGGTCTACAGATGATGCTGCAGCGCATTTAATGCGTAATATCGATTGGTACTTTTTACCAGTCGCCAATCCTGACGGTTATCAGTATTCGCGCATTACCGATCGTCTGTGGACAAAGAATCGTCATTACGATAGTCAGACAGGTTGCTATGGCGTTAATTTGGATCGTAATTTTGAACATGAATGGGGTGGCGCTGGTTCTTCGGGTACGCCATGTAAGAATCTTTATCGTGGCAGTAAAAAATTTTCCGAATCTGAAACGCGTGCCATACGTAATTTTATGTTGAACCTAAAGGATTATCTAGGCGCATACGTATCATTTGGTGGCTATGGACAAGCCATTACATATCCATGGGGTGATTCCGATTATGTTACGGATAACGAACGTTCGCTGCATAAGATTGCGCGTAGAGCTGTACTCAATTTTCGACGTTTAAATCATGCCGAATATACAATGGGTGCCAGTTATCGTTTAAAGTTGTCACGCGCTGGTAACTCTGCCGATTGGGTACAATCACGCCTAAATCCACAATTTGTTTACAATGTATTTCTGAAGGATCAAGGTCGTTATGGTTACTTAATGCCACCGCATTATATTGTCGAATCTGGTGAGGAAGCATTTGAATTTTTACGCACGCTGGCTGAGGCGTTACAATAAGTTGGAAAATATGGTACACACATACATATACAATAGCTCATAATGACTAGTGGGCGGGTAGTATTAAATAATTAGCGTTTAATATTTATTTTAAATTTTTTTTATATTCTGTATTTTTGTTTTACTTTATTTTATATTTTTTTTTTTTTTGTTTTGTATAAATAAAATAATTTTTAGCTAATTTAAATAATTTTGTGCATAATTTTTAAAGCATACTTTTAGGGCAGCACACAAAATTTGTACTGTATACTATTAGGTTTCACTTTAAAGTATCGGAGTGGCCTTTTGTAGAATCTATAATTTAGAATTAACATTTCATTCACAATAAACGAAATGTATAAGCCTCTATAAAGACGACTTTTGCTAAACGAATTTGTTTTTAAGAAGGAAGAAGACTGCAGTTAAGTATGTTCCAGAAATGTTAAAATTCAACAACGCAAATTCTGGCACAAGAGTGCTTTTGAGCACATAAAACATCAAATTAAGTGGGTCATCTGCCTTACGGCTTTGATTTGATACACACAATGATTTCTGTATATTTCCAAACATCAAAAATAAACATTTATCAACGCTTTAAGAAGAATACTTTGTAAAGTTAAATACAATAAAAACAAAACAATCCTAGTATAATAAAAAAAAGGTAATTCCATGCTTTCTGAGTGTAATAACATTTCTGCATTTCCAGATATTTTATGCTAACTTTTCTAGATTAAGTTATAAAAAAATTAGTTTATACAAAAAGTCCTTACTTTGGACTAAACTTGTAGCGGAGAGGCTTGCAGTTTGCCACCCACTACACAGCTGGGCAGAAAAATAGGTGAAAATCACAAAATGTTCAAAATGTCAAGGAAAACTAAAAAATACCGTATTTCACAATCCAAAAAAAAAAAACTAATTTGTAAATATGGTAACACAGTTTTTTGACAATAAAAACAATAGATTTTAGTGAATAGGTAAAAAATTTAATTGCTTAAATTAAAAGAGTTATTTAATTTTTTTTTTAGATTTTGAAGAAATTAAACTAAATCAAGGTTTAGTTGTGACATTATAATTTTAGATAGTTTTTGGAGAAAAGACTTCTTCGCAAGCTTCGAGATGAAGCGAAAATACAAATTTGCTGCCCAAAAAAATCACTTTCGGTGATTTTTTCACAGTGACTTAAATATCGCAATGTCGCACTGCGAATAAAAGTAGTGATTTGCGATTTTCTTGTTCGCGAGTGAGCCTCTCCAATAATCGCTGATTTTTTTTTTTTTTTTTTTGCGAAACGCCATTTTATTACTGTTGCAGTTGCTAAATACACTGTGACTTAAAAATCACTCTTTTTGCAAAACTATCACTTTTATGAAAATATAAACACAAACAATTATTTATTTATTTTTTTTTTAACCACTTGGCGAAATTTTATTACGATAACAATCTTCCAAAAAAAAAAAAAAAAAAAAAAAAAAAACATCGGACAGATAAACTTTGCTTTCAATGCTTTATGGTCTACAAAGACTTTTACCTAAAGTCTAAGGTGTAAAAAAAATCTGCGAAAAATTATTATATAAACTTAAATTTGCGATAAATAAATAAATAAATATTGATTAATAAAATAGATAATATAATACTTATATATACAATAATACATACATAATTCAATCTGCTAATAAAAATTAGAATAACAAAAATCAACGATACTGAAAAATAGAAAGAAAGAAAGGAAAAAGTAAATAAATAATAAATTCTTATAATCGGGTTACTTTTAAAATGTTTTACTGTATACAACTACTAAGTAGATATAATGAATGTGTTTTTTTTTTTTTCTCACGCACATTTATGTTAATATTTATTCAAGATTTCATATATATATTTTTTTTTTTGCAACATCTTTGTTCATTTATTTATACAACCCTACAACTTTTATATGGTGTAAAGTGTACTACAAACTTATTTAAATATTCAACGAAAAAAAAAACTTGAAATTCCGTACTAGAAATTCGAAAGAAGAAACACACAACAACAAACAAAACAAAAAAAAAAAACACTTAAGAAAAATAAACTGAAAATAATAATAATAAATGAAAGAAAGAAAGATATAGACAGTAAGATAGATAGAAAGAGAGATGAACTTTCACTTTCAATAGACAACAACACTCTTTGAGTTGTATAAAATAAACAAAAAAAAAAGCACAACAACAACAAAAAAACTAATTACAATAGCAGCAGGAGTGCCTACAGTTCAGCAAAAGTAGTAGAGCTGTTGAAAGTGGGACGACCCGAGCAACCGATCGACCGACCGACCGACCGAACGAACGAACGACCGAGCGAACGACAAGTGAGAGAGGTAATGGTAGCAATCTTTAAAAAGTGCATCAAGTGAATGTATCTTTTTAGTTTTTTTTTTTTTTTTTTGTTAACTTTTTTGCATTTCAACTTGCATCTACGAGTATGTAACTCTTTGGGAATTATTAAAGTTGTTTGCTGTCAATTAAAACACGGGGAAAGGTGCTTTTTGCTTATTTAAACTTGTATAAATTGGGGGGCGTTTGGAAAATGGCAATGTCTTGGGACGCATACTCGTACAACACAACAAAAGGTGTATTTAAACAATGGCTTAAAGAAAGTGTTTTACACTATTTTATCTTTTTGAGAATGGTACAGCTAGTTACTGCACACAATTTACATGCATACACATTCATATGAATTGTATTGTATAACAAAAGAAAAAAATAAATAAAAGAAAAGAAAAACTTTGGTAACTTAAGTAAGAAAAACATGAGCGTTCATGAGAGTTCAAAATATGTCTGCCCTATCGAGTCGAGATGCTCTATATTTGAGTATTAAATGCAAAACTTTTTCGAACTCTGATATCGTTGAGTAAAATTGTATAAATAAAACATAACAGGCGGAATAAGGTTTTGAAGATCCCCATAAAGTACATATATACCATATACATAAAGTAATGTCGATCAGTTCTACGCCTAGATGCTGTATAACACTCTAAACCTCGGAGATTATAAACTTCTACAGAATCGGCGTTAGAGATCTTTGTGTAAATTACATTTTAAGTGGTATGCAGGCCCGAGCATGAAACATTTTTTTTTATTCAACTTATAAATACATACTTCAATCTGTATTGCACCTATATGTATGCCCTTTAGGGCAATTTGTTAACCTTTTTTAAAGTTTTTTTTTTATTATTTTATCGACAAAAAATTTGACCCCGATACCCAATCCCGATGCATAGTTTTTTGTTCTGAACCAGCACATCCTGTGTTTTTATACCCGCCACACATAGTGTGAAGGGTATTATCAGTTTGTCGGAAAGTTTGTAACGCATTAAAGGAGGCATCGGAGACCCCATAAAGTATATATATTATTGATCAGCTCGACGAGACGAATCGATTTAGCCATGCCCGTCTGTCTGTCCGTCCGTCCGTCTGTCTGTTGCAATGCGTTTTTCTCGGAAAGTTTTAAAGATATTGACCTGAAACTTTAAACTTAAGCTTTTTGTGTTCCTAGGCAGTTTGTATGGCAGAACCAAGGTGCCATGCCCATTTCTAGATGTAGCCCCCATGCAAACTTACCATTTTTTTCGATTTTTTGTATGAAAATTGTTATTATTTGTAAATGTATTTACTACAAATATGGGTAAAAGCACTTCTGACATGACATCCAATTTCAAAAGAAAGGTGCCACGCCCATTTTTTGATATGGCCCCTAATACAAACCAAGCGCACATTTTTCAGATTTTGTATAAAAATAGTTCTTATTTATGGATATATTCACTCCAATCTGTGTAAAATCACTTCTATTGTTATCCTATGAATATGCTTTCGATATGACAAGGATCGAGCCACTATAACATATAGACCCATACAAACTCACTTTCTTTTTTTTTATTTTTTTCAAGAAAATGAATAAAGTTTCGTGTGGTGGGTATTTGAGCTTCGGTGCTTCCGAAGTTAACGTTCTTGCTTGTTCTTTATTAAAATGTGTCGTGGTTCCGGGTCCCTAATTTTTTCAACCTTTCATATATATATATTACGCACAGACTTCTATACCCTGTTCTTAAGGGGTAACCGTGTAAACAGACAGAAATAAGCATGACAGATAGCATAAAGAAAATATCACAATCTTTTTCGAATCAGAAATAGACCAATACTTCGTCTCGCCCAGCTAATTTGAAGTACTTTCCCGATCTCGCCATTCACTGCATTTTTTTTACAATTTTCTTATCTTTACCAAGCGACAACGGAATACCAGTATAAAAGATGTATAAAGTCTAGTTTCAGAAACAGTACATCAATCCACTCTAAAGAAAAAAAACATATTCTTTGCTTTCATTATACGCGTCACAAAGTTTTGAACCAACCAATAATTTCAAGTATGTATTTAAAAGTGTGAAAGGTGTTTTGAAAAGCAATCAAAAAGGCAATTCAAAGCAATTGTAAAATAAAAATAAAAAAATTTTAAAAAACGTTTTCTTTTATTGAAATATAAATTATTTGAAATACAAAATTAATTAACGAATTGAGGGGAAAAGTCAAAATAACGCGCGCATGATTATTATTTATTTATTTTTATATTTAATACAAAAAAAAAAAAAAGTATGAATGCGTGCGGGTGCGTTACCTGCCAAAAGAAAGTAAAAACTTTTAAGAAGTGGGCCATCATTATGCGCACGCCTCGAGCGAAATTCGTTGAAAATGTTTCAGACCAGCGGCAAAACTCTTTTGCTCTTGAAAAGCCAAATCAAATCAAAATAAATAAATAAATGTTGTAGGTCAAGTGGCATACGACTGTATTATAAACTGAACAGCAGCATTAGAGATTTTTTTATTGTGCATTTTACAATATTTTGAACATTATTGAAAATGAAATTTAAAAAAAAATTATGCATGATTTCACTCTAAATTATCAACTCATGCCAGTTTACTTACAGTTAAAAATCAGTTTAAATAAAAAAAAAAAATACTCTCAGAAATAAGTCATCGTTCCGATAAACTTTAGGTTAAATTATCAGAACATTAAAATAATGGATTTTTGGATTTTTAATTTAAAATTCACATCGGACCATTGTTTTAGAAAAAAGTTTATAAATGGAACAGACAGTAACGATAATAAAAAGACCATTTAAATAATATAAAATAATATTTGGAATATATATAATATGTACATAAACTTATTTTGAGGCATTCGATTCTTGCTTTTGGTCTCTTAGATAGATAAGAGCGCGTTCAAGTTTTCTACACGTTTTGACAGTCTGTTGCATACGTTTGCGCTAATTTAATAAACCCCTTCGCATATAGGGGGGTATGCACATATACATTTCTAAATTAAGTTAGTTTTATTCAGTTTGTGTGGAATTTTTAAAGCAGCGCAAACTAAAATTTCGTACTCAGTGCTCTGTACTCTGTAAAATAACAAAGCTGCAACAAATTATTATTAAATTAAATACAACTACTACCATAAGTACTTCACGTTCGTTTACTACAATTTGAAACAACTACACGGCGTTTGCTAAAAACAACCTAACAAGATAATGATGCTGATAATGGAGAGTAAAAAAAAAAACAAATGTGTCTGGAAGAATATTTGATTCGTATAAAAGATCTATTTCGCCTGACCCAGTCACCAACTGACGGTAGACATGACTACAGCCCAAACGGCTGCAGATAGGAAGCTTAATTTTACTTTTACTGTTTTAAGATGAAAATGAGCACTAAGAAGAGAATTTGTAAACTTTTGGTTAGGGGCCTTTAAACCGGAAAGGCCATATCTCTGAGATGGTAAGACCAATTAGGCTCATTTGAAAGTTAACTAAAAAATATTTAAAACGTATTCAAGCGATTTCCAAACATTTGAACCTGGTGCCTAATGGGGGCCTTGAAACCGGAAAAAGGCATATAGTTGGAACGAATAGACTAGAAACTTGAAACTGTGCGCTTTTGAAATATGGTTGAAAATATTTTTGGTGTGTTTAATAGAACTCCGAAATTTTGGAATTGTGGTACCCATTGGTAGACCAAAAATGGATTTTTTTATCAATTTGTTTTTTTATAGATTTGAGGTAAGCTCAAACGTGATTTGTACAGTTTTTGTTCTTGGGCCTATTGGCCGGAAAAGCCATACTTTTAGAAACTTGAAACTGTGCGCATTTGAAAAGCGTTTCTGAAATTTGGATCTGTGGCTCAGAGGGGGGACACAGAACTGAAATTTTATTAATTATTATACCTAGAAACATAAAAAATGATTATGTGTAGCTTACAAGTAGAACTAACCAACGAGAGCAAAGCTGTGGACATTAGCTAGTCAAATATAAAAGGTATCAATATATGATTTCCAAAATGGGACCGGCATAATTAAGGCAAAAAAAAAAAGGGATTTAACAAGCAATTGCGGAGAAATAGTGAGAGAGAAGATATTAATGTCTAAAAGTGTGCAGAGATCGTTATAAACCATTGAAAAAAAAAAAACAAAGACAAAAACATTATGCCGAAATTTAATGGTGCGACACGCACAGCCATAAAAATACACTACACATCAATTAGCATGCCCTCAACCTTGTCAGTGTTGCAGCATCACATCTTAACTAAATATTATAGTAAATTCATTCAATTTCTCACGCACCTGCCAACAGCAGGCAGATATGTATAAAGGCATAAATTTGTATGTACAAACACGCAATCTTTTGTTGCCTTTGGTAGAATTATATACGCTAAAATTACTGAAAAATTTTGTTATTGTTGTATTAGAATACCCTTCAAATATTGTAAAATGACAATTTGTAACCAGGTAAAACAAAGAAAAAGAATTCTTCTCCCGACCTTTAAATAAAATCAAAATCTGCAATGAAAACTGAAAGGGTATCTCGAAGTTCAGTATATAGTCCCGCCCGCCAAAATCCCAATCCCAGCCATCCTCGGACAATCTCTTATTTGAAGCTAAAAATATTTGATTGAACTTCTTCATACATAAAACATATGATATGATGATCTAAAACAATTGCTCTTTAAATACATACTATATTTAGTATGACGCCTTCTTTAACGTCGTACTCACTAGAACTTTGACAGAAGCAACTTATCCTTATCGTAAATTGGCTGCATTTAAGCCATAAACCTTTTCGTATGGTTTCTTGAGCGCAAAGTTCTTTTTTCTGCTTTTTATACTTTTTAAGTTTGTCACAAAGTGCGAAGTTTAATTTTGTTGGTGGGATCTGACAATAGAAACATTTTTGTATCATTTTCGATAAGATTTTAATGTACTGCATATCGGTTCCAAATGTAACACTTATCGGTCTCATCAAATTGAATATGTTTGCTATAATTAAATTTTCAACATTGTAAATTAAAGCAGACATAATCTTTAAAAATATTGGAAAAAAAAATAGTCACCAAGTTTTCAAGAACTTAGGCAACGATAAATGTTTAATGTAAAACATACGATTAATGTTAATTGATCCAATTATCGGAAAAGTAAACGATTTATCGAAAGTAATGTTTGTATGAAAAAATCATTGCGCTGCGCTGCCTCAATTAGTGTGGATTTCTCTTATCGTTTCGCATATTTGTACAATCGTATATCGGTTGTGTTTAAAAACAACATGAACGTAAGTTTGAAGAGTATTAAAACTACGGTTATTATTTTCTCTTTGATTTTGTTGTTATTTTTTGTTTTTCTTCTTTCTTTTTTTTGTTAACTGCACCAAATGCGACTGAATTGTTTTGTTTTTTCTTTTCTTTTGTATTGTATTGTATTGTTGGTTTGCCCATATCATTCACTCACAGCTCATAAGTTCAGCTTACTCATTCATTCGCTCTTTTCTCAGTTCATTTGTGTCGAAAGTGTTTTTTTTTGTTCGTTGTTTGGTTCATCCGTTCGTTCGTTCGATCGTTTGTTCGTTTGTTTGTTCACTCACTCACTCACTCACTCAGCCAGCCATCCAGCTATCCAGTCAGTCACTCGCTTGCTCACTCACTTACTCGACATATTGAGCTAAAAGTATCTGTCAATTGGTTCGCTGTCGCTCGGTCTTTCGATCGTTTTGTATGTCGCTCTGTCCGTCTGTCCGCCCGACCATCTGTATGTTTGTTTCTTTGTGTGTTGTTGGTTGGTTCCCCATTTGGATTTTCGGATTTTTCTATATAAAAATTTAAGTTTTTACGTTTGTCGCATTTAGTTAAAGCGGCACTGCCCGCGTGAATGCGTGTGTTTTTTTCTTCTTCTCTGTGTGTAGTAAAGCGACAACGAACTGAATTTAATTAGAGATATAAAATTTCAAAAAGTAACGTACTAAACCAAAACTAAAGCAACAGAAACATCAAAAAAAGATATAAGTGAACATAAAATACATAGCACAGCAACGCATGCGCAAAAATGTAAGACGATTAAATTGTTTTTTTTTTTTTTTTAATTTTTTTTATTTTTTTGTTGCAAATAAAAAATAAGTGAACCGGTTGCAGATTCATTAAAAAAAAAAAGGGAAATATGTATTTTTATATGAAAATTGATCATCAAAATAAATAATAAAAATAAGGGAACTAGCTACAAATTACAAAAAAAAAAAAAAATAAATAAAATAAAAATATTTATTAGTATTTCGGTGAAAGATAAGAGATATTTAAAAGGAAAAAGTGTAAAAAAAAATATAATAATATTTTTAAATTTATTTAACTTTTCATCTTTAAAGAATTCATGTTAGTAATTTCCGCTTTCTTAAATGCAACAAAGCACGACTTTTCTCAGAAACTTCTTTCAATGTAAAAATAAACACTCGATTTTGTGATTCATCTTCTGAAAGACCAAGTCATGTAGAGACTTTGTTTTTCGTTTTTTTTACAACATTTTAATTTATTGTTAAAGAAGACGACGATGTAGACAGACTTCTCAATTAGCACATTAGTGAGATATTTTATCTTATATGTTTTTACTTTAAAAGTTTTTTTTTTTTTTTTTGTTTAACAGTTAAGTTGACTACAAATTGGAACATGTTGAAATTGTAACACTTACGGGAGTGGCCATTAAAAAAAAAAAAAAAAAGAAAACAATGTAAAAGAAAAGTACTTATTTAAATATTTTAAATTGATAACATCGAAACACATTGCAAGTTATTTAAAATTTTAAATTGATAACATTTTAAAAAAAAAAATCGAAACACTTCTAATAGTTTATATGTTACCAGGTGTTATATTAAATTCGTGATAAACTTTGGTTAAATTTGTATGAGGCTTTATGTTATATTTGCACGATAGCTTTACGCTAAAGTCGAAAGTGTATGCTCGACTGCAATTGATTTTACTTAATTGATTATTCAATAATAATTTATGTAGCTCAATGTAATAAGACTACATATCTAATTACCATACCTAGTTGTATTGTTAACGATTTTCATACAAAAACTTTAAAAAATTTAAAATTCGTTAACTTTGTATGGGACTATTCCTTAATATTTGTTTCTACGGGTACTACCCATATTGGGATAGTTTAATGGAATTATCATTGTCATAATTTATACTAAATTTAAACTTTCCAGCCTAAAAAAAAAAACAATGGTATAGTTTTTTGGAGATATTTGACAGCTTAGGAGAGTCTAAGTTTCAAATATGGAAGCTCTATCTTTAATAGTCTCCAAGATAAACGTTTTCATACGACATTTCGCCATCCCTTTCAATGCTGATCAAGAATATATATATATACTTTATAGAATCTATCAAGCCTCATTCAGTCTGTTACATACATTCGCACAAACTTAATGTACCCTTTTACCCATTGGCTACAGGGTATAAAAAAAAAAGTTTGTTCTAACCTAAAGGTTTGTTATTGTTTGTTTTTGCTATCCCTTTCATCCAAACACTTATTCAGGTTTATTGAAGAATTTAACTGTGTCCGTCTGTGTTTTGACCTGAATGTCTGTCCTGAAAAGGCTGCTATGTTTTTATGAAGAGGCTATGCCGAAAAGTGAGCATGGAACATTAAGCTTCAAATATCAACTTAAAATCTTCAAAAACCTGATGCCATTGGATTAAATGATCTACCGATAAAAATTCAGCGAACGAAAAGTAATATGATCAGATCCCCAACGAACTTTTAGATTCATATAGTTTGTTACTATTTTATAACATAGTTTTAAAGAGCATCTTGCAGTCGAGCTGTACTCAACCAACTTGACTGCAGTGTTTTTTCATGCTTAAAATTATCGAGAACAAATATTTTTATATGTACAATATATGCATACCTATTTAATTTTTGAGGTCACGAATGTCTGCCTTATTCACAAGTAAGCACCAAAAACGTAATAAATAATTTGAAACATATAGAAAAAGTAAAAGTAAAATTGATTGAATATCTACAAAATGGTTACTTACTAGTTATTCAATAATTGTATTTAATATATTAATTAAATATTTCAAAGAAGATGTGAAAAATCTGGTCAAAGTGTTAATATATAAACTTGTTTCCCAATTTTTAAGCGTATTTATTTATTTATTTTTTTTGTTTTTTGAAAACTCATTTTTTATACGAATTTTACGACGAACAGATAGTCTATTCTGTCTACTAAAATAAAAATGGAATTTACTATTAGGAAAGATCGAAAGTCTTAGAAATAAAATATTTAAATTTATTGAAAAAATTCTCAAAAGGCTAAAATATAATTAACAAGCTTAAAATTAATTAAGTATAATAAAATTTTGTTTCAAATATGATAAAACTGTAAGCACAAAGCTTTTTTTGTAAAATATTTTCTATGCCTATAACTCATCGATCATAAATTATTTCAAGATATAAAGATACGTCATTTAAAATAAAGTTTTTACTAAGGATATATAAAGGGAACGTTTTAAAAAAATTCTTTTTATTGTAAAATTAAGAGAAAATCCATACGAATTGAAATTTAAAAGCAAAGAGTATAAGTGATTGTAGATGAGTGAGTATAGTACACAGTATGCATTCTATTGTATTCACTGTGCACAGATGCCTTATTTTCTTAAAAAAATATACAACTGCAAAACAAAAAAAAACCCAAAAACTCCTCCTTTAGCTTACAGCTACAGCGTACAAAGAAACATCTTAAAAATCAAAGCACATACAAAAATAATTCAAACGATCGATTTATTCTATAAAAAAAAAAACAAATATACGAGTAAATGCATAAACGGCAAAACGGCTAAAAAGAATTTAAAAGTAAATGTTTTTTATTTGTATAAATTGAAATGCCTAAAATACAATTTTGTATGCATTAAATGTAAAAAAAAAAAACTCATTTAAAATAGCATTGAACTTGACAAACTCAATTTGAAAAAAAAAAAAAATTTAACAAATAAAAAACCGAATTGAATTTGAAACAAAATTGAGTGCGTCACATTTTTGGGTTTTTTTTTTATATTTAATAACCGACTTTTTTCAAAACAACTGAATCAATATAATTCAAATGAGCAAATTTAAATAAAATTTTGCATTACAATTTTTCTTATTGAAGAATTTATGCAGCATAAAGATAGATATTAATCCATAAGATACATATTTTTTTAAATGATTTGTATCTTTTGAATTTTTTTTTAAATAAACTAAAATTATTGTATTTAAACGTAAACGTCAAGCAACACAATTAATTACAGCACATGTCAGATAATAAATAAATTAAAATTAATTATTTTTACAATGAAATTTCAATAAACAAAAAAAAAAAAAAAAAAACAAAAAAAATAATAACTAAAACAAACAAAATAATCTTTACAGAGCGAACGAGCGAGAGGGAGAGCGTAGCGTAGAGTAGTGTAGCAACAATTCAGTACAGAAGAGCAGCAGTCGCAAATATTTAATACGAAAAAAAAAAAAAAAAAACTAAACATGAACAAGCTAAAAGATCAAGTCAAGGCTATAACCGATATAAAGAGAACATTATTATCTCTGGCAATGCTAATGCTGATGTTAACAACAATGGCAACTGCCTTCGATATAAGCAGCATGTTACCCGTGGCCGATCGTAATATACACACGGGCAACAAAGTGCTTATTGAACAAACCGAAGAAATGGAAATGCATAGAAATCATACAGCCGGTGTCATCGATGTCAATGAAATTCCAGTACGCTACGATGAAGCGCAACTATGGCGCATCTATAATATTTCCGATGATATGCGTCGTATGCTGCCAGTGGCAGAAACGCTTGAACAAAAATTCGGTGGTAATATATGGAAAGAAAATTCCAAATTTCTGGATATATCCATTGGCAAGGAACATCAGAAGGCAGCGCGTAGCTTTTTGGCAGCGCATAATTTAGAAAGTTATGTTTTACACTCAAATGTTCAGGAATTAATTGATGAAGAGCTGCTCGATGGTGTACAGGCAACAATGAGTGCAGCAGGCAAACGTGCAAGTAAGTTTCGATTTAGTTTAGCGATCACTGTTCTTGAAGAGTAAATATTAAAATTTCAATTTTACAGAGAAGGCTACGCGCAGTGGCATACATTGGAAGGATTACCATGATCTGGAGGTGATTTATGGTTTTATGCGTGAAATACGTGAAAAATTTCCAAAACTTGTAAAATTGTATACAATTGGAAAAACTGCTGAAGGTCGCGATTTAAAAGTTATGCGGTAAGTAGAAGAACAAAAAAAAAAAAAAAAAAAAAAATTATTTAAGATTTATCAGTAACACACAATTTCTCTATCCAATCTAAACACACAGCATTTCCGAAGACGCGCGTAATAATAAGAAAATTTGGATTGATGGTGGCATACATGCACGCGAATGGATTAGTCCGGCTACAGTGACTTATATACTCTATAAACTTATGTCCAATTGGGAACAAAATCCTTCGTATTTACGTCGTTTAACCTGGTACATTATGCCGGTCATGAATCCCGATGGCTATGAATATAGTCGCACCTCAAATCGTCTTTGGCGTAAAAATCGTTCGAAATCGAAGCGTAATAATTGTTTTGGCGTTGATTTAAATCGTAATTTTGATATTGCCTGGAATGGTTTCGGCTCATCAACAAATCCCTGCAGTGATACATATCGTGGCGCAACACCTGCATCTGAACTAGAGACACAAGCTGTATCAACATTTTTAAGCAAACGTAAACATAATTTAGAATCATATTTAACATTCCATAGTTATGGCCAATTAATGACCTATCCATGGGCCTATAAAGCAGTCAAAGTTAAGGACGCATCTGCATTGCAACGTGTTGGCAATACAGCAGTGAAGCGTATACAGGAATTAACGGGTACCGTTTATAAATCAGCAGTAACACATGAAGTATTGGGCATTGCCGGTGGTGGTTCGGACGATTGGAGTCGTTCTGCTTTGGGTGCTAAATATGTTTATACCGTAGAGTTACGTGATACTGGTAGTTTTGGTTTTGTCTTACCACCAAAACAAATCAGAGATACAGCGCTTGAAGGTTGGACTGTTGTTGATACAGTGGCACAAGCTATTTCCTAATTCCTAAAACATGCACAAACTAAAATTACGTTTATGTTTGTGTTTGTGTATGTGTACGTATATGTATAAGTGTGTATGCATGAGTCTGTGTATGTGTGTATGAGATTTAATATTAATTAATAATGTTTGATTTGAATGAATTCGTAGGAATGTTTGTGCAAAAGACCTTAACTTCGAATGTGTACCAATGTAATGTAAAAAAAAAAAAAAACAAATATATTTATTACAAAAAAAAAAAAACAATTATAATATTTAAAATTGTTTGAACCGAAAGTTTCACCACTAGAGACATATGGCAAAACTCGGAACCGGACCGAAAGAAGAAAGCCAAATTGCGTACAAACAGGCAACGAAGTTATGGCAACGCCTGCAACTTCATATTTTCTGGAACCAAACCTGATGAAATGGTGCGGCGCTACGAGTTTTATATCGAAAAAAAAACGACTATTTGAAGGATCTTGATAAAAAAATTTTTAAAAACGCTCAACAAAAGTTAACGAGCGAGCTAAGAGTTTGTGTAAGACAATATCTTAGTAGGCCTAGTGGATGACAGTCAAATTCAGTAATTTCATTGGACTTAACAATACAAAAGAAAAAAATACTTATTTGTATCGTATATATTAAAATCATTTGTACTCACAGTGTCCTCATCATCATCTGTGTTATCTAATTGTTGAGCTGTTGTTGTCGTTGGTTCATATGATGTGTGATACTGCATATCTTTTGGCGTTGATTCTTCCGATATAACTGATTCCGATGGTAAATTATCAACAAAATCAGCAAAGACACCATAAGAACCGCCGCTACCGCCATCACTATTACAATTTGGTGTTTGTGGCGTTGGCACTTTGGATGCTGTTGTTGTTGTGTTTTTGGTTGTGTATTGTTGTTCTGGTTTTCTTGCGCCAGTCGACGCAATGTTTTTAATTTCGACAGTTGACTTTATTTTTGTAGGAGATGATTGCTGCTGTTTTTGTTTTATTGATTCGATTGTAGCATTTAACGTTTGCATCGAAACATTATCAATGCGTCGCGTATAGCGTGTGTTTAATTTAATATTTGTATTATTCTGTTGCTGTTGCTGCAATGACAACGTTGACATTGACATTTGTTTAGTTGTGATATCGCCGGCAATTTTGCTAGCGCCTAAATCAGCACCACCGTCGCTCACGCCACCGCCGCCACTGCCTAAACGCACCTGCTGTTTTATTAAACGCTCAGCCTCCAAGAGAAGTTCATCGACGGTACGCATATCTGTATTATCGGACAAACGGCTAACTTCTTGAAAGATACTTTCTGGATCTGCAGCATCGATGCAACAATCTTGTTCTTTGCTTAAAAATTCAAGTATAGAACTAGTTGAAGTGAAATCATCAAAATCATATGTCGCCATATCGGTTAATTCACCATCAGACATTAGCGATGTGGTTGCACCGTTTATGGAGGCTAGCGATGATGTGTCCGATATTATTGTGGGCGTGGTTTTTGCACGCATTTTTGTTGTTGTTGCTGATTTTGTTGGTACTGATGCAGTTCCTTCTGTTGTTGTTGTCGTTGTAGATGTTTTCGTCTTTTGTGGCGTTAAAACTTTTGACATATTTGGATGCAGTTGCTGCTGCTGCTTTTGTTTTTGTTAGTTTTGTTTTTGTTGTGGTTGTTGTTGTTTTTGTTTAAACTTTTGTTTTTGATGTTGTTGTTGTGTTTGCAAAAAGTTTTTATTAATACTGCATGAAGTTCTTTTTATATTAGACATGTATAAAATTGTTCGTTTTATTATAGCCAGTTAGGTATAAACTGTAGTGTAGACAACTTAAAAATTTTATATATAGTTTAACACACGAGAAACAAACAAAAACAATTAAGTAAAAAGAAAAACACTTTGGAGCCAATTCCAATGTCGACAAATTAACGCGAAACTCTAAAAAATCCTGGACAAAAAAAAAAAAAAAACAACAACAACAATGACATATGATATGGCAACACTAAAATATTTTGCACTTAAATGGGGTGGAAAAGCGCAAACAAAAGTCATTCACAATAAGCTTATGAACAATGTCACAATAAAAGTTTATTTAAAAATGATAAAATATTTAAAAAAAAAAAATAAATAAAATAAAAAAATACAATAAAGATTTATATATTCTTTTTTTTCAAAACAAGAATAATACTAGCTAAAATACTGTATTAATCAGAATCGATTCTAGTAATGTTTGCCCAGTTGCTTCGAATCGAGTTACAAGTGCTTAGGCGCAGATTCTCAAAGAAAAAATTTCGATTTAGAAAGCGAATACGATACATTTAAAATAGATAATAATCCTTTTTTTTTTTGTTATATTGAATTTAAATACTGTGAGCTTCTTAATGAAAAATCAAAAAAAAAAAAAACTTTAACAGTGGTGAAACCGAAGCTTCAATGCGCGATAAACATTTAGACTAATATTAAAAAAAAAATTTAAATGAAAATAAATCTCGATAATGAGCGGTTAGTTTGTAGAGTATGGCACTTTGGGTGCAGCAAAAGTGTTAAAACAGTAAATCTCGATTCTCAGCACAATTTTTTCAAAAATGATCGAATAAAACGTGTAACTAAAGACATGGCTAGATTGACTCATCTTATTGGGGTGTATATATAGTATGTACATTAATGGGATATACGAGGAAACTCTGATACAACTAGACGTCACTTAGGATAACAAAATGATTTCGACTCAATATTGAGAGTTGAATTTTGATTTTTTTGCATTTTCAACCAAAGCTGCAAATAATGCGCAAAATGCTTAACATGGAGCCGACATTAATCTTGAAACTTTTGGCGCGTATTGTAAAAGCTGGTTTACTTCTCTGGTATTTTTCGGTTTTTTTTTTTAATTAAAATAGTTTTATGATTTTTTTGAAGTTTTTTGAATTCGGTAACACTGCTGAAGTAGTGGCTTCGATTGTGGGAAACTAAAATAAATTTTAACTCGTTTTATTATTATTTTTTTTAAATCTATTTACATATATACAGTATATAAATTTGTGGTGTACGCGTTTATGTTTTAATACGTTTAACAAAACGCGTGATTTTGCCAACGTTGTATGAAAATGGGCAATATTTATAGTTAAAGGTGCGCGTTCATTTACAAAAAGAAAGAAAAAAAAAACTATGCAGCAGCAACATAAAAGTTGTTTCGCAAGTGTTTTTGTTGTTGTTGTGCCACAAAAAAAAGTGAACGAGAAATAGCTGCCGACGACAACGAAGTGCGTATGTAATTGGTGGGAAAAATATGTGAAAGCAAAGATGCAAATTGTTAATTTTTTTGATTGTAATTGATTTAATTTAACAAAGTTAATATAACTCTAAGCATTTTCTATGACAAAATAATTGAAGCAACAAAAAAAAAAAAAACAAAAAATGCGCCAATAAGCAAAGGCAGCAAAACGTTTTGTTTTATTGCACATTTTGACCGTACACGCATACAATCAGATACGTACACACGCACGCATGCACAAAACAAATACAAATGTATACATATGTACCATAGGATGGCACTAATCTATACAAATATAAATACATACATACATATGCAGTAACAAAAACAATGTTTATTTTATTTTATTATTTTTTGTTTTTTTTTTTTAAACTGCAGTGCAGTGCTATTTTTTGTGTGAAAATTAGAATAAAAAATTATTCATAATTGCAGTTGTTATGATAATTCGTCTTCTATTGAGTTATTTGTTTATTTATTATTTTATTATTTTTTTTTTTTTGTATGAGTTTTGTGGTTGAAGTAGCGCGTACTCATTCACACCAATGCATCTCGGTAATGGACAGTGCGTATGTTGTTATTGATGTTGCTTTTTGACATTTGCTTTTAGGTTCATCTTCTTTCTCTAAGTTCATACTAAAAGTGAAGCAGAGCAAGCGAGAAAGCAATACAATGTCCAGCATTTAGTTTTTTTGTGTTTCTGATTTTTTTTTTTTTGTTATGATTGTTGCCAAAATAAAGTGCGAAAAATTGTGAAAAAAAAAAAAAGAAAGAAATAAGAAAATAAGAAACAATAATAATTAAATATCCTTAATAACTTGGCATTCTCACTTTCGACTTTGTTGCAATTGCAGCGCGCCACTCTGTAAATGAAGTCATTGCTACAGGCAGCAAACGCAGCGGATACAGGAGCATTCGTATAAAGCTGCATACAGTGTAAACTAACCACCAACACCAAACAGCACCACTTAGCGCACACGAACCGAATACTATGTCTTCTCGTTGGAATAAAAGCATTGTTGTGCCTTTGGACGCACTATGCAAAGAGAAAGAGAACACCAATCGACCAACAGTGGCACGATCTGTGGGAACCGTTGGCAAATGGGGTAAAATGGGTTTCACATCGACGCGCACATATGCGCTGTCCGTTCTGCCAGCATCAATGGCAGCCGCCGCCGCAGCAGCAGCAGCAGCCGTTACCAGTCCGGCGCAAAGTCCTGCATCGCCATTGGATGATGATTTGTCTTTGACGGTGCCGGAACCACCGAAACCGAAAAAATTCTTTAAATCACGTAACACTGCACCGCCCGAAGTTATTGCACAAATGATACAACAGATACCGAATCGAGTCTCCACATCACCTATACGCGATACATACAGTTCCGCTGGCGGCAGTAGTTCAGCTGCCACAATATTCGGCACGCCAGTACATGAGCCTATAAGGCTTAAAATAGGTAAAAGTAATTCCGCGGAGCGGAAGAAAAAGTCAAAAAAGAAAGTGTTCACAACGCCACCGACAGCATCAACTGATATTGCGTTTGACGATGGAGAAGTGAACGGTACTGAGACAAAGCCAACACCAGATCCGAAAACCAAGAAGAAAAAAGAAAAAGAACTAAAACCAGAAGCGCCACCGTCACGTGTATTGGGACGTGCACGGAAGGTGGTTAACTATTGTGAGGACGACAACGAAGATGAACAGGTTCGTGCTCCAAAATCACGTGTAGAGTCAACTGTTGTCCCCGCTACAAAAGTGCCAGTGATTGCGACAACGGCAGAATCATCGTTGGCAACATCAGAAAATATCGTAAATTCGACTGAAGAGCTACCGCCACCGCAGTCAATTGCAAATGCAGCATCAACAACAACTGCAGCACCAACAGCAACAACACCAGCATGCAAGACGCCGGAACATCCGCCAATTGTGCTACGCATTTCTAAGGTCAGTATTAGCTAATTGATCCTATATGACCTTTTTTTATCTAGACTCAACTAATACATTGTATGAATTTATTTGATAGTCTATATTAGTGTTTCGTGTGGACACAGACTTTTGGACCATTTTTTTTTATTATTATTTATGTTCACCCAGAACGATCAGACAAATCATTAATGAAACAATTCTGAAATTCGAATTATTAGATGGGTTTTTTGGCATACCGTATTAAGGATTTCTATGCATTTCAAACCAGTTGCTTATTTTTTTGGAGTTTTGTTTAGAGTTAGTAACTAGAAATTTTTATATGAGACGCAATTTCTAAACGGCACAGAAAAAACCAAATCTAAACAACAACTTTAATTTCTAGCCAAAGCCTAATCATATTCTTTAAATTTCTAGCTCGAAATCCTATATTTTTTTATGGGATTACATTTAGAGCAGTTTTTACTTAAAAAAAACCTAACTTATCGATCACATAAGAATTTTTAACACTAACAAATCTTGTTTTCCTTTTTTTTTTGTACTGGGTTAAAATTTTTATATGCACAGTGTAAACGATCAGCTGCTTGCGAGTGCGCACACCCTGTGCTGATCAAAATATTCAAGAAAAAGAAAACCAAAACCACGCACCTTGTGCTGATCAAAATATTCAAGAAAAAGAAAACAAGAACCACAACAACAACTGGGAAGAAACGAAAGTCAAAAAGAAAAAGAAGATTCAAAAACGATCGTAGCCTGCTTTCAATAAAAAAGAAGCGTTAATTTTTTAAGGGTTGAAAACGAAGAGAAGAAAAACGCGCGAACATTTTTTTTTTGTTTAATGAATTTTGTGTTATGTGCTCATTTATTGTTATTTTTGTTTAGCTGTGTTTATTTAAGACTTGATATTTTCCGTAAGTGAATGAAAATGCTTTATTTATTTTTGTTTCGATTTTGTGTTTCTATGGTAAATTAACAAGCCTTTTTTTCTTATATTTACAAACTATTCAGGGTACCTCGCGCTTGGTGAGCACGGATAGCGAAGAGCAACCAAACAATTCACCGGCACAGCAGCAAAATCAGCAGCAGCTTGACGCTGAACTAAGTACAACTTCTGTAACAAAATCACGTTTGGGCTCCATTGATGAAGTAGATATTCCTGCCACAACGAACATTGCTTCCGGCGCAACAACAGTCACACAAATAAGTACTCCAAAAATCATATTAAAACCACCAAAACCACCGCCCAAACACGCAACGGAAAGTACGACAACGTTAACAGCAGCGACACATTTAGATACAAAAACAAATTCAGCTTTGGCAGAGGATGATGATGATGACGACGACGCAGATGCCGATGCAGCAGAAGAAGACGAACCGCCAGAAATAAATTATTGTACCGTAAAAATATCGCCAGACAAACCACCCAAAGAACGTCTTAAGCTTATTATTAAAACCGATGTCATACGCAACGCTATCGCTAAAGCAGCAGCAGTAGCAGCGGCTAAAGAAGCAGCAGCCGCAGCAGCAGCAGCGGCAGCGGGAATAACATCAGTGACAGCTTCGGGCGATGAATGTCGAAGCGAAAAGAAGTCAAAGAGCAAAAAACATAAGCATTTAAAGCACGCTGCTGTAGAACAACTATTACCGACGCCGGCGATTAGTGCCAGTAGTGGTGTCGTCGCATCGGAATTTAAAACACCTTCGCCACATTTAGCGCTTAGTGAGCACCAGCCACGAACAACAGTGTTATCGCCGACAGCGCGTTCCGAACACGATTTTGACTCACAATCATCGGTGCTCGGTAGTATATCTTCAAAAGGTAATAGTACACCGCAACCGCTGGCACAAGCGGTACAGGAGGAGAGCTGTGTCATACATAGTCGTGGTTCAAGTGTGATTACAAGTGATTTAGAAACAAGTCAACATTCATCTTTAGTAGCGCCACCATCAGACATTGAATCACGCCTTGAATCTATGATGATGACCATGGATGGAGGTGCTGTTGCCAATGAAACATTACAGCGAGCGCCTGCAGTGGAAGAGCCATTGCAGGAGGATATACTTGCAGTACTACGTGGTGAGGAAGATAATGATGCTGCTGGTGCTGGTGCAAATGCAGAAACGCAAACATTACGTGCAAAATTGAACGGTGTAATCGTCAATGAGGAGAAAGATAGTGATAATGCTGCTGCTGCAGCTGTTGGCAATGCGTCCAATCAAAAGCGTGTAACGCGAGGACGTGGCCGAAAGGCAGCAGCGAACACACCGGCGCTAACAACTGTAAACAACACAGTTGAAGAAAAAGTTTCTCCGCCTGCAACTACTCGAACGCGTGGTCGTGGTCGGCAAGCAGTAGCTGCGGTTGTAACGCCATCTAGTCTTGCAGACACTGCTTCAAGTAAACGAAATACGCGGCGAGGTGCAGCTAAAAAGCTAGAGTCAGTTGATAACGTTGAGACACCGATGGAAGTTGATGCAGCTGTGTCGTCTGGTGCTGGTATTGCTGCGTTGCATAATGCAATAGCTGATGCTGATGCATTAGATTCCGATGAACCATTGATAACGCAAACAAGACGAGGTCGCACTGTGCGTAGCAATAACAACAATGTCAGTAATAACAACAACAACATCAACAAAATAGCTGCAAATCTTTCAGCAAAAGCGGAAGCAACGAAATCGACTTCGCAACATGAACCACAGCGCAATTATAGTCGAAAACGGAAAAATCAACAGGTGACGCAAGTGGTGCCATCTTCTACAAACATTATGGATGCTGAAGCAGAAGATGACGACGACGATGATGATGATGAGTCACTACATGCGACACCCGCTAAAATTCCGCATACGGAACTTGATCCCGCCATGATGTCAACGTCAATGGATAATGCCGATTGCTCCAATAATTCAAATAATTCGAGCAGTACGCTTATCAATGACGGTTCGTCTTCCTCACCTTCACCGCCGCGACGGGATTACAAGTTTAAGGATAAATTTAAGCGCACGCTTACTTTAGATACACAAGTAGCAAATAATAACAATAATGCACAACAATCCGTCGCAGAAACGCTCTCACCGAACTTAGTTACGCATCAAGTGATCGCCTCTAGTACTACCAACGAAGATGACCAACAACGCGGTGCAGTAAAGTTGGTCATATCAAAGAAGAAAGGTAGTATTTTCAAAAGTCGAGCACTTGTGCCTTCCGATCAGGCTGATCATGCCACAGTCACCAAGCGCCATTTGTACAAACATAGCTGGGATGCGGCGCTGGAAGCAAATGGTGCCGGCAATGGCAGTGACGGCAGTAATGCTTCCCCTTAAACGCCGCCGGCGGCAAAACGAGCGAAAGCAACCATGCTGCTACGGGTAAGTCTGTTGCCGAAGCGATTTATGCTGATTTTGGTGACTCAAACTCTACGAACAATCATTCCGCCGGTGGTGGTGCGGTGCGAGGCGATAGTCCGTCGCTTGGCAAGTTGACGCGGGTTATAAAAACAAATCCACAAGCATCAACCATTCTTAATAGCAATACATACGATCTCGACGACGCTATGAGCGATACACCTGAAACGATAACCAGTGTACGTGTAGATCGCAAAGCGAAGGAATATTACACAGTAGTACGAAACGTAAAGACGGCGCATCAGATACAAGAAATAGGCGAATATCAGGAGATGGATGATGACGTAGAATACATCTTGGATGCGCTGCAACCGCACAATCCACCAGCAACGCGTTGTCTATCCGCGCTTCAGTTGGCTACAAAATGTATGACACCTGCTTTTCGCATGCACGTAAGAGCACACGGCGTAGTCACAAAATTCTTCAAGGTAAGTTTTACAAAGTTGAATTCATTTATTTACCAACGAATTGTCCATTGAACATACTTTTATTGCTGTTCCATACATTTCATTCCAGGCGCTTTCTGATGCAAACAAAGACCTAAGTCTGGGACTGTGCACATCGGCCATTATGTATATACTTTCGCAAGAAGGCCTAAACATGGATCTCGATCGTGATTCACTCGAACTGATGATGAATCTGCTAGAAGCCGAAGGTGTTGCGGCATCCTCAGATCGTGCAAATTACGAACGCAATAAGCAAAAGGTGCGTGAGTTGTGTGAGGAGATAAAGGCACAGGGCAAAGCAACACATTTGAATGTCGACTCAATAACGGTCGGTACATTAGCCATGGAAACGTTACTCTCGTTAACATCGAAACGCGCTGGCGATTGGTTCAAAGAGGATTTACGCAAATTAGGTGGCCTTGAGCATATTATAAAAACGATTTCGGAATTTTGTCGTCCGGTCATTGAATGCAATAATGATGCAATTAGTGATATAGTTTGGTCACAGGCGTTACTGGACAATATGCAGACAGTGGCACGTTGCCTGCGCGTGCTCGAGAATGTAACACAACACAATGAAGCAAACCAAAAGTACATGTTAACTTATGCGAATGGCGCAGCAATCAATACGCTTTGTTTGCTTTATCGACTTTGTGATCGTGTACTGCTGGTGCATCCAACTATCGAGGATAATGCAAAAAGCAAGGAGCATCCTGGCGTTGTTATGCGTGAACTGCTTACGCCTGTATTGAAAGTGCTCATAAGTTTAACGCATACATTTAATGCGACGCAATCATCACTTGGCGCTGAATTACTTGGCAAGCGAGAAGATATCATTGATACCAGTTTTCATTTGCTGCTACTTGCACCCAACTACATTCCCGACCGTTGTGTCTTTGAGTTAAGCATTTTAGTGAGTATTTTACAATAAAAGTGTAAATCTTTTAAATTTCTTACTTATATTGTGTTATAATATAATATTGTGTTGTTTTTTTTAGGTACTGATGTTGCTCATTAATCTCAGCATGTACACCATACCGAATCGCGCGAATATCATGAAAGCATTTGCACCACCAGAATATATTGCAGAACACAGTAGTGTAACGGCGATACAAGCTCTACTCGAATATTTTTACAAATGTGAAGAGTTCGCTAGGTAAGTTAAATGACCCAAAAACATTTTGTGCTAATACATTTTCTCTAATCATTTATATTTTTACTTTTATAGATTGGTTGAAAAGAACACTGATGCCTTTTTGGAGAACAACGAGAAAACGAAAAAGAAACAAGAAGAAGTTGACGAAACTGTTAATAATTGTAAGTATTTGATCTGAATATATACCATTTTATCAACACCTTACTTCATAATTATACAATGTGTATATTTTATTTTTGACAGTAATGCAACGTGCCGGACACCATATGGAGCATACGCTCAAAGGCAGCTATGCTGGATTACTTGTTGGTCATTTAATCACAGACAGTGAAGAGTATGAGGCTATTGTGCGTAAATATCTAAGAAGTGATAGCTTCAAGGAGATAATTGGTGTACTTGAAAAATATCACACTTTCATGAATCTAACTGCAAGCGTAAGTGTACAAATAAAACTATTTATAAATAATTTTTTCATTACTTTATATACATTACTTTATTTACAGTCCGAAGCCACAGTTGTGGCACACATTAAGTCAACAAAGAAAATAATCGATAACTTCAAGAAGCGTGATTATATCTATGAAAATTCCGATGATAATGCGTTACCATTAAATTTAGAAGTAACACAACAACAACATCAGCACAATAGTCGAAACGCTTCAACCAGTAGTAGTAGTAGTAGTAGCAGCAGCAATACGAGCAGCAATAATATTGCAAACAATGCAAACGCTGCTGCAGCTGCTGCTTCTGTTCTCGGAACAACAAATAACGCGGCAACAACATCATCCTCATCCTCAATGCCGCGTGTTTTTAAAACTTACAGTCACAGATAATTGCTGCAAACTGACTGCAAAAAATGACGTTGTTGTTGTTTAATCAAGCAAACGTTTTCACTAAACTATTGTGTGCCCTATAGACTTACTCCGCCCCTGTTGCTGAAAACAATGAATGTGCGCCGCATGCAGTGCAGGCAGTGTCAGCAGTGTCAGCAGCGGCGGCGACATTCGAACTTGTTTAATAGAAAACGAAAGTTTTTCTTTTTCAAATATTTTTTCTTTTCAAATATTGTACGTACGAATTCATATTTAAAAAATAACTTTAGCGCTCCATATTTGTTATTTAATTAGTATATTTATTTATTAAAACAAAAACAAAAAAAAACTAAAAATAGAAAAGAAAAGAATATGG
Organism: Leucophenga varia; assembly: GCA_018903435.1. NCBI lineage: Eukaryota > Metazoa > Arthropoda > Insecta > Diptera > Drosophilidae > Leucophenga > Leucophenga varia. Next base: position 1,085,120 of record JAEIFJ010001019.1, read on the forward strand.
CATTAAAACAGAGTTGGGCAGCAAAACAAATACATCAACAAAAAATTAAGTGCACACCTAATTGCATATTGCATAGCATGCCCAACTCTGCATTAAAATACAATTTAATGCATTAATTAACGCAAAATCACACAAAATACACAGACACACACACACACACTAGTTGTCCTACTTCACAAAACACACAAAAATTCACCAACAAACTACACAAACAAAACAAGAAAAAAATTGAAGAAAAAACAAACTACTGATATCAATCTATATATGTATATGTAATTTTAGTCTATAAGCAATATAATTATAAAATAATACATAATTGTGTAAATAATAATATCATAATGTTTATTATTTGTCGTCGTCGTTGTCGATTTTATTATATAAATGCGCGTAATAAGTTTTTTTTTTTTTTTTTTATATAATTATTTTCTAATTTTAACTATAAATTTTTTTGTCTTAACATTATCTGTAACAAAATTATATATATATATAAAGAAAAAGGCCGAACATAAGAATTTTATTATGTATAAACATTTAAAAGGAAAAAAAAAAAAGTTAAACTATAAACTTACGCATATAAATTTAAATTAAATTGAATATGAGAATGAGAAAAAAAAAAAAAAAAAAAAGGAAATTTAAGAGAAATAAGCAGAAGCAGAAGACAAAATGTATTTAGGTAAAAAAAAAAAAAAATTAAGAAATACGTGAAAAGGCGCAAAAGTATATAGATAACATTTCGGGAACAAAATATATATATTTTGTTTTGTTTATTTTTTTTCTCGATAATAATAAAAAGAAAAATAAATGTCATGAATAATAATATCATGAATAAAATGAATAAAAAATATATAATGTTCATTAAAAAATTTAAAAAAAAAAAAAAGTATTTAATGTATTATTTAATTAAAACTTTATTTACATTTAAGTCTAAATCTAACTAATCAATTTGCTTTATTTATAATACGAAATATCTCTTTTGCATTTTTGCGTCCATTAACTATATACGCAAGTGGATCATCATTACTCGATTCCATAAGATTATCGCATGTCGTTTGATTTATCGAAAACATAAACGATAGATCTATTTCATAGCGTGGTAATTTTTCACGTAGAAAATTAATGACATTATCACCAAGTGTTGGTTCACGTGAGAGTAAAAGTGCAGAGAGATAACGTGGATGTTTTTTCTTTTCAGCACAATGCATTATTAAGCCCCACGAAGTGTAGTCTGTGTCAAGTACATAAGTATTATAGATGCCCTCATCTGTGTAATAATAATATTAATAGAAATATTAGCAAGGAAAAATGTGACAAAAAAAATTAAGATATGCATTGTACTAACATATATCCTCTGTATGCATCCAATGCGCTGGTGTCTCAAATTCTGGTATCATCCATGTTATGTTACCTTGTAGTTTTTCGCGTAGCGGATCTTCGGTGAATATGTAGGTGAAGTTCATGGTTATCTACAATAAAAGCAAACAAACAAGTTCAAATTGTTTTTTCGTACAAATGAAAAAGAAAGAGATAATAAATTAAAAGAATGAGATGGTTCAATGTAAAAAAAAAAAAAATATTTTAGATCCGTTCTTGGCATAAATCCGGTCTTACGGACGTACAGTGATAAATATTATTGAAATATGAGACAACAACAAATAAATTTATGGTACGCACTTCATATTGTTAATATTATTACAAAAAAAAAAAAAAAATGACTTAAGTCTCAATTATTGATTTTTCCAGGCAATTACAAAATACTTCAGAGAGTTATTGTGTCTACTGCATATGGCTATATATTCACGATACCATCTACACATGTGTCTGTGATTGAGTGCAACAATTATATACATTTGCGTGTATACTCACATGCTTATCTTCTGTAGAGAATGTAAAGTGGCTGCGCATGCATGCATACTCGGGTAACTCCTCGGTGGATGCATAATATTGTACAACATACCAACAGCCCATCATCGCTTCTAAATCAAAATTTCGAATTCCACGAACCTGTAAATAACAAAAAAATTTAAAGGATATTACAGAGTACAACATTTTCGTTGTTATTAAATGTACACTTCATTCCATTTCCACTTGTTTAAAGGGTCATAACGAAGGCGGTCTCCAAAAAATTCGATTTGTTAGTCAGTCTACTTTGGGCACAAAAAAAGTATTGGTTCTGGCAATTATGGGGCGTTAGGATTTCTAGTGTAGTTGCACAATTCTCTATGGTTCAATGTCCCATGAAAGTACATGATCTGCGATGATCACAGGCACCGTTCCAATTGTAGAAATTTCGATTCCACTAGTTTTATACGTTATGTTTTTATTAGAACGTTTACACATAAAACGGACTTTTTATAGACTAGATTTCATGTTTCTCTTAATCGAGCTGACTTGATATCGGATGGAGATTCTATTAGGTATTCTTGCCAATATATATTTCCATATTCAGTTTAATTTAATAAAAAAATCGTTTAAAATTAAAATATTGGCGCTTTTTATTTTATATAAATTCCAGATTGCATTAAGAGTGAACTTTGAGACATTTGAGGATAACCGGTGGATAGTACGAATAATAATTGTGCAGTAGAGTAGGTTTGTTCTAATCTTTGGAATATTCTAAAACTTTTCCAAAGAACCATAAGTCAAAAATTAAATTTTAATATTTCCTAAAATGTATTTTGAGGCGTAGAATTGAAATATACCAGATATTTGCGAAACCAAAGATCAAAATCTCTTCAAGTATCTCTTCAAGAAAAGCACTGTAAATACTACATTGTTGTGTACATTTTTGTTTATGTAGTACAAGAAACTTTACACCGTTCTTGTCTACGTTGTCATCTTTTAAGCAGCAGCACTGCTCTGCACTGCACTGCTCTGCTCTGCTCGACTCTGACCACTTCCACTTAGAAAGTGTGATTGATATTGGCATCCATGTGCGCCCATTTCTTTTCGTCATTCTGATGAATGTGCGTCACTAGCTGTGCATACTGATTAGGCAACACATACAAAATAGATAGATGGATGGATAGATAGATTGATAGATACCTACAAACGTACTTGTAGATACATTCTTCAATTGTCGACAAAGCTTTGTGTGTCAAAACAAAAAAAAAAAAAAAAAGACATCGATCCAAACGTCTTGGAACGTCTTCTAAAATTTGGCTTTGGCATGCTGAAGAAGAAAGTGTCTGTTCTGGTTTTTTTTTTTTTTTTTTTTTTTTTTTGTTTTGCGCTTTTGTATTGAATTTTTATGAGTGTTTTTTTTTTTTTGTTTTTTTTGCTGTTCTTTATTTTTAGTTATTTTAACGCTCGATTCTGACTTACTTGTGGACAGCGTTTGCGTAAATCGGTGCGTTTCTTTGCCGTAAAACTGTTATATTTCATCCAAGCTATGCCACTGTCCATGCTCAAAACGACAACAAGTAGCAAGGTCAATGCAATGCGTTGCAGCGTCGCCATTCCGGAAACTCAAATAAAAATATATTTCACAAATTTCTGTTTTTTTGTAGTCGCTACTCCTTTGGCGTTTCAATGAAAACTGCGCAAAGCAATGCTTTGGATATATATTTTGATTCTTTACTCAATACAAGATTTTTTTTTCAATTTTATTTATAAATATAATTATACGCATACATGTTTATGAATATATACTCGTATAAAAAAAAAGACCGCGGATAAGACTTACAATATAAGCCGACACAAAGTTGTTATCGTTGTGTTTTTGCTTTATATTTATTGAAATATATTTTTTTCATTCATATTCCATATTGTTTTTATTGAAGACTAAAAGACTTGAACTGAAAATAATGTACCCTACAATAAATTTGTTTTTTGTGTTAATTTTTCGCCAAATTGCTGCTAATTAATTTTTCTAATTCAACACAGTTGATTCAGTGCTGAAATTATAAAGGTGGTGTCCAGCGACGCATTGGTACCATGCGAACTGAGTGCAAAAGAGATAGCTTACTTTTAATTTTTACTCCGTTTTCTATGTGAGTGAATGATTTAGAAAATTCGTTGGTACGTAACACGTTGAGAGAGCAAGAGCGCTTAACATAATCTTGTATAATTGAAACATGTTTGAAAAGGGCATCACAAAGTTGACAACGCTTTAATTTCAACTTTAACAGTTCACATTGTACAGAAAAACAAAGATGCCGACGACGACGACGCCAACAACGTCTTAAGCACTTTGGCACGTCCGTCTGCGGTTATCGGCAACTAATATATGTAATATGAATATAGTATTATGAATAAAACCCTTATCTATTTAAACGGAACGACTAAAATGATTTTGTACGTTGTGAAATACTATATATGCTCACATAAATACAAAATGATATGATAAACGCTCGATGTCAAAGGGTCTTGGATATTTTCTCATTAAATAAATTTATATTTTTGCAAGTTCTGAAAATATTATTGTATTTAATAAGCAGAAAAAGCGAGATACATAATCAAGTTAATCACATTATCGGAAACTGGGTAGCATTCCCTTTACCAAAGCCTATTTTACTGCATAACTTTTGGTAAATTTATACATTTCATACGTTGCAAAGGAATGCTCTTCAGGAGAGCGTTTTGGATTCGCCCCTGGACAACCGTTTTCAAGCCCAAAAACGAAAAATAGGTTTTCAGTAGTAAGTGTGTCTTAAAATGCTATGAAAAAAGTCGAGTACATATATAGTTTTTGATGGTATCATTTTTCAACAATAGTAATAGAAACAGAAACCCTTTTTCTCAGATTCTCAGATGTGTTATGTGTTAATCGTCTAAAATTTCAAAATTTTCAAATCCGGTATGCAGCTTCTTTTGCTGCAAATTTCATTGAACTTGTGACAGCTGCACTTGGCATTTTTATTGTTTTATGACTTTCGTTTGCGTAGTTAACGAGCCAAGCCGAGACGAGCAGAAACGAGATGAGACGAGACGAGGCAAGACGAGCAGTGCAGAGCCGTTCAATTGGAATTTCGAAAGCGAAATGAGAGCGAGCGTTGATTATAATGTCGCCAGCGTCGTTGCTGCCCAGAATAATTAAAAAATTCGATGCTGTATGATGATGATTCGCATACTGACCATGGCCGCGACCGGGCCAGGCCGGGCCAGGCCAGACAAGACCAACTAACTTTCTCATGCGCGGCACATAAGATGCCAGAAGATGCCGAAGAAGTTGCAACTGATGTGTACGAAAATAAAGTGCAGCAGGCGGGAAAGGAAAAAAAAAAAAAAAAAAAAAACGCATAAAATCGACAACTTATCTTTGATGGGTTGAGCCAAAGTAGTCGTCGCCGCTTCGCTTCGTCTTCGCATTTGCAGCCGCCACAACCGATGCAGTACAAAGCCAAATCAATGCCTCCTGGACTGGCGACGAAAGCAAAACAACAAGTTGGCGAAAGAAAATAAAAGAAGAAGTTAATAAAAAAAAAAAAAAAAAATAAATAAATAAAAAAATTATTCGCCGAAACAGGAAACATTTTTATAGCCTGAAAATTTATTCTTTACGAGCGCCAGAACACCAACATGGACACTTTCTCTTTATTTCGAAACTTGTTGGGCAGCATTTTCCCAACGAAACGCATAACGACAAAGTCAGTCAGTCAGTCGAGGAAGAGTCAGGTTGTGAAGACGAGACAGCTTCCAATGGCTATCAAAGCCTGTGTCTGTCTGTCTGTCTGTCTGCTGTCTGTCTACATCGTCATTATCATTGTAGCTGCGCAGCATAATAATGTTAATCAACCAACCAACCAACCAGCAACCAGCCAACTAACCAACGACCAACGAATCAACCAAACAACGAATCATTGCTTTCTATGCAATGTTGTCTACGTGTCCTCTTCGCTTTAGCCGCTATCTGTTATCGTCTGCCCGTCTGCCCGTATGTTTGCTTGTCTACTACGTCCTCTGCACACTTGTTACTCTGTCCAATATCTCGTAACTGTTGCCATATAGCGCAATTGGTAATGGTAATGGTAATGGCTTTTCGCTTGCCCACTTCCGCTCTTGGCTGCTCCGACGATAATGTCTGTTGAATCTTCTTTTTTATTATTTAGCCAAAAAAGTCGAAAGTTTCTTGGAATTGGCAAACGCTCGTCGTCGTCGTCGTCGTCAACATCATCACCGTCTTCATTATCATCTTCATTATCATCTAATCTGCAAAATCGTCATTAAGACTAACACAATTATTATGCTCATCATAGTCATCATCACTGTCTTCGTCGTCGTCGCCGTTGCCGTCGCCGTGATTAGCCTCATCAGCCAGTCGTGCAGTTCCGGCTTCTAATGATGCGCGTCGCATCTGCAAAGGCAACAACCAATCTAAGCCCCCATGCAAACAAGCTACCAAGCTACCAACAAAAGCCAATTGACTAGTTGGTCACTTTTACGATTAGAAGAGCGACTAGCCAGCCAGTCGGCCAGTCGGCCAGCCAGCCAGGCGAGCCCGTTTGGTTGTTTGTTGTTGTTGTTGGTCAACGGCAGCAGCAGCATAAGAAATAAAAATTTTTATTTTTGTCAACTACAGTCAAAAGGCAATATAAAACCATAAATATATTTGGGGCCAAAGTGTTAGTACTCTTCGAATAAGCCATTATCTAATTTGTATTAGGTTAATAAATTTTTATGGTCTTAATCAGGATAGCAATGTCTAGCCATATGAAGGGATTTTACCATTGTAAATTCGTTTGGTCAAAATCTGTGCAACAGCTCTGATCATTTGAATTCAGTAAGCCACTTCCCAACTTTTATAATTTATGGTGCATTCTCCAAATAGTATACATTATGTAAACTAAGTACCCGGAAATTAATTAAAAACAAGGAAAAAACGTTAACTTCGGTGGAACCGAAGCTGAAATACCCGTTACACAACACTTTTAATAGTTTATATGTTCACCAGGTGCTTATATTAAATTTCACGATGAATTTGGTCAAATTTGTATGGAGGCTTTATGTTATATTTGCCCGATCCTTACCATATCGAAAGTGTTTACTAAGGTGAACATTGAAATGGATTTTACCAAATTTAATTGAATTCATTCAGAAATAATAAATTTTTTCATATAAAAACTCGAAAATGGGCGGTAAGTTTGTATGGAGGCTATGCATAAAAATAGGCGTGGCGCCTTAGATTTGACATTGGATGACATAAAAAGTGTTCTTACCCTATTTGGATTAAATATATTCATAAATAAAACGTATTTTCATACAAATAAACGAAAAAAGTGGTAAGTTTGTATGGGGGCTATATCTAAAAATGGGCGTGGCACCTTGGTTCTGACATACAAACTAACTAGGAGCACAAAAAGCTTAAGTTTCAAATTTCAGGTCAATATCTTTAAAACTTTCCGAGTAACACTCATCGCAATAGACAGACAGACGGAAAGACAGACGTACATGGCTAAATCGATTCGTCTTATCGAGCTGATCAATAATATATATACTTTATAGGGTCTCCGATGTCTCCTTCAATGCGTTGGAGACTTTCGGACAAACTGAATATACCCGTTTATACTTTGTGTAACGGGTTAAAAAAAATCATTTTTTTTTTATTTACTGTGTCACCTTTAAAATAGGCTCCATTTGAGTCAATACAACGATGCCAGCGGCTAATCTAATATTCCTTGACCCGCTCATAGACCGCCCGAGGTATAGCCTTCAGCTCCGTCGTCGAAATTTGTTTGATGGCATCGAACGACTCAAAACGCCTTCCCCGAAGAGGGAATTTTAGTTTGGGAACAGGAAAAAATCACATGAATCAAAATCTGGCAAATATGGTGGTTGCTCTATGGTATTTATGGAATTTTTGGCTTTGTAAAATCATTTTATAATGAGCTGGCACTTTGTCGTCGGGCAAAATCCACAATTTGTCCTTCCATAACGCCGATCGTTTTCTGCGGATGCTCTCGCGTTGCGGCTTAAAACTGATAAACAATTTTATTTTTTATCCGTTTGGCTATCCGTGAGGGACTCAGAGTGAATCACTTCATTATAATCAAAGAAAATGGCTTTCTGGTACTTATTTTACAGAGTCTAATGATATTCATGATGCTTCATAAGGTCACGAAAGACTTTTTTTTTTGTTGTTAATTTTCGTCGAAATTCTCCGTGAATTTTTTTACTTTTTTTAAGTCGGACACAAACTACAAAAACAATGCAGCTTGCTCAACACTTTTAAAAAAGTAGTGACTTATCACATTGCTCTCGTAAATTTAAAAACTAAAAAACCCAAAATTTATTATTTTTTTTCGAATTGAAAATTTTAGAAAATGCTTAGACAGAAATATGAATGTTGTGAAGGGATTGTCAATCGTTGACCTCTACATAAGTGCTTTGTGATTCGACTAAAGTAAGCCATAAATACAGAATACTGAATCGATATATGGTATATTATTGTAGACACCTATTTGAAATTGTCTAGGCTTAGGATTGGTAATTGTGTTGATCGAATGACGTTGGCGTTAGCCGAAACAGCAAAAGCAACAGCAACTCATGCCAAAATCGAAATTGAAAACAAATCACTAATACCAACAATCAGAGAAGGCCAAACCGATCCATTGCTTTCGTTTACTGTCTCAAGCCAATTGCAGCAGTAATAGCAACAGCAACATCAGCAGCAGCAGCAGTAGCAGCAACAGACCGTATATAGGCATGGGCTACAATTGATAAGTGAGAGGATTGGAGTTGCAATGCGTTCGTTCGAGTTCGAGTTCCAGTTTTAGTTGCATTGGCCAAATGACAATGTTTCTTGTTGCTGTTGTTATCGCGCGTCTTCTTTCTTTCTTTTTTTGGTTTTTTTTCATACTGGTTATTTTGTTGCAGACATCTAAAGTTGTTTTTATTACTTTTTTTTTTTTATACAATATATTTTAGTTCTTGTTGTAGCTGTAGTTTTCATCGTTTTCATCGTTTGCTGCTGAGCCTCTGCTGCTGTGCAAGTTGTCAATGTTGCATTGTGGAATATGGGTTACGAGGTCTCTTGGCTGTTACTATTGCAGCCGTAGCTGTTGTTGTTGTTGTTGTTGCTGCTGCTGTTATTGGTATTGCTGCTACCATGACACTTGCGACATTGACTGTCCTTCTTCGAATGGTCGAATAGACGTCGACGTCAAATATGCGGACGTGAACGCGGTAATGTATTTGTTTTTTTTTGTTACGCATGCGTATAGATTTCATTCAGTCTCAAGATTTATAACCTTAGACTTCTTTTAAATAGTTTGTTATATGCTAACAAAATTCAATAATAATAATTAGAGTATGTATTGCAACTTAAAAAATTTATAATACATTTTATAATATAATAATAACAATAATAATAATAGTAAGAATAATAATAATAATAACAATAATAATAATAAAAGTAATAAAAAAAAAGGAAAAACATTAACTTCGGCGGAACCGAAGCTCATATACCTGCCACACGAATCATGGAATAGTTTAATTACTATTATCAGGTAAAATTTGCAGAAGGGGTGGTGGGAGTCAATAGTCCGATATAATCAAAGTTTAGACACAATAATATGGTCTATTTTAAGTTAAAGACAGATAAACAAGAATTTTGTTTAAAAAAAATCAGAAAATGGTAGCTAAGTTAATGTGGGGGCTATATGTTATAGTGGGCCGACCCTTATAATATAGGTGGTGTGCAAATAGGATGATATTACATATGTTCTTATCCAATTTGGTGTGAAAAAAACTCATTCATACTACTTTTTTTAAAAAAAATTCGAAAATGGGCGGTAAGTTTTAGAGGGGCTACACCTTAAAATGGGCGTGGCACCGTTTTTTTTTTATCATTGGATGACATAAGAAGTGTTATCACCCATTTCGGAGTTAATACATTCATAAATAATGCCTATTTTCATACAAATATTCGAAAATGGGCGGTAAGT